>BLBF01000032.1:29925007-29983289 GCA_015471245.1 Laticauda colubrina
CACACACACACACACACACACACACACATATACATACACACACACACATCAGAGGAAATCCGCCATCACCCTTGTGATCTCCATCACCCTTGTGCCTTTTCTCGACTGGAGAAAAATGCATCCGGTTTGGACGACGGAATGGTCACTCGTTTTTGGAGCCCGAGGCGGGGTTTGTGTTGTGTGCGTGTGCTATATTTGGAAAATTGGAACAGCTCAGGTGAGAGCTGGAAACCCCCTTCCACTTCCTTGCTGCGAAAGAGACCTTTGCCGCCTTCTCCAAGCTGTGATGTGCTCCAGAGATAGAGGATTTTCAGCTGCCAGCTCCTTACCCAGTATATAGTCCTGTGGGTTGGAGTTTGTGGGAATGGAAATGCAGGACATCTGTAGGATAATACAGAATTACCTCTATTTGAAGAGTTTGCTGGATGATCCAGGAAAGTAATTAATACCAGCATGCTTCTAGATCAGCTTCCTTCAGATGCAGCTGCTCAGGACAAACACAAAATTTCCTCCACTGATCAACTGATCAGTGATCCATAAGAGCAGTAATATTATTTATTAAGTTAATTTATACTAACATAAAGCTATACCAGTGTTCCATTTTGAGATGTGGTGATGATGACTTTCTCAAAAGTTTCCTTGGTTTAAAAAAAAAGAAGATTGCTGCTGCTTATTTTCTTGGCTCCTAACCATACTTTCACTTCCACATATGTTTAAGAAAAACTTGTGATTTTTTTTTAACGGTCTCATATTTTGAGGAGGGATCAGCAAAATACTTCTGTAGGGTGTTTGGTTGTCATATTATCTTCTAATTCAGCAGTCCCCAACCTTTTTTGCGCCAGGGACCAGTTTTGTGGAAGACAATTTTTGCACAGATGGGATGGTGGTGGTTTCAGTTTTGCTCACTTGCTCACCTGGTCATCTCCAGCTGTGCGGCACAATTCCTAACAGGCCCCAGACTGGTACTGGTCCACAGCCCAGAGTTTGTGAACCCCTCTTATTGTCTCCTTTGCATGGGATATTGCTGTCCAGAAAAGCCAACTGTTCATAACAGGGGTATCCAGCCTTGTCAACTTTAAGACTTGTGGATTTCAACTCCCAGAATTCCTCAGCAAGCAAAGCTTCAAGACTTGTAGACTTCAATTCTTAGCTTTAAGACTTGGGAGTCCACAAGTCTTAAAGCTGACAAAGTTGGAGACCCGCTGGTCCAGAAGATAGGCTCAAGATCCAGAGGATCTCAACAGACTTGGACACTGGGCCTGTGTATCAAAAAGAAATTCAATGGTGAGAAAAGCAGGGTTTTACATTAGGCAAGAAAAACCAAGTGCACAGATATAGAATAGATGGTATCTGCCACGATAGCTGTAACCATGAGAGAGATCTAGAAATCTAGGGGACAATCACTTAAATATGAGCCAGCTTCAACCACCAGTCCTAGGCTACATTAGCAGTGGGATAGATTTAGGATCACATAAAGTGTTAATATCACTTTATAATCTCTTGGTGAGACCACAGTTGGATTATAGCATCCAGTTTTGATCACCACAATATAAAAAAGATTTTGAGACTCTAGAAAGAATGCAGAGTAACAAAGATGATCAGGGGACTGGAGGCGAAAATGTGAAGAACAGTTGCAGGAATTGGGAATATCTAGTTTGATAAAAAGAAGGACAAGGTGTGACATGATAGCAGTGTTCCAATATTTGAAGAGCTGCCACAAAGAAGAGGGAGTCAACTTATTTTCCAAAGCACCTGAGGGCAGGAGAAGAAACTAATCAAGAGGAGAATCGATCTAGAAGTAAGGGAAAAAAATCCTGACAATGAGAACGATTAATCGATGGAACAGTTTGTTTTCAGAAGCTGTGGGTGCTCCATCACTGGAGGTTTTTAAGCCCCTGTCACACAGCACCAACGGATGGAAAGAGGATGTAAAACAGAGAGAAACACTTGCCATCCGTTGGTTAACGCGATGCTTCCGTTCTGTACTCACTGCGTCCGTTTTTCATCCTCTCTATCCGTCCAGCATCCGTCTACTGACATTTCATCCGCTCAAAAAGTTTTGAGCTGCACAAAACCTTTTGAGCGGAAAAGATATCCAACGCTTCCGTTCTGCATCCGCCACGCATACGGGGAACATCCGGTAGATGTCCGTCATCATCCGTTATGCGTCCGCTATATCCGCTAGGCATCTGCTGCGCATCCACGCAACTCTCATCTGCTTCAGCGGAAAACGGACACAGGGAGGAAGCGAAACGGATGTGGAACGGACATGCAGCGTTAGTAGCACGGACGGAGAAAGGATGAAAGCGGATGCAGCTCACATAGAAAGCATTAAAACGGAAAAAACGTTCGCAGAGGGGACGTATCTCAGATATTTAGGATGTCTGCAGGATGTCTAGAGGATGCAGAAGGACACCGAGTGGAAAACCTATATTTCCCATAAAAAGGGGGAGGAACTCACCTGGATCTCACTTTCAGTCCAGCAGCCCTGCTGTGCAGACCTCTTCAGCCTTCATCTGGCTCTTGCTCTTCCAGAGCATCCAGTCATCTCCACCATGGATCATCACACACTCCTTTTGGTAGCCACCATCGTTCTACAACAGTGCAAAGCCATCTATAGGCTCTTTCACCTGTTCTACGCGAAGAAAAGGAGGCGGCCAAGAAGTGTCTGGGTCCAAAGAGGGATCATCAGAAGAGCAGAGTACGGACTGTATAACAAGCTGATGGTGGAGCTGAGGAACGAAGACACTCGTGCATTCCAGAATTTCATGAGGATGCCTCTAGCCATGTCTGACGAAGTTGTGGAGTGGCTGAGACCCAGGTTGACCAAGGCAAACACCAACTTCCAGCCCAGCCTGGACCCTGGGCTGAAGGTGGCACTGACTCTGCGCCACCTGGCCTCAGGGACCTACAGGGGCATGCAGTACAGCTGGAGGGTGCCACACAACACCATCAGCATTGTGGTCAGAGAAGTGGTGCAGGCCATCATCGAAGAATACAAGGAGGAGCTCCTCCAGTACCCCTCCACTGAAGAAGGATGGAAGAAAGTTGCAGAGAAGTGGTATCAGAGGTGGAACTTCCCACACACCGTTGGAGCCATCGATGGCAAGCACGTGGTCTGCAAAGCGCCAGCCAAGTCGGGGTCCACTTATCACAACTACAAGGGCTTCTTCAGCATCATCCTCTTCGCCATGGTCGATGCTGACTACAAGTTCATCTACATCGATGCTTCAAGCAACGGCTCATCTTCAGATGCCCAGGTATACAACGCCAGTGAACTCAAGGAGGGGCTGGAACGCAACCTCATCATGGGCTTCCCAGATCCAGACCCCCTGCCCAATGACACGCAAGATGTGTCCTACTTCATCGTGGGGGATGACGCCTTCTCCCTCAGAACCTACCTCATGAAGCCCTACGCTTCCAGATGCCTCACCCGTGAAGAGAGGATCTTCAACTACAGGCTGTCCAGGGCAAGGCGGGTGGTGGAGAATGCCTTTGGTATCCTGGCCAACAGGTTCCAGGTACTTCCCACCACCATGCAGCATCGCCCACAGACCGTGAGGAGGATCGTGGAAGCTTGCTGCATCCTGCACAATCTCATGCGCACCCGCTACCCAGTGTTGCAGAACAGGCTCATGGACCTCCAACAAGGCAATGGGGACATGGAGCCTGGTGAATGGAGGCAAGGACGAAACCTGATAGATACTGTGGATGTGCAAGGCCCCAACAGAGCTTCACGTGAAGGAAAGAAGCAGCGCAACCTCCTGAAACACTGGTGCAACTCCCCAGCTGGAGCAGTGGAGTGGCAAGACAGGATGATAGATGCTTAATGGATGCTTCCTTGAGCCTATCTCATCACACTGATGAGATTGTGCCATGTATGTTGAGTGGCCCTACAATGAACAGGGCATTTAATAAAGAGTTGTGTTTATGTTGAAATGTGTTGATGAATGACTAAATTGTTATTGATAATAAAGGGCCAAAGCAGCTGGTAGGGTGGACCATCCAGTCCCACTATGCTTGCACTGGAGGTTTATCTATCCCACAGCTATTACCCATCCCAAAGGTATCCCTGCCCATCCCACAGGTATCCCTGCCCATCCCACAGCTATTACCCATACCAAAGGTATCCCTACCCATCCCACTGCTATCCTTACCCATCCCACAAGGATGCAAAGGCTTAAACCATTTCTAAAAGTTTCCACCAAGACTTTATTGACTAAAAGAACTGAACCAAGTGTGTGAAGCAAAGATAATTTTTATTAATAACAAACTGTAAAAGAAAATGACCCAAGTGTCCCAAGCAAAGATAAAGTCATCAGGTAGCAACCCAGTCTCAGGGGTGTAGGGTCCAGGTGCTGTGGAGGTGGCTGCTGCTGGAGTGCTGGTCTGAGATGGCATTGGGGTGCCTGGCCCCGAGAGGACAACGGGACGGTGTGTGGAGGAAGCTCTCAGAGAGCTGGCTCAGTCTTGTGATGTTGAGAGCCCCTTCCTCCAGGACATGGGGTGTCAGTCCCAATACCGATGTCAGATGTTCTGAGGCCGGGCTTGGCTGTGGGGTGGAGGAAGGAGCAGTGTAGTGGGGCTGTCTGGTCTGCAGGTGAGCGAGGTGAGGCGTGGTTGGCATCTGTGGCGTGGTTGGCATCTGTGGCGTCGGTGGCATCGGCGGCACCGGTGGTGTTCGATGTACCTGTGCCTGGACTGGGAAGGGCTGCTTGTGCTGCTGGAGTTCCTGGTAGCCATAGCCTTGGTCGGTGAGGGCCTGTAGAAAGCCTTGGAAGGGCAGTGACATCACCTGGGGTGGAGGAGCAGACCTGGACTGGGTGGGAGCAGGTTCAGCTGCGTCTGGAGGGTTGTGAAGAAGACCGGTGATCCTGTCCTTGATCACCTGGTACTGTGATTCGGACATGTCCAGGAGGGTCTGGTTGACGTAGGTGAGGAAGGGCTTGCGGTTTGAGGATGGTATGTTGGTGTGTACCAGCTGAGAGAGGAGATCTACGCTGCTTCTGACGGTATCCTTGATCTCCAGCAGGACAGTGTGGCTCTGCCCCTCCGGTCTGGCTCTCTGCCTACTTTCTGTGGAGGTGGAGCTGGGGGTAGATGTGGTTTGGTCTCTGGTGGAAGTGCCCTCTCCTTGCTCCCACTGCGTCAGGGGGTCCTCCACACGCTCTGCCACAGGGAGTGCAGCTGTCAGGGGGGTCTCCGTCGTGGGACGCTCCACAGATACCTGCCTGGACACAGGAGCTGACTCTTGGCCAGAAGAGGACTGGCTCTCTGCGGGCTGCCTGAGAGAGAGGGTTGTGAGAGGGGCTGCTCCTCGGTGGCAGATCTCACCCTCCAAGAAGCTGCACTTGGCCATCACGTAGGTCTCTCGGTCCGTCAGCTTGACCGTGGCCTGGCCAGATTTCTTGAGGTGCAGCTTCCCGTACCAGGTGTGCATGTGCTTCCACCAGCCGCGGAGGACCTCCGAAGTGTAGCCCAGGCTCTCCGCCTTCTCTCTCCAAGCAGCATACTTCCTCTCATTTATCAAATTTAGATAATGGGAATAGTATGTTCTTGTCTATATGATAACTGGAAAAATTTCCTGTATTAAAGTGAGTTATTTGCTCTCCACTGGCTGGATTTGGCCAACAACAGAAACTCAAAGTAGCCAAACAGGCTGAGATGCCATCTGACTCTTATTAGCCTTTTCATTTTTGTCTTTTGTTCAGGGTATGGTGCAAAGTCATAAAATACGACATTAAGTGGCATCCTCTCCATGTAGGTAAAGGAACTCTTTAAAAACCCATTGTTTTAAAGACCTTTAAAAACCCGTTGTTTTAAAGAGTGGTTGCACAAAATATTAGAAGGGGGTTTTTTTGCACAACATGCCAGTGAGAAAAAAGACTCTTCCTCAAATTAGTGAGGGAGGCATGACTTGCAGAAAACAATTGCTGTAAAAAAAACTTTTACAGGTTATCTGGGCGTGCATTTGTGATTGTTGGCAAAACATTTCACATTCATGCTCTCTAGGAGATGAGGTTCACTGGACACATCAAGGAAGGATGCTTTGTTCCCACCGATATTGTTAATAAAATATCCTCCAAATGTTTTGCATAGTTCTGATACAAAGAAACCTTTCAATAGATATGGTACCTCACTCAGATGCAGTTCAATCTAGTTGTATTTTGAGGTTCGAAATAGAATGACAGATGTAATCAAAAGTTTGCACCATGCCAACATATTTTTTTTTTAAAAGAGTAAAATTGCCATGTGTATTATTTAACTGTGCCATTTTGTGTATGTGTATGCTAAATCTAATGTTGGCATGATAACTTAGTCATTTAACTTTGAATGAGTTTAATGAGAGCCAATTTGGTGTAGTGGTGAAGATGCTGGCCTAGAAATTAGGAGACTCTGAGTTCTTTCTAGTCCTGCTTTATGCATAAAAACTGGCTGGGTGACTTTGAGCAAGTCACTCTTTCTTAGCCCAGCTCACTGTTCAGGGTTGTTGTTGTTGTGGGAAAAATGGAAGGAGGAAAGAGTATTAAGTATCTTTGCCACCTTGAGTTATTTATCAAAGTAATATAGACGGGGTAAAAACTGAAGAAATAAACTTATTGCAAAGCTCCTTGCAATAATGCCTTATTGATACAAATTATTTGCATTATTTTTAGTGCAAGATGAAATCCACAAAACTACACAGAATATGCAATCCTTGCTTGTTCTTGAGTCTCAGTACAAAACTTGCCACAAGTCTGGGAGTGATCCACTGCTCTGCCAGACAATTAATAGATCCCTTTTGGAGCAGGATTATAGAAGGATGTGATTTGGAGCATCACACCCGACAGGCCATGCTTTGTAGTAGCTACAGATTATTGAGTAGAGAAGCTGCCTCTCTGAAACATCAAATTTCTTAAAGCAGTTAATTTTTATGGCCAAATCTGCAGTCTTTTTTGGGGGGTGGGGGGTGGGCACAGGTTTGTCCCCCCCCCCCCATCCCTGGGGATCACAGTGGTCTACCATGCAAATGGAGGGAACAGTGATGTTCAACTTCCTTTCTATATAGATGCAGTACTTCAGCTTTTGGTGGTGGAATTTCAGCTTGGTGGTTGGCACTGATTCAGCTTGGTGGTTGGCACTGATGAATTCATGAAAGTAGGTGCCCATTCCTGCCTTCAGAGAGCAAGAACCCTTTCCCCAATACAGTGATACAGCTTTTAATAGAATCCCTATTTGCTTCAGTTGTAGCCCAGGAATCCTTCTAAAGTCAGGGTGATTCTCCTAATAAGTTTATGCTTGTAGAGGACCTGCAGGCTTGGAAATGATACTTTGAAAGAATGGCAGTATCTTGTCTTCTTATGTCCATTTTTTGCTGGAGAAAAATCGCTGGAGATGGCCTACAGAATATTCAGTGTTGTGCAGAAAGGCAATGTTGCAATCATACTCGACTGACTTTATTAATTCATTGTTCTAATTATAGCCCAGGCAAACCAGCCTGTAGGGTTCTGGGTGTAGTGTCTGCAACTGTTGCCATGATGTGGTTTCCCCAGACTTGTGGGCTCCTCTTGGTTATCTCTGTCACCAGTGCAAGCCATCTTTCTCACTGCAGATGGCAAACACCGATCCCTGAGGAGGAAATGAAATTGAGAGAAATATATTTTTGTTCTTAATTGATTATTGTGCCTTGTCTTTTTTCTCCCCCTTCCCGACCCCCTCCCCAAAACAGGCAACATGCCCTGTGTTCCCCTCCAACAGCCGAAATTATCTCTTTGCAGTTTTCTTCAACCCAGGTCCCAGAACTGCCATCTCAGGGTATTTTAATCCCATTATGAGCAAATAGGGAGGCCTGAGTCAGAAGCATGTTGTGAAATGAGTGGTCGTGGCCTGACTTGGAAATTGTGTTGCAATCCCAGAACTGGAAGAAGAAGAAAAAAAGCCTCACGTGAGTCAGGAGCAAGTTGCAGCAAGCCATCAGGATGGTAGAGATTTAATTTAGGGCTGCGTCTAGCTGGAGCCCTGAAGGAGAAACTCGTTTCCTGCTTTCCTGCATTTGGAGTATCCAGAGGTAAGCCATTCCCCGTCCCCTTAGGCCACTGCAGCCACTGAATCCTGACTGGGTGCAGTCCTAATGGCTAGGCAGGAGATACTTCGGTATTCAAACAGACCAAACATCTGTCTTAGTTGATGAGGGTCAACCTTTTGATTTTGCCTATTTCTCCTGTTGGTGGGTTCTCTGCTCCTCATCCCTTCCTGGTCTTTGTACTCCTCTCTTTTTTGCCACTATTTCCTAGTCTTATTCCTTGGTCACCTGTGTTCTTTGGACATCAACTATTATAAAAAGACACCTGCCCTCCCACCCAGCCTCCATTAGGAACAGGCGGCGGTTTGGGGGATGCTAACAAAACCATTTTGGGTTTTGCTAATGAAACCATTTTGTCTTACAGTCACTTCTGGAAACATGTTTCGCAGTGAGGAGATGTGCTTGGCCCAGCTCTTCTTGCAGTCGGCTTCATCCTATGCTTGTGTTAGCGAATTAGGAGAGCGAGGCCTCGTGGAGTTCCGTGATGTATGTGCTGAAAGAATTGGGGACTGCTTGGGTGGGGAACCGAAACTAAAGATGTAACGGCTGTTGGGGCTTTTCATTGCTTGGTGATTGCAAGACAGGCAGCAATTGGTCCATGGGTGTAGTTGGTTTCCTTACAAGGAAGTTGCTGTTCTTACAGAAGAAGAGGCTCCCTTTTCAACTATTTTTTTTTTTTTTACACAAAGCTTATGGGGGCCATCAAGTTAAAGCGACATAAATACCGGGTTCCTAGTTGTCAAACAAGGAAGTAGTCATATGCAGGCAACAGAAAGAATAAATGATACTTTCATTTACTTCAGAAGTGGTTGTGCAGAAATGATCAACTATTGCTCCTTATTTATGGGAAAGTTTTGGGATTGCATGTTTGTTAAGAGCCTTGCATGAATACAAGAGACTGAAGGCTAAAAGGAGGCTAAAAGGCTAAAATTCTTATTGAACGGATCTTGATGTGATGCATTAGGAATTTTGATGCCTGGTTTTGGAGGGGCTATCTTTAACCAGACCCTCATAAGCTTCTGAATAAGCTTCTTTTATTTTCAGCTGAATCCTCATGTCAGTGCCTTCCAGCGGCGCTTTGTGGGAGAATTGCGGCGTTGTGAAGAAATGGAGAAAACTTTCAGTGAGTGACACCTGCTTTGGGAAACTTGGTGGGGCTTTTGCTCTGCTGATGGAATTTGCAGAAGGTTGTATAAGTATAAGATGTGTAGACTTCCCTCTGAATTCCCCAGCAAGCATGAATTCTGGGAGTTGAAGTCGTTGCAACTAAAAATTGCCAAATTTGAAAATCACCGGTTCAGCCTAACATTGCCAGCCCAACTTTCCCTCAGCTCTCCAGATTTTGGATGGAGTTTTTTTCAACTGTTGGCAGGGATTCGCCTTGGGTCCTTCTGCATGTAAAGCACAAATCTTGCTGCTGAGTTCTAGTGCTAGGTGAGCTACAATTGAGCCTGCTGAAGCCCTTTTTGGAGCTGGGCTTGGAAAAAAATCTGAATTAAGATACCAAATCTGGGTCTTGGGCTTCTTTTTTTAATCCTCCTTTTCTCTCCAGCTTTTTTGGCCCAGGAAGTACAGAAAGCTGGGCGGTCTTTGAAGCCTCCAGAGGAGGCTCTGCCAGCTCCCTTGGCCCGTGAGGCCCTGCGTATCCAGGAGCAGTCTGAGACCCTGTCCCAGGAGCTGAGGGAGGTGAGCCACAACTGCGAGGCCCTGCTTGCTCAGCTTCAGGAACTGCGGGAGCATATTCAGGTGCTGCAGGAGGGCCAGCGTTTCACTGGTCAGTTGGTAAGTAATCTCTTCCTCTTCCTAGTCCTAATTGACTTTTCTGAAGTCAGGCAAATTTGGGGACTTGGAGGGAAAAGAGGGAGCTGTTGGGGAGGGTTGTTTGAGGTCCTGGGTCCAAGGGTTGAGCAAAAAGCTGAGCGTGAAACACCTTTTGCATCCAAATAACCAAAGGAGACTGGGAGGAGAAGCTTCCATGGCCTGAATCCTGGTTTGTCACATCTACCAGCAGGTGCCCTTTGATTCGCCTGTCCGTTCTCGTGCTTCCTCTGAAAGAGATCCTCTGCTTGGCCCCGCTGTGCTACACCACCCTGACCTCAGAATCAAGTGAGTGGAAGTTGGGTGAGGTTTGCTTGCTCAGATAAGGAACATTGGTGGAGGCGCTTGCCGATGCTTTTATCACTGACTGTATTTCAAGGGATAACATTTACTGGTTGGAGATTGTTTGGACAGATTCCTTTCATGGGTGAGATGAAGTGCTCCTGTACTCCGAATGTACACTTATATGCACACAACTGAATACATGGCATGTGCAGTGTTGCCTTGGGATACTGAACAATCACCCTTCAAAATTTAATGTAGGTTTTCTCCCTTTCACCTTGCCCCTGAAGCTTTGTGGCAGGTGTGATACATCCATGGCGGGTGAATTCCTTTGAACGGCTGTTGTGGCGTGCCTGTCGGGGCTACCTTGTTCCTCATTTCACAGAGATGACAGAGCCTATTGAAAACCCATCCACGGTAAGATGGAATACAGTAAGAGGAACTGGGCTGGTTGGCTGGAAATGGTAACATCTTAAGGCTGCAGCAGTTTTTCTTAACTTTGTGTCTTCCAAATGTGCTGGAACTGCAACTCCCCTCTGCAATTGAAAATAAGAATACCTCTGGCTGGGTTGTAGAGTAAATAGCTACAGGCAACCTGGAGAGTCTAGATTCATACAGGGGTGACCATAATGAGGCAGTGTATATTTGTGAAGTCATCAAAGCCTGTCCTTTCAATTCGTGGCCCACGGTTGCATGTGAGATTCAAGATGGTATGATTAGATAACAGCAGCAACCATTGGAAAACGAGAAAGGCTAAGTCAGGGATCGGATCACATAGATCTAATGGAGTCATTAAGAATGGATGTAAAGTTGATAGTACACAATAATCAATTGATGGGCAGGCAGAAATACAGGTAATCCTCATCTTACAACAGTTCATTAGTGACTGTTCAAAGTTACAGTGGTGCTGGGAAAAGTGATAGGACAGTTTTTTACACTTACAAGCATTGTAGCCTCCTCATAGTCACGTGATCAAAGTTGATCAAAATTAATCAAAATTTACCAATGATGCTTGGCAACTGGTTCACATTTATGACGTTTGCAGTGTCCTGGGGTCATGTGATCAGCTTTTACGAACTTCTGACAAAGTCAACGGGGAAGCCAGATTCACTTAACAACGGTGTTATTAACTGCAGTGATTCACTTAACAACTTTGGCAAGAAAGGTCATAAAATGGGTGGAAACTCACGATACAAATGTTTCACTTAGCAACATAAATTTTGGGCTCAATCGTGGTCATAGCTTGAGAAACATCCTATACAATTCAGATTGTCAATATCTTTTGTGGCCTGCCTTAGAAGAAGACCCCATTCTCCTATCCTCCCTGTTGCAAAGGCTCCTGAGCAACCTGTCTTTTCCTGTGTAGGGGGAAAGCATCACCTGGGTCATCTTCCTCATCTCCTACTGGGGTGAACAGATTGGGCAGAAAATCCGTAAGATTGCCAACTGGTGAGTGCTCTGGATATTGTCTACTCCCACTGTTGCCTGTGGTGGGTGATGGTTGTTCTTACCTCTGACCATTGTCTCCTCCTACCCATTGTTTACCAGTGCTTCTACTTTAGTGCAATCCAACCCAATAGGTGTATCATTCAGAGATATATAGATACATGCAAAGTGTGTGTGAGTGTGTATATTCATATATATATATATAAACACACACACACACACAGTGGAACTTCGGGTTGCAACCATTAATCCATTCCAGGAGTACAGTCGCAACCCGATTTGGTCATGATCGGAAGCAGAACCGACTACGCATGCATGGTCAAAAATTTGCACAGACTGCACATACATGGAAAGGGAAATTGTCGCGGAAAGTGAATCTGCCGCAGCTGGGTTTGTTTGCCACCCGATTTTTGAATTGTGACCCGATTCAAAAATTGGGTGGATTTTTTGGAAATGTTTTGGAACCTAAGGTTTCACTGTATATAAAATCATTCAATATTTATTCAATATATATTGAATATATGTGTGTGTGTATATTCATATTTAATATATACTTTACATGTATCTGTGTATCTCTCATTCATTCAGATATTGCCACTATCATCATTGAGAACAGTTGCTAAATGAAGGAGTCACTAAATGGGGACTATCTGCTTCCCCAGCTCAGCCTCCCCATATACACATCTGGCTTCCCCATAAGAAGTCTGTGACTGACTGCACTCATAATGCATTGTGTTCCTCCTCAGCTTTCACTGCCACTTGTACCCGTATCCTGAGAATGAGGCTGAGCGCACGGATACCTTGCGTGGGCTGCGAATTCAAGTGGAAGACCTCAACATAGTAAGGATTCTCTGCAGGATTGGGGCAGTGGAAGTGTGCAGGAGGCTTTGGTAGATCCACAGAAATAGATAAGCAAGAAGTCTAATAGTGGCAAATTCTACATAAATATTGTCACTTCAATTTTTCCCTTCAGATTTATCAGCAACATTTTTCTATTTTTTTGACCGCCGAGCACAAGTTATACATAGTTAGAATCCTACAAGGATTTGCAAGACTCTTTTGGATTTTTTTTTCCAAATTTTTTTAGTTTAATGAAAAAAAAGGTTAAAATTCAAAATGCCAAAATATTAAACACACACACACACGAAAGACATTAACAAAAAAGAGTCTTTAAAAAAATTCCAAACCAACATATATACACATAACATCCTCCTTAGTTGAATGCAACAATGTTGGTTTCCCCATGGAAAATAGGTCAAAAGAATTTTAAACTGGTAAATGACTAAATCTACTTACAAATTGTTAGCCTGTCATCTGTAAGTTATATTAATAATAAAGTAATTAACAGAAAAACAATAGTAATGAATGTATTATGTAAGAATATAAAAGTAATAAAAAATGTGAACAGTAATAGGAGAAAGACAAAGCTGAAGTTCCAAAAAAATTCCAGAAATATACCACGACTTCAATCCCTAATCATCCCAAATATTAACCTTAATTGGTCCTTGGATCAAATATTCAAGTTTGTTTCTTTATACTGTCTCTTATCAGTTGCTGATTGATTGACTATATAATAAGTTCAATCTTCAAAGCAAAAGCTTTGGCTTTGGAAGATTCTTTTGTTCTAGATGAGAATCATGCAAAGTAGTGGCATTTGCCCATGAGTTCACCAAATCAAATGTTATTTTTTGAAAGCCAGCAGTGCTTTTTAGGTATCATATTTGTCCAACTTTCCTGTAAAATGCTCATTTTTTTCCCTTCAAAGCAAATAAAAGGCATTCCTCTCTTAGTTCTTGAAATCCAGAGGTATTTTCTTCTTCTCTATTTTCTGTTTTACCCAAGTCTGATTTGGAAGGGTCTGTGTCCTTCCCCTTTCTGTACCCCATGCCTTTTTCCTATTTGTACCCCTCACTTCTCATAATAAATTGTTTCTATTTCTTTCACTAATTTATAAAAATAATCAGAACATTCAGGGAAGATATTAGTTTAAAAAGCGTAGACATGGTGAGATCAGAACGGGAGGAGAACGTGGTGGGATATAGCAAGGAAATTTGGTTGTGGCCCCAGTACTTTTTACCATTAGTATATGATATTTTATTCTTCGATTGTGCAACTCACCCAGAGTTTTAAGATAGGTAGGCATACAAATGTTTTGAATGAATAAATGAATGAATGAATGAATAGGCCTGTGATGGGATGAGGCTTGTATTTTGTAGATTTAGGTTGCTCCGACAGTCACTGCTCTGAGCATCTTCTTCTATTGCTAATTAAATAATATAAACTTTAAATCACTCTGCTAATGAAAGCTATGGACTCATTCTGTTTTGTGTTGCCCCCAAACTCTTGCAAACAGGTATTGGGCCAGACAGAGGAATACTTGGACCAGGTGCTTCAAAAAGTACTTACAGTTCTACCTGCATGGCAAGTCCAGATCCAGAAGATGAAAGCTATCTACTTCATCCTCAACCAGTGCAGCTTCAGCATCACTGATAAATGCCTCATTGGGGAGGTCTGGTGCCCTGTACGTGACCTTCCTGCTGTGCAGCTGGCCCTGCGCGAAGGATCGGTAAGTGCCACTGTATGTCTTGCATGGAAGTCTCTTGTCATCTTACTGCCTGAGATGCTGTGGGGTCGCCAACCTTTTGGACCTCAGGGACCACCAAACTCATAATTTTAAATCCCGGGGACTTTTGACTTGACAGTGGCTTGCTGATGTTGGTGGAGATCTCTTGTCTCTCGCATAGAGACAGACAGACGCACACACGCACGCACACACACACACACACACACACACAAACATATACAAACACGTCGAGGCAGGGGTGGGATTCAAAGTTATTAACCATTATGTGGGTGTGGCCTAATTTGTGGGTGTGGCTTGGTCATGTGACTAGCTGGGCATGGCTTGTATGTAAATATAAATATTTATGTAGATATTGAATTTTTTATTTAAAAAGAGCAACTTTTACCCAAAAGCAGGCAAAGCAGGCAGGCAGATTGAGTTGTTCACAGCATTACAGATTCATTCAGAGATCTGTCTATCTGGCATCGGCTATCTGAGTCTGCACTGACAAATAGAACCTAAGGAAGGTTCAGCTCTGCTTAAAAACAGAGCCAAAGATCTAAAGATTAGCTAGAAACCAAGAAATCCAACCGTTTCCTGCTTTCTAGCTAATCTAAATCTCCAGGCACAGCAGAACAGCTGTTGGTCAGAAAAAAAAGGAAAAATAGCAACTTAGCAGGCAAGTTTGCCAGGTAAGGAGTGAGTGGGTAGGGAGGGTTCCTGTGGGCCATGTGGATGGCACATCCTTGTGTTTCTGCGCAGCCTGGATTAATTGCTTTGGGGGGTGCTCTGGGGTGACATTTCTCTGTGGACCACCAAAATTTTTTCATGGACCACCACTGCTATGGATCATGAGGAGAAGTGTATTGCTTTTTCTCAATAAGATTAACTCATTCCTCTTTGCACAAGTAGCTGAAAGGAAATTGCTTTGGCTTACACGTTAATCAGTAAGAGCCTCCCTATCCCACCCTCCAATGTTGCAGGATTGGTGCCTCTATTTTCAGATAGCTGGAACCTGCCCTCCTCTGGGACTTGCCATTCTGACCATCCTCACTCAAGCTGAGTTTTAGTACGGAGGTATCAGCCTTGTGCTCTTAAAGCATACAAGTACTTCTTATATGTTTTGGCTGCATAGCAACCAGTACCTAATGAACTGACATTGTTACTAATATGTAATTAATTTGCTTTCCAATTTCCCTATAGAGCAGAAAATGAAAAAAAAAAAAAAAGGTTTCTGATCCTCATGGGTATAAAGAAATGCTTGGAAATATGTAAATAATGTGTACTAAAACCTCAGAAGCTAAAAAAAAGACTCAAAAATTCCATTGGCTGGAAAATGTGAATTCAGGAACTTGCATAGCTCCTGGATCCTCCTTGTAAGTTGTAGATAGCTTCCCTGTAATATTCAGGTTTCAAAGCTGTGACTTTTTGATCTACATTTAGTTTATTTTGAGATGGGACTTCAGGCTTTCCAATTAGTCCACAGAGTTCTGGATTGTGAGAGGTAGCAAAACGTAATCATGGAAAATAAATTAGAATTTGCAATCCTGGAAACTTAATTTTTTGGAATGCAATAGCTGAGAAATTCTTCTTCTTCTGCAAAGAATTGCACTTGTCAATTTCACTTGAGTGCCCCAGATGCTTTTAGGATAGGTTGCAATTTGTCTTTGGGTGGATACTTGGAGAACTCATTACTCTGCACTCTAGGCTGTCAGAGTTCTGACAGTTGCTCTAATTAAATCATCAAGCCAAGCTTCAATCCCAAAAGATTTATTAGGAGCAACATGTCTGGCTCTAACCCATATGAAGCCAACTCTGAGACACGCAATTTACTATCACCTATGACCCTGTTTCCCCCCAGCCCTCTGGGTGTGTCACAAATCATACTTTGCAACAAATAGTGAAGGATTTTCATGGATAGAAGATCCAGTAGCCTAGGCTACAATCTCCACAAGATAAGCATGGAATGTACTTCTGGCCTTCATCTGCCACACTGCTCCCTCAGGTCTTTCCCCCCTCCTTCTTAATGTCAACTTGGAAATAGGCATAGGAATGATTTATGAGTTGCCATTGATGTGGAGCCACTGCAAACCAGTTCAGAAAGAGAGGGAGGGGGAAAACTGGCCAACCCCAAGTACATCTGTTGCCTAAACTGCCCTTGATGGTCCTCTTTTGTTCCTACAGCAGCGCAGTGGTTCTGGAGTGGAGTCTTTTGTTCACCGAATTATCTGCACTGAGAGCCCGCCAACACTCATTCGCACCAATAAATTCACTGCTGGCTTCCAGAACATTATTGATGCCTATGGGGTGGCTAGCTATCAAGAGATGAACCCAGGTGAGGAAATGTGCTACATCCATCCTCTCTTCACCCTTGGAGGTTTGGCCCATTGTTTGATACTCCTTTTCTGACTAATGACGGGGGACAGTTGCAGTAACAGATATCACATCTCCTCACTTCCAAACATGGGTAAGCCATGTGGAGAATAAGAGAGAGAATAAATCCAGCAGGAACAAATGTTGGTTCTAGAGATTGTATAAGCCTAACAGGATGGAATATGAGATGATGAGATATGTTGATTACCCTCGGTTCTTTTGTGGTTCCAAAAAAACATCCAAGACACAGGGAAGGTGACAGTTTAGAGTCTTTAGACTGACTAAAGCAACAGGGCAAGTTGCTGCGGGGTTTTCCTTGGGCTTCCCAGCTAATGTCAGCTCTCCTTCACAGCTCCTTACACCATCATCACTTTCCCTTTCCTCTTTGCTGTCATGTTTGGGGATGTTGGCCATGGACTACTGATGTTCCTCTTTGCCCTTTGGATGGTGATTTTTGAGAACCGGCCTGGAATGAAGAAGGCGGAAAATGAGGTGAGCCTTGGTTGAAGAGAATCTTTCTGTGGAATGTGCACTTTAAATAGATGGAGAAGAAAGATGGTCTATTTCTTCCAGATATCTGGAAATAATTTTAGAACCAGTTTGTCCCTTTTTCCCCCTTAAAGACCACAAGATGGAGCTACCTCTTTTTTAAAACCTCAAAAAACAAATGCGAGTTAGTTTTGGTTGGCAGATAACATGCCCCCAATTTGTGTTTCTGACTAGTTGGGAAGCTGAACACTTTCAGAAACTAGCATAATAACTGTACATGGGCTGCTGAGTATCATCTGTACTTAATGTTACTTTCCCTTATCAGATCTGGCAGATGTTCTTTGCGGGCCGCTACCTCATCCTCTTAATGGGTGCCTTCTCTATTTACACTGGTTTCATCTACAACGAATGCTTCAGCAAGGCAATGACTATCTTCCCCTCTGCTTGGAGTGTCGCTTCTATGGCCAACAACTCGGACTGGAGGTACCAAAGAATCTGTCCCTAAAGCCAAGAACTCTCCTTCTCATTGGGAGAGGCCATAGTCATCACCTGAAACTCTTCTTTTCCTTACAGCTCAGAGTATATCACAGAAAGCCTTTCTCTAAACCTGGACCCCAATGTCACTGGCGTCTTTAATGGTCCCTACCCTTTTGGGATAGATCCGGTAAGCTAAGTGGCAACTTGAAACAAATAGCCATGTGGATTACTGCTGCTTGATGTTTGCTGGATGAACCAGGCATATTTAATCATTTTGAACAAATTTGAAGTTCATAGGCTTCCGTTGCCTTTCAGTCGACCTAAAATAGCCGACTGTGAGGGTTTCAATGGGAATTCTCAACACAATGTGCCTGTCTTCCTTTGTTATATCCTGCCTTTCCTTCAGGAGCTGAAGGTGGTATATTGTGCTCCCTCCCAATTTCTTTCAAGAATGGCTGAAGATTTTCTTGAAAGAAAAGACACCCTTTGTGGGGAGAGCTGGCCTCTGGCAACTCCACTGTTGTTGAGCACTTTGCTGCAGTGTAGCTGCATCAACAAGGTGGTTATATAATTGATAAACTAGCATGAACAATGCCATGATGCAGCTAACAAAAGGTAATTCCCCACTTAGTCATTTTTTTAATAAAATTTTATTTGGGTTTTCATACATACAAAATACAAGTAAAACATCTTTTTTGAAAATAGCATGGTCCCAGGTTGAACTTTTTTATACAGACACAAAACTCAATTTCATGCTCTTTTTTGTGTTCTATTCCATATCTTATCCTATTCTACATTTTCTATATAGTTTTTCCCCTCTTTTAATTTTCTCAATTTTATTTTGATTATTTCATCTCAATTCAAATCATTATATTTATACTTTTGTCTGTTCTGTTTCAATTTCGTATTATCTTTTCTCATTAAACAAATTTTCTCATTAGACACCTTTATATCTTTTAATTACATCCATTCAACTCTTATTTAAACTTCAATATATACCTTAAGGTTATGACCTTCAATATAATACACAATACATAACTTCCAATCAAATTCTGCTTGGTACATTCTTCTAATACACACTATATTCTTGAAAAAAAAAAGATTATAAATATATGTAATTATAAACCCTCATTCCATTCCAATTCAGTTCTATCATTAATAATCATTAAAATCTTAACATCTTTAACACTTCTTTTCAATTAAATATCATACTTCCTTAAAGACACGTATAATCTCCATAAATAATTTTTCCCTTATTTCTCTTCACATATGGTTTGTAAATCATTACATATTCATTTGTTACATTTGTTTATTGACAAGCATTCCACTGAATTACAATAGCTATTTTATCAAACATTTTAATCATACATTGTTTCATATTTTCTAAAATTATTTCTGTTTCTAATATAACAATACTATCTTATGTACCTTTGCAGAATCCCTTTTTCCATTAAATTTTCACCCATTATCTCTAAATAGGCCCTGTTTCTCTATATTTTATTTCTGTCCTTTATAACTTCTTTTCCTTTCTTTCTTCCCTCTCATCTTCTCCCTCCCCTTTTTACCCCCTTATCACTCTACTTCTAATTCACTCTTCTGCATTTCCCTCTTCTGTTGCTTTCTGATTTTATACTTATTTTTCACTCTATTTCTTTTTTGGAGTTGTTTTTCCCAATCTTAAACTTCCCATTCTCTTTCCCCCCTTTTTTCCCCCACCTAAGATTACTTGTTCATTACAGATGGCTTCTTCTTTATCGCAATCTTCTTGTTCTGCAGGCACTTCTTGTTGTTTCTCATAATTCCAAATCTCCATTTCTAAGAACTGAAATACGAAGCCAAAAGAACCTCTCCCTTCTTGTGCATCTTCTTTGTACTTTTTAAGTTCCATTTTCAGTTCTTTTAAAAGTGGAGCCATTTTAAACAGTTTTAAACAACCACCCGATTGATTTTAGTCATTCAAATACAATAACCAAAAATCCAGAAATCATCAAGTAATCCAAATAGTCCCAAGTTATTTCTTCTTATTTCTTTTTTCCACTTTCTCTTCCTGGGGTTTTTGTTGCAATATTTCAGTTAAAATGTATCTTTTGGAAATCTTGTTGAGATTTTGCTGTAAGTTCTTTTTAATTCCAGGCAGTCTCCTCCCTTCCAGATCTTATTTTATTTTTTTCCTCTCCTTTCCTGTTTTCAAAAGCTTTTGATTATCCAGAAATCTTTATTATCCCTTTGACTTTTTATTTTTAGCATTAAATGCCTATTAATGTCAAAGTGGTTTTTTATTCTGTGCCAGAATAAAAATTAATTTGATTTTTCTCTCCTCTGCTCTCCTGTTATTTGTTTCCCCTTCCCAAACCTGAACTTCCATGTGTGGGATTTTTCTCCTCTTCTCTTATGAACCAGATCTGGAGCCTGGCTATTAATCACCTCACTTTTCTAAACTCCTTCAAAATGAAGATGTCTGTGATCTTGGGCATTTTTCACATGACCTTTGGAGTATTTGTTGGCATCTTCAACCACTTGTAAGTACCTCTGCTTGGTCAACCAAGAGGGTCTTGGAAATTTTACTTTGATTGCAGTCAGCAGAGGGTTTTGAAAGGGAGTTGGGTATATTTATGGAGGGTAAAACTGCTAGTAGCTAGAGATAATGACAGATATATGCTCACCCCCCTCCTTTAGAGGCTGAGGAACATAATGGGGGTTGAGTTGGGTAACCAGTGATATTGGGTTGGATGTGTCTCTGATGGTTTTGTTGATGATTTCTCCTGTCTGTCTGGTTTGCAGCCACTTCAAGCAACGATATAAGATCCTGCTGGTTTTCCTTCCAGAGATCACTTTCCTTCTCCTGCTTTTTGGCTACCTTGTAATCCTGATATTTTACAAATGGTTTATGTACGATGCTTCTAATTCCATGTTCGCCCCTAGCATTCTCATCCAATTCATTAACATGTTCCTGTTTTCAGAGAGTGCTGGAAGTCCTTCGCTCTATAAGCACCAGGTAACTGCTTTTAGCATCGTATCCTATCTTTTGATTACCTATTTAAAAAGTATTCCTCCTTTTAATTCTCCCTTGTTATTTTTCTTTCCAGAATTTGTTGTGTTGAATGGGACACTATTTGACAATGTGCTTCTAATAATACTTATTTGGAACAATGGGAATACATAATTTTCTGAATTATGTATCCAAATAATACTTATTTGTCCCAAATGTGCACATTGTCAGATAGTACAGGAACAGAGGAAGCTGCTTTGGGATAAAATGTTCCCTTGAAATCTGATTTTTTTTCATGGTTCACATTCTTAAGGCTGCCAAATGTGTCAGTGATTTTAATAGCATGCAAAATTAAACATGGCGTATAAAGCAACAAGTGAAAACAGAAAATAAAGATGGTTTCCCCAGTAAAAAAACTATTTAGACTGCTCAGATAGGAACCCTGTTTCCCACACTTACTCAGAGCCTAGGGAAATCTCTGTGTGATGCTATTTGATAGAACAGGGATGTTTTTCTACAGAAAAAAAGGGTCCAATTGGATGGCATTGTTTAATAGATGGGATCTTATGGAAGAAGATAAAAATAGTAAGAAAAAGGATTAACCATAACACCCTCTATCTTCAGATAACCTCCTCTGGGACTGATAATTGTATGTACCAATTTGGCCATCTTGTTCAATAAAGTTTAACAAGATAAGAATTGAAATCAACTGTTGAGAAAGAGAGGAAGGGACTAGAGGATACTGAACTTGTCTTTGTTTTGGTATCTTGTTCTGATTGTGAGATCCAACCCAGAAAAGTTTTTTAAAAAAAAATAAAAATCCTGTAATGTTATTTTAGTTTTGAACGCTTTGAGATGGGGCTGCAATAACTACAACTGTCCTCTTGCTCACCACAGAAAACAGTGCAGATGGTATTGATGTTGGTGGCTGTGCTCTCTGTGCCCATCCTGCTGCTGGGGACACCCTTTTATCTCTGGCACAAACATCACCAAAAAGTTTCTAAATCTCAGGTAAGAATCACTCCCTGGGATTAATATAAGACTGTTGTCCAAACTGGTTCCCTAGTTCAGTTGCCAGCTATGTGGATTCTCAGACTTTTGTTCTTTAAGAAACACTATTGAACATCCTCACGGTACATGCCATTGAGGAAAATACCAGGTTTGGGATTTGGGTAGGGTGGGGGGAATCTTTCGCTTAGAAATCTGGGGGCTAAATCTGTGGAATGAAGCTGGGTGATATTTGAGCAGCCTCTTCTCTGTTGGTTGATGTGTTCTGGGATGTTTGCAGCACAATCCTTCCATAGCAGGAGAGCGACAATCTCTGCTGAACTCAGAGGAACGAAAGAGATCTGTGAACATTGCTGAAGGTGACATGAATCACATGGAAAGCAACCAAGAGGAAGAGGAGGAGAAGGTAATACTTTTATTTTAATTTGGTTGTGTGGCCAGAATTTTGCTTATGTCCTCTCTCCCAGCCATTGGACCTGTACTTGGTGCAGCTTTGCCATAACCTGAAGACTTTATTTTCACTTAAGTGATTTTTTTAAAGACATGGTAGGAGAATAGAAGAAAGGTTAAAATTGATGAAAGGACTGGCATAGAGAGATAGATCAGTAGTTATCTTTTGAACAGAGGGCAGGGGTGAGATTCCACCGGTTTGCACCTATTCTCTAGAACCGATTGTTAACATTCTAAGCAGTTCAGAGAACCGGCTGTTAGAAGAAATTACTGGCCTAATCCTGTAAGGAAGGCAGGAAGGAAATATTCTGGTGTTGCTTACAGAAACTGCCTCTCCGTTAACCCTTATTACATTCTTGGCAGGACTGGACTTCCTGTCTCAGGAACGTCTCTGGAGTTTTTTTTCCCTTCCTTTGCTGATACAATGCTTGTGTGGAGTGACTATTCAAAGTTACAGTGACACTGAAAAAAGTGACTTTTGACCATTTTTCACACTTACGACTGTTGCAGCATCCCCACAGTCATGAGAGGCCAGGCAAGGAGATGCATGCCTCTATGTGAGTGATATTGAGTTGGCCACACCCAGCCAATAACATGACCACCAAGCCATGCCCACCACATAAGCCATGTCCACAGAACCAGTTGTTAAAAATTTGAATCCCACCCCTGACATATGGGTGCAGGCAGCAAAGACTATGAAAGCTGCAATTATGTCAAAATGAAAACATCTTTGTTATGGAATTGCATAAAAAGAAACGACTTATTTGTGTCCCAAGATTTGGATTTAAGACTGCAGTGATACAGGTAGTCCTCGAGTTACGACCACAATTGAGCCCAAAATTTATATTTGTAAGTGAAACGTGTTAAGTGAGTTTGCCCTCATTTCACGGATTTTCTCGTTGTTGAGAGAGAATTGTTGCATTTGTTATGTTAGTAACATGGTTGTTAAGGGAATCTGGCTTCTCCATTGACGTTGCTTCTCCATTGACGTCAGGAGGTCACAAAAGACGATCCCAGGACACTGTCATCATCATCAATATGCCCGGCATCTGAATATTGATCATGTGACCATGGGAATGCTGCAATGGTCGTAAGGGTGAAAAACTGTTATAAGTCACTTTTTTCAGTGCCGTTGCAACTTCGAATGGTTACTAAATGTACTAAATGTTGTAAGTTGAGGGCTACCTACTCTCATATCATTTGCATCCCAACATTATTGATATTTAAAGGCTACCTTCTGATTGGAATGATTTGTTAATGTCTCTATTCGCTGTCTGTTTCCCCCTCTGCCTCTCATTTTTCTTTCATTTCCTTTCTTTGTATTTTGGGAAAAGCTCCAGGGGGAGGGGGTTGGGCTAAGTTGAGAGTGCCTGGCTAATCCTCACTGCCACCCCAATTCTTTTCCCTCTCCCCCATAGTTTGACTTTGGTGATGTGTTCATGCATCAAGCAATCCACACGATTGAGTTTTGCCTGGGCTGCATCTCGAACACGGCCTCTTACCTGCGTCTCTGGGCTCTCAGCTTGGCCCATGCACGTAAGTTCCTGGGGAGATGGGAAATAGAGAAGGCTTTCTGTGGCTGTAAACCTCTGTGCTAGGCTGATTTATTTCTTTGGTGAGCATTTTTCATGAAACTCTTGGGAAAGGTGATGGTGGCTGGGTTTGGGTAATGCAGCAAAAAAATAATAAATCATGTGGTTTGTCTGGTTTTGGTTGGCTTCAGGTGTAGCTTGTTATGTGAACCCAGACAAACATGACTATTCAACCAAAACAAAGTTAAACAAACTTTTAAGCCTAGGCATCATGTATAATCATTGCATGTGGGTTTTCATATTACACTAAGCAATTATTTGGTCAACAAAGTAATCAACAAGGTTGACTATTTACACACCATATTCTATAAATGATGTCAAAATGTATATAAAGCCAGTGATTTGTCATCCGAATTAAGTCTGATTAAGCTAGTGCATGTCCTATTGGCAGAGATTTCTAGTATGCAATAGGAAGAGAATTTGTCCCTTTGTAATCTTTGCTAACTCTTGCGCTTATTCCACAGAGCTCTCAGAGGTCCTGTGGACCATGGTGATGAGGAATGGCTTTTCAATGATGGGCTACCAAGGTGGGGTTATCCTTGTTCCCGTCTTTGCTTTCTTTGCAGTATTGACTGTGGCAATTTTGCTGGTGATGGAGGGACTCTCAGCTTTCCTGCACGCCCTTCGTCTTCATTGGTGAGACATTTAGCAATAGACCTACATACCACTTCACAGTATTTTACAGTCCTCTCTAAGTAGTTTACAGAGTCAGCCTATTGCCACCAAACAATCTGGGTCCACATTTCACCCACCTTGGAAGGATTGGAAAGATGAGTCAACCTTGAGCCAGTGAAAATCGATTTCCAAACTGCAGGCAACTGGCAGTCAGCAGAATTAGCCTGCAGTACTGCACTCTAACTACTGCACCACCATGGCTCACACATGCATGGGAAAGGGAATTCTCCTGGCAAACACAAGAACATTTTGTGTAAATGTTACTGCCTTACTGGACTTGGATTGCTAAGTTCCTCTATGTCCACAGGTGGCACGCAGAGCCATTTGTGTAGGTATACAAGCCCTAGCCAAACTTACCTCACGACGCATGCACACGTATCCCAGCTGATTTTTGGCCCATTTGAGGCCTTTTTTGGCTTCCCAGAGGCTCAAGGGAAGCCACTACTGCTCTCTGCTATCATTTAGGAGTCATAGAGACGATAAGTGATTCTTGGGATTAAGTCTATGATCCTAGATGGGTTGTTGAATCCTGGGATGACACAGTGCATCTATATTGGAATTGGATAAAATTGGGGATATAATTGATCTTGCAAATCCTAAACTGACCTGTCCTGTATTTTTCAGGGTGGAATTCCAAAACAAATTCTATTCAGGTGCTGGGTACCAGTTCAGCCCCTTCACTTTCACCAGCGACATTTGGATCTAAGAAGAAAAATGACTGCTGCTCTCCAGAAAGGGAATATTTTCTGTGCCATCCTGAACTAATGGGCAATGCTTTTTGTTTTTTACTGATTCATGCTTTCCCGTCTACTGGTTGTGACTTCTGTCCAGATAGAACATGCACTAGCCTTTAACAACCTGTTACAATTAATCCAAGAGCCTGTGCTGACTCACATATGAAATATCAGTATTTTGGCTGATATTTTGGAACTGAAGGAACAATCTTCCAGATCTATGTTTTGAATCATGCCACATTGCTTCCAAATCTTTTGATATGTTGTTCCAATAACCACCTTATCTATGTCTCTGTAATCTGAAAACTCCAGTGGGAAAGAATGGTAAAAGACCTTAAGGAAAATCAGAATATAGAAACATTGAAATGTGGTCCAGTAAGACTTACAAGGATATTGTCATTTGTATCACTTGTCTGTGTAAAAAAGGACCTGTTTACTTATTTAAGATTAGTTGACAAGAGACCTGGTCTAGGCACTTTTTAAATTACCTTCTGCCTTCTGCAGATTTGCACTAGAATTTTATTGGGTGCTAATGTCCAGGTCAGCCTCAGAATTTTTTTTTATGACCAAGAACTCAGGTTGATGCTGCAGCTGTCAAAATAAGGAGGTAGAGTGTCAAGATCAGCTTGATGCAATTGACATGTTGGGGATTAATATGGGGAAGTGGATTGAGATGACTGTGTCTGTTCATTCTATCTTTTGAACTCAGTTTATTGGCTGTCAGCAAAACACATCAATGAAATGTGGACCAGAAATGGAGCAAATGAAAACAGCACCTCTCCATGTAGGCCAACTAAGTTTAATTTTGCCAAAAACAAAAAGAGGGATTCTTGGCCTGAAGTGCACTACAGGTTTCCTTCACGTTGAAGGCAGGGAGGCCTCAAAAATGCATCAAAATCTTGTCACATCCTCCCATTAAGATAAGGACAGTGCATTCAATAGACCATGTAGAATTCTGTGCTAAAGACCTTGAAATCCTTAACTCTGTGGCACTAACTCAGCAATAACAATAAAACTCGCTGCATTTTTACCTCTGCCTGGAGAGCATTTTGTAGTTGCAAGATTTACTTTGGATTTCTGCTTTGGAGGTTTGAACAGGGGATGGGTGTGTTTCAGTCAGGGTTGTTGTGTTTGGAGATGGGGTTGAATTCCTTAACTTGTTAAAGAATTATGGGCTGTTTCATAGAGGCAAAGAGCAGAATCAGTTATGAGCAGGTGGCTAGGATCTCAGTAAAATCCACTTTCTGTTCTTGTTTTGAGTTCCATTACACCTTTTAAAGGAGGTTGGTTTTGTATTGGACTACGTTGTATCTATATATAATATAATTGCTTAATATATAATTGAGGAAGTGGTGGGAAACTTATCTAGAGCAAGGGATAAGATATAAGTATCAATTGGGCATAAAAAATACCACCCCCCAAATGCCTTCAATGAAGAGGAAGCTACATAATGGGCCAACTTCCTGGCAGGCAGTGTCATAAAAAAACCACTTCCTCTCCTTCCAGGAGATGAAAGGGGTTCTTTGGGAAAGTTTTATCTGAACTGGGCCAGGGGATGGGGAACGGCTGCCCCTGCTGTCTCATTGCTCATAGCCACCAGCTGTGTAAATGTTGACAGTATGGAAGCTGGTTGCCCTGTTGCTAGGTAGGGCATAAGGTGCTGCCCCAGATCGAGCTCCCACGTAGAAGCTGTGATAAGAAAGATGCTTGTAGGGTAGGGCCCCTGAAACTTCATTTAAAGGTCGTCGTGGGATGCATACATCTGGGAGGCCAGCTGATGTCACCAGAGGTTGATGCTGGAATTGGGAGGCTTCTCTGAGGAGGGCAGGAGGGAGGTGGTGGTTGCTGGAAAACCCTAGAAAAAGAGAGGTAGCTGTAGAGAATAAAAGCTATTACCAGAAGCCCTAATCCATTTCTATACAGTGATGCTCTGGAAGTATACCTACGTTGTTGTTAAAGTGGGGAAGGCAAAACCTCCACTGAGAAATCCACATGCAGGGATTACTGGTATCTCTATGATTTTACTAAGACCTAGGATCTCTAAAATTGCATTTTACTATTTTCAAGTTGTTGAAACTAGCAATTTAAATACCAGTTCACTGTTTGGTCCAATGCATTCCCCTGGTAACAGTTAAATTTATTAAACTTGGAGAACCAGTTTGGTGCAGTGATTAAAGACAGGAATACAATTAAACTGCCTCAAGGAGGAAAAAAACCCACATGTATGCAAATCTTTGTTGATATTAATTCTTCTCGTGCTTGCTAAATGAGAAGATATCAAATCAACTATTTGCAGAAGCCATAATCTTTAAATTTCAGTAATTTTCCAGATAGTGCCTAAGCATTTAAACATTTATGATGCCATTATGGTGCAGATCTTTAAAGAATGCAGTTCAAGTTTTCTTCTTTCTCAATGATAATTTTGTGTTTCAGCAAAAATTTGGATTATGTGCAATGTGATTATGGCCGACCTGGAGACAGGCTTAATGGAATGAACAATAATAACAAAAAACAAGCTAATTTCAGCCTACAGTGAGGCCAGTATGGAAGAAGACAACATTTACTCACAAAAACTTTGTAAAACAGTTAATGTAGGAAGTTGTATAGCTTCATTACCTTAAGGCCCTAAACAGATTAATAAAGCATGAAATCTTGTAGGATTGTTGGTTTTCCTATTGTGCACTTGGATTTAAGACACTGCTTTCCTGTCAATTTCTCCATTCTAAACTGGTAAATTATTTTTTCATCTTACCTTTCTCTGGAATCTCTTGAAGTTGGCCTAAGGAAGAGGTATTCCCATTCCTTGATAAACAACCCAGTAGTTGCCCTGAGGATCCTGGCCTACACACATACAACATTATCAGTGAAGATATAAATGTGAAATTTCCCTTAAGCATTTCTCTACAGTTTTTGAGAATACAACTTATTTCAGTTCTATCTGTGTCCTTTGCCACCACTGGTGTCTTAATTCCTCCCTTTTCTTGGGTTATCAGGATGATGCAGATGTAGCTGTTAACAAACAATTATCCCTAACATTGATGGAACAATTGTATAGCAGTTCTAGACATTAAGTATGTGGGAAAAGCCTCATGAGGTAAAGTGAATTGAAATAGAACTAGCATGACTTGGATCTCGGTCCTTGCTTTTGAGAGAGTGTGTCTCGTAATTCAGCCTTTCATCTGTTTGCAACTGTGGAAGAAGGCTAAATTTGTTCTTGGCTGTTCTAGACCCTGATCACATCATGACCAAGATCATGAATTAGGCGTTGTAGATCTTTTTAAAGGTAATTGATAAGGCATTAATATAGTCGGGGTGGCATCTGACAAGTTGCCTGGTTGAGAATACTGTGGGCATAATCCCTCCCTACACATTGTCATTTTGCTGGGATATTAAAGTGGGGGTGGGGGGGTGGGGCAACTCCAATTGATTTAAACTGCAAAATAGATGTCCCATATTAGAAAGATTTTCTCCTTTAGCCAAAAAAAGGTTCTGCCTGACTATTTGGGGGGACTGGCAGGAATACCATTTTAGTATTATTTAGTATATAAATACCATTTGGCATCCAAGGGATACGTCTGGGTGTTTCTGACTGCATTTACTGTCAGAACTGCTATTCCCTTGCCACGCTTCTCAATTTGGGTTACTTTAGCTGGGGTGAAATGAGACAAAGACTTCTGCCAGCTTCCTCTTCTAGCAAAGCCGTAAAACTATTTTATCAACCACCAGTCTTCTGAAAGACTAGATCACCATCTACAAGTACTCCAGCTTTTGAATGGCATGGAAGTCAGATGGACTTAATGAAAAAAGGGACTCTCTCAATTAGTTGTGCGGGGCTCCCTCCTTCATTCCACGTCTCTCTCCCGCTCTCCTGACCTGGTTTATTCTTGGATTCAGGCCCATCAAAGGCCTGTGTTCAGAAAGAACCCAAATAACAAATAACCTCCACACCAGCAATAAGTGTGTTTTCAATACATTTATATGACTATCATTTTTAACCTATATCAATGAGTCCTACATTTCATCATTTATTTACTTGTTTGTTTATCAAACTTTATGCTTGCCTAAACAAAACCTACCTCTATAGGTGACACCCTACCTCTAGTGGCAAGCGCAACAAAGTCTTCATTGAATAAATGGCTCCATTCATTCAGTTTGTCTTTCTCTGGCTTAGTAGAATAGTAATCTAGGAAGAGACTTACCAGTCATCCGGCTCACACTCCCGGAAACCTTTAGCAAAAGGGTTACTAGCAATTTTCAGCTGGGTGATCTGTCAAGGTAGGGATAGCTTTATCAGTGATTTACTGTCTTCCCTGCCAGCGTCATCTTTGTTCAGATAGCTTTCACTAGGCCCAGAGAAGGGAATTTCAGTCAAGTTCCTTCACATACCTCATGTAACTGTTTAGAAGGCCAAGGGACACAAGAAATCTTTGATTTATATCCTGCCTACCTTTTTTTTTTTTTTGGAGAACCCCCAAATCTCACTCCTGGCTGGCCCCATCTGCCCCACCCCGGCCTTCCCAGGAGTCCCCACAGGGCCCGTATTGGATGCAGGTAAATGCAGGGTGTACATGGAGGCTCAGGGAGGGTGAAAAACATATTATTGAACAACCCTTACTTTCTGTTTTCTCTCCATCACTGCCACAGGATAGTAGGATGATGGTATTTAAAAAAGGCAAAGTCTCCTTCAAGCTCAATTTGACACCTAGTCTTGGCTTCATTGATACGCCTTTACACCTAAAGGGTTTTCTATCCCATTGTTCCCCAGCAAAAAGGTTGAGAGAGAAAATTCATCATCCAATGAACAATGTGGTATGCTGGGCTGGGAACTAGTCCCTTTCATCCATATTGATTGTATCCCCTCAGATGCCATCTTAAATTGCTGGTTTAGGATTCATAATTAGGTTATCAGTTTAGGGTTGATGAGCAGAGGTATTCAGCAGTTTCTGACCAGTTCTGGAGAACCGGTAGCAGAAATTTTGAGTAGTTGGGAGAACTGGCAAATACCACCTCTGACTGGCCCAGCCCACATCTATTCTCTGTCTCCCAAGTCCCACCTGATTGACTGAGTCTTCTTTTGTTGCTCTGCACAGGAGAACGGAGCTGGAAAGCAGGTTAGTGGGGTGGGGAAGGAATAGGGATTTTGCAGTAACTTTCCCCCAGGAGTGGGGAGGAAATGGGGATTTTACATTATCCTCCCCTTGGAGTTGGGTGGGGATGGAAATTTTACAGTATCCTTCCCCTGCCATGCCCACAAAGCCATGCCACAAAGCCACGCCCACAGAACCAATAGTAAACAATTTTGAATCCCACCACTGATCATGAGCAATGTGTTATGCATACAGGTAGTCCTCAACAAGAGTTCACTTGGTGACTATTCAAAGTTACAACAGCGCTGAGAAAAGTGACTTGTGACTATTTTTCACATGTACGACCATTGTAACATTCTTAGAATCAGTCACATGATTTATATGTGGATGCTTGACAACTGACTCATGTTTATGAACATTGCAGTGTCCCGGGGTCATGTGATCACCTTTTGTGACATTCTGACAAGCAAAGTCAATGGGGAAACCAGATATACTTAACAACCACGTGGCAAGAAAAGTTGGCAAATGGGGCAAAACTCACTTAACAAATTTCTCACTTGGCAACATAAATTTTGGGCGTAATTGTGGTCGTAAGTTGAAGACTACCTGTGCTTACCCAGCAGAGGAAGGGCCATCCTGATTTATCTGTAAGAATTTAGTGGTATTCTGTCCCACATCAACCCTCTTCCATAAGTCAGTTCTCTTGGAGGAGAAACCATGATAGACTGTGTTCTTACCCGATGGTTCTGATAGGCGGTCACTGCCATAAATTGAGTCTCTGTAAAGATAAAAGATTTGAAATTCTCCTGGGCATAACGTTCATTGTCTGGACGTGGGTCCACCACCACCACATGGAAACGGGGCTGGTATCTGTGCATGGAGTTCAGAATGATCTGTTCGATTAAGAAAATAAAGCTTTCAGATGAGGATACAAATTTAATTTAAATTCAGGTGAGGGTGCCCATTTTAAGATCTTCCCATGATGCAAATGGCAGCATGCAACTTTCTTTCACCCTCCCAGATATCAGAAGATCTGTTCTAATTTGAAATATAATGGGGCAAAACTCTAGATAGAAATGTTATATGCTGTCAACCAAGAGACTACCTTTCATGAAAGGTTCCTTTTATTTATAAAATACTGAATAATTAATTCACTTAGGTTCTCTTCACTTTCTTGACTAAAGTCTCCCAAAAACTACATCGATTTCTCAATCTGGCAATGGCCAGATGTATCGAGTTACAAAAATCAGTATGTCGTTGTTATTACAAAACGTGAAAATGTGACAAAAAAGAAGTAATCATATACACACACAAACCACATAATTACACACAAACCCACTATGGGGAAAGGGCAGTGGTCTCATAACTGGATGTCCAAGTTCAGTTATCTAGGCGTTGCTTGGTGCAGACCTTCTAGGGCAGTGATTGCTAACCAGTGGGCTAGGGATCACTGGTGGTCCACAAGAAAATGTTGGTGGTCCGCAGAGAAATGTCACCCCAAATCACCTCCCAAAACAATCCAGGCTGTGTGGGAACACAAGGCTGTGTCACCCACATGGCCTGCAGGAACACAAGGCTTGCGTTGCTGGGCTACTTCTTTCCACTTCTTCCACTTTTGGCTGCATGCAAGGAAAGCAACAAAAGTCTTTCTTTCTCTCCCCCAAACTCTGCCAGAAATGAGTCTTTAGGACCCTGCAAGGCCTCCTGCTCCAAGAGTCTGTGCTGGCAAAGACTCATTTCTGGCAGAGTTTGGTGGAGAGAAAGAAAGACTTCTGCTGCTTCTGCTGCTTTCCTTGCACAAAGCCAAACGTCTCTCTCCCCCTGAGAATGGAGCTAGAGATGGTTTCCTGGAATCCCAAATAAAGAATGATAGATCAGTAGGAAAACGGGGTGGGAAATTTTCCTGCAGACTTTTTTTGGGATTTTCACAGGGTCTCTGCTCTGCGGGATTTAAAATGATGAGTTTAGTGGTCCCTGAAGTCCAAAAGTTTGGCGACCCCTGTTCTAGGGAACCAGATAACACACATTGTGGGCAATCTTGCAAAATACATTTCATAATTTGCATATCAGCACCACAGTCACAGCAAGGGGAATCTTTCAATCCCCACGGATATAGGGCAAAGGCACCTCTTCCAGTATTACACCCAATTCTGTTCAGGAGGAGGCGGGGGACTGCTGGGGGTTCCTGGGGGTTCAGGAGAGCCGCTGGATAAGATTCTGTGCAGTTCGGAGAACCCCCAAATCTCACTCCTGGCTGGTCCCATCTGCCCCACCCCGGCCTTCCCAGGAGTCCCCACAGGGCCCATATTGGATGCAGGTAAATGCAGGGTGTACATGGAGGCTCAGGGAGGGTGAAAAACAAGTTATTGAACAACCCTTACTTTCTGTTTTCTCTCCATCACTACCACAGCCCTTCTTTTTTTTTTTTTTTTGTAAAATCTTGTTTGATAAGAATCTTGGAGAAATGTATATAATTTTTGTTGTTTGCTAATAGTGTACTGCCAGTGATACATTTTGGATTTTTTAAAAATCCTAAATATATAAATATTTAAAATAAATTTTAAAAATCTGAATATTATTATGATTGCATTTAAAGAATCAATTGCCTTTCTTAAAATAAAAACAGAAGAAAAACATGAAACAACTGCCTTAAGCAGTTGCTATTAAATCAAGTGCAATCCAAGTGAGGAAGCTAAATGGTTATTAATCATGCAACAGTCCAGAGCAACTCACATGGCCGTTGTCATCCATCAAGTTGTTGGTGAGCTTGAGCTTGTCAAAAGAGACAATTTGCCTCATCCACTGGCCTCCCTTGGCAGGGGAGTCAGGATGAAAGTGAACCCGGCCAGGTGTAGCAGGATCCGCCTTGCCAGCTACCAGCCAAGCAGAACTGTGGAATGCATACCTGTAGGAAATAGGTATCATGCTGGGCCAGGTTATTACAGCCCTGGCTTGTTCTGGATCCATCCATTATGTTTGGTTTGCTAGGAAGTCCTATTGTTGTTGTATTTTTTTTTTTACTTATCAGTTCAAAATCTTGCCTTTGCTTTTCAGGCCAATGGAAAAAATAGGCCAGTTCTGTCTATGGAATAGTGAAGTACTAACTACATAGGAACCTGCTTCCCTGCTGTGGAACCAAAAAAGGTTATCCATCCCAACAACTGGACATCTCAGAGATGACAATTATGGCCCTATCCATCAGCCTGGAAGAAGGCCAAAGGATGCAACATACATTGTTTAATTCATAAGCACACATACATATGTATTGATGCTCAGACAAATTTGGAAATACCATGATTAGATAGAGTGATTCATGCAGAGTCTAAAATCTAAATCAAGACCTTTTATAAGTGTAAATGAGATTCTGAACTGAAATATGTTTCAGCAACAAAGCTGGCAAAAGAGAGAACTGATTGTGTTGGGTGGCTTAAGTCTTATGGTTCTATGTCTCATTTTCTTTTTATTTATCCATAAATACTTTCTAAAAATAAACAAATGGTTACGGGAATACTACAAAGCAAAATACCAGTATCTAGCATCACTTAAAAATGCCTCTTAATGATCCCATGAAGACATCCCATGCTGTCCTATAAGATGTTGATGGCCACAAAAAACGATTTTGTTTTGAAGTATACCATCTACTTTCGGATGACAAACAGCATCCTGAGGAACTAGAAGGGGCAACAGGGACAGGGTTTGAGATTTTCTTTTGTGTGAACAGTTTTTCCTCACCATTGCAGCCATCTTAAAATCTGTGCATCTCTAATGAATAGCTTCATTCAAGGACCAGACATTTATTTGACTATTAATAATTCCATTGTTGACCAAAAACCATAATGACAAAAAAAGGAGGGGGAATCAAGGCTATGTGTTTTTCATCCCTGAAGACACACTAGACAAATTAATAATAATAATGAATCCAACTCTTTGGCTTCCAGGTCTTTCTTGGCATTGACAACTGATGCCCAGCAGGATTTGCATCACAGACTGGTACCTGCTGACTGTCTGCTGCATGCTAATATAGAAGCCTAATACAACTTAAATGCATATTACTTATGTGGCTTTTATCTTGAGAATCAAAGTGTGGAGTTATTAGAGCCATGATGGCGGACCTATGTGCCACAGGTGGCACGTTAAGCAACCCTTTCTGTGGGCATGCAAGCCGTCGCCCTAGTTCAGCTCCACTGTGCATGAGTATGTGCCTCTCACCGGCCAGCTGGTCATCAAGTCTCTGCTGCGCATACACAGGGTGTGTGCGGGGGGTGCATGTGTGGAGGAGGTGCATGTGTAGGGGCAGTACATTCATTGCATTTTGAGGGTACTGGGGTGTTTGCGCACTTTGGGAACTCCATCCAGAAAAGGTTAGCCATCATTGCCTGAGAGTGTATACCATTATTCAGCAATCTTCTTCTCTTATGAAGAGATCTGATACAGAATGTGTATTTTTTTTCCTTCACAGATAATGTTAAATTGGAACAGAAGGTACACTTTAGCTGCCTGGAAGTGATTCTTTATAGCCTTTTGCTTTGGGTAATAATTCCAGGAAGAAGGCCTTGGAAAGGGTCTAGGAGGTATCGAACCTGTAACTTCACAGAAGCCATTTCCTTGACAAGCAATACAGATTTGCTTGTTCAACTTACAATAGTTCCCCTTAGTGACCATTCAAAGTTACTGAAAAAAGGATTTATGATCACTTTTCATACTTTGACCTTTGCAGCATCCCCAAGGTCAATTTACATTTGGATGCTTGACTCACATTTATGATGATTGCAGAGTCCCAGGATCATGTGATTCCCCTTTGGTGATTCTCCTTCTGACAAGCAGTCAATGTGAAAGCCAGATTCACTTAACAACCATGTTATTAATTTAATAACTGTAGTGATTCATTTAACAAATATGGCAAGAAAAGTCAGCAAATGGGGTGAAACTCACTTAACAAATCTCTCACTTAGCAACATAAATTTTGGGCTCAATTGTGGTTGTAAGTTGAGGACTACTTGTGTTACTATTCGTGATCCTCAAAGTCTAACAATTGAAATTAAATTCTTGTATAGAATATTGGCTTTCATTAAAGTTACAAAAAAACTCTTCTGGCAAACATGTCAATATTTTTAAGGCAGCACAGTTCACCATTCATCCTATGTTCACGATGTCAGCAAAAGTTAACCCTTCTGAGGCACAGTGGTCCAACAAGAGGACTACATATGTTGACACAACTGAACCTCAGGTTTTGCAAAAGTAAAACAGCTTTCAAGGGAAAGGTGCAAAATCAAAACCAAACCTTGGTTTCCCGGAAGCCAACAGAAGTGGTAATAGAAGACAGCTGATATTTGAAGGGCTTGGAGGGAGGAATGGAAGAAGAGAATGGAAAGTCTCAAACCTTCTCAAGCTTAGTTTTAAGAAAGAAAATAAAAACCCCAGAACACCCTGAACTCTGGTGATAGAAAAGCTTTGGTTATAGAGAATTGGCTGAGATTCCATTGGCTCCAGTCATTCATTGAGGTTTCCATTGAACATAATAGATCCAAACTTACAGTCCCGTACCGATATCTCTTGTCATCCAAAGGGACAAAATCCATTAGAAGCACATAGTCAGCCAATGGGTCCATGCCTGATATCTTCACCTGGAAGGTGGGAAACATCCTCCTGCCACAGAGAAAAAGAACTTTGCAAGATCATTTGTTTAGCCTCCTTGTAGCAGTAGGAAAGGACTTATCATGGCCTAGAAATGCCAATAGACAGCAAGGGTCTTAGATGACTAGGATTTGCTGGCCACAAAAAGATGAGTTATTGTGGTTAATTGATACAACTTGAGCATGCTGCATGAGGCCAGTAGCTTTGGGGTGGGAGTATGGAAAATGTCCTATGGTAAGCTTTCTTCCTTCCTTCCTTCCTTCCTTCCTTCCTTCCTTCCTTCCTTTCTTTCTTTCTTTCTCACTCTCTCTCTTTCTCTCTCTCTCTCTCTCCCTCCCATCTTTCTTTCTCTCTCTCCCTCCCTTCAATCTTTCTTTCTTTCTTCCTTTCTTTTCTCCCTCCCTCCCATCTTTCTCTCTCTTTCTCTCTCTCTCCCTCCCTTCCATCTTCCTTCCTTCCTTCCTTCCTTCCTTTCTTTTCTCCCTCCCTCCCTCCCATCTTTCTTTCTCTCTCTCTCTCTCTCTCCCTCCCTCCCTCCCTCCTTTCTTTCTTTCTTTCTTTCTTTCTTTCTTTCTTTCTTTCTTTCTTTCTTTCTTTCTTTCTTTCTTCCTCCCTCCCTCCCTCCCTCCCTCCCTCCCTCCCTCCCTCCCTTCTTTCTTTCTTTCTTTCTTTCTTTCTTTCTTTCTTTCTTTCTTTCTTTCTTTCTCTCTTTCTTTCTTTTTCCTTCATACTTTGAAGGCCATCACAGAATGTGGGAAAATATTCCTGAGCTGAATAAATGGCATACTCTGGGTCAGGGAAGGGCAAATACCATGTGCCCAAATATGCAGGAAAAGCCACTACAAACCTTGCCTTAAAGGCCCAAGCCACTTACCAAGTGGCTTCTCACAAATTGCCAAGCTGGGCAATTTTTCCCATGGCACGCAACAAGCTCTGGCACAACATTTGAAAGAGAATTTGCTTTGATAGTAAACCATATTTTACACACATTTTTGAAGCATTAAAGCAGCTGCACCCATTTGGAAAGCTCAGGTACATGGTATAATCTCCTTAAATTTCTTAATTATCTTTTACTTTGTTCTTATAAATGTATTATAGGTGCAGTTTTTGGAGTCTCCCTCCTGATACTTTGCTAAGTGGTGTGCTTTCCTGACATCTGGTTTGTGGGGAGTTGAAATCTACACATATTAGAGATTTTTTGACTGAGAAATGTCTGCACCTGTGATCCCAAGAGCATGAGCTTACCGTCCTGCCTTGGTGACAATCATCTCGGTGCCAAGGCTGTTGAACTCCTCCCAAAGGCTCCTCATTTCCAGTTGCACAGTGACACCAGACACACATTGGTTTTTCTTGGCTAATTGGGAGCTGTCATTTTGCTTTCCTGCCCCATTGGTTCCATATTGCTCAAAGTCCGCTGCTGTGCCCAGCAGACATGATGCAGCCACAGGGCTAGGAGAGAAGGGGCAGCCCTCAGAGGTCAATACACTCAAACTTGCTGCAATGAATGCTGAGAGAGAAGAGAAAGAAAACCACAGTGTCAGTTCTAGATCAGTGGTGGGATTCAAACATTTTTTACTACCGGTTCTGTGGGCGTGGCTTGGTGGGCATGGCAGGGGAAGAATACTGTAAAATCCCCATTCCTACCCACTCCTGAGGGAAGGTTACTGCAAAATCCCATTCCCTCCTCACCCCACTAACCTGCTTTCCAGATCCATTCTCCTGTGCAGGGCAACAAAAGAAGACCCATCTGATCAGCTGAGACTCAGGAGGCAGAGAATAGATGGGGACGGGGCCAGTCAGAGGTGGTATTTGCTGGTTCTCCGAACCACTCAAAATTTCCATGTCCGGTTATCCAGAATTGGTCAGAACCTGCTGAATACCACTTCTGCTCCAGATGTCATGGAGACCAGACTTCCAAAAGCCTCACTGGGAGAACCAACATTCAGAGAGAGAAAGCCCTGTCCATGGAGAAGATCAATGTCAGTTTTTGAACATGTCACTGTCTCTTTGTCTACACTGGTTAAATTTTGGTTTTCATTGAAACATCTACATCTTTGGAAGAATTTACATATTTACAGATTAAGAGAGTTGGAAGGGACCTTGTAGGTCTAGTCCAAACTCCTGCCCAAGCAGAAGACCCTACGCTATTAATTTCTGGTGTCTATGGAGATTCTCAGTCATTCAGGTCATGGATGTCCCAAAATGGCTTTCTTTCCAAAGGCAAGAGCACTTTGTTTTTCCTTGAAGAACGTTTTACTTCTCATCCAGGAACTGAAGAAGCTTTTTGGATGAGAAGCAAAATGTTTTCAAGCAAAAACAAAGTCCAGTTGCCTTTTGAAAAAGCACTTTGGGGAAATCCTGGTGCATTTGCGTACAGACCCAGATGAATGGGAATAATCAAAAGAATAATTGCATCCCTCTAAGGACAGTCTGCTTTTTTACAGTCATGGATTAACTTTGAAGGATGGTGTGGGAATGTAATCCCAATGGACAAAATAGACTTCACTTCATACTATGCCCCAATTATATGTGCACAATTAATTTTTTCCAACTATATTAACTCACCCATTTGTAAAAGTATATTATGAAATTAAAGGACACTATTAAGTCACCTTTTTAGTTAAAGAATATGTCAACCAAACTTTATATCACACATAAGAGGTAGTTACATCAGGAATAATTACATGGGTGGGATGTAAACTATTGACTTCATCTCAGACTGTGGTTTGTGAATTTGCAAAGGCAGATTTGCAACTGCCTCTCTCAATGACACTTAGTCTCGAGCCATGCTGACGCAGAGCCTTAAACATATATCTCAGCAATGAGCCACCCCACACCTAAGCTGACTGAGTGCTGACTGTGTGCTTCAAAAGAAATACTTGTCATCAAAAAGCGTGAAGCTTTTTCTTATAAAAGAAAAGAACTGGTCAGAACCTGCTGAATACCATCTCTGTTATTCACTGTTTATAAGTAATTGTGTCTGCTCAGAAATAAGCTTTCCTTAAAACATCAGTATATGTTGTAAGATGTAAGTTATGAATTTGAAAATAAATTTGAAGGGTAAGCTGTGTCCTGTATGCTTTTCGTAACCATTTCTGTGCAAAGCAGGAAAAGACAGTATCAGCATCTTCTGAAGTTCTAGCTGAGATTTGATCCTGATGTAGTTGTAAAGATATGTACTCTGTTACTGTATAAATTGTGAATAGGAGTCTCACACTATTTTAGCAGACCTCAATTAATGTGCCTCATCCCAAAGGGATAAGCTGAAATAGAGTGTTTCCCTCAATGAAGAGAAGATGAAATAAATGCATGGGAACCTTTGATAGTATGAGGAACTGTTTCTCTAGAACTGCTCAAAGTGCTTGATCAATGAGTCATACAGCATATTGAACACTAAACTTGAGTTAGCAAAACACAATTGGTGTGATTGCATAACAATACTGTGTCTGAACAAGTCAACAATATTACAGATCAACATGATTTGTTGTTCATGCAACAAACTAAGACAATGGCTGAGTTACTACAACAAGCTGAGCCACACCTGAAAAGCATATTGTGTAAAACCAACCAAGAAAGGCCTTGACAGAGGGAAAGTGAGCATAGGGAATCACCCCCCAAAGAATAACACACAACCCCTCCAGACCAAGTCTACATTATTCATACCTCTTGAACACTACAGGAGATGTTGCTTTTATAAGGGAACAGGTAGATCTCAATAGAGCCATAGGATGGAACAGGAGCAAAATCTGATTCTCAAAACATACCAGGTGTTTTGAGGATAATGTTCTTTCTTTGCCTGGATTCAGAGGTTCTTTCCCTGTTTACATGTTGCTATGGCTCCAAAATTCTCCAGCCACTTTTTTTTGACTGTGTCCCCATGATACTGCTTTCATTTGGGTTCTAGTCCATGAGTGAGAGAGGCTTAATTCATTGCACTATGCTTCCCGCCCCCCGCCCCTCCAATTATCTTGACATTGTCTAAGGCCAGCCTCACAGTGTGTAAAATCAGTTTTGTCCTGTGTTTCCTTGCAAGAAAATCAGGTGGTTGTAGTGACTTGAAAACAAGATGAAAGAGATCGATTAGCAATGGGAAAAGCAAATTTTATGCTGGTAATTTTCTGCTGTGTCAAGGATGGACCGAAAGACTTTTAACTTGGCAATGGGAAAAAGGCCCCTTGAGTCAGGAAAAAACAGCTATTCTGGCAAAAACATCTTGAAAAATCACATGACAAAGATAGTATGAGAAAAGTTTAATAATGTGTTACACTGTTGACAATAGATCATGAGAATGCATTATTGCTATTCCATTCTTTCCCAAGGGTAAGCTGATTTTTTTGTTTGTGTATTTGTTTCTGGCCTTCATTTTTAATCATCCATTTATCCACCCAAACCATTAAATTTTAACTGAAAAAGAAGAAGAAACGAACCATTGCATTGGCAAGAAAAACTAAAGCATTTGGAGGATTAAAGAGACTGTAGCTCTGTAATGGGGCTCCTCCTTTCTCCTTTATTTATTATTACTTTGAATAGTTTCACTGATTTGCTTTTTCAAAGATCCTTAGGGAAAACTTCTTTCGCTTTCTCATTGTAGAAGAATGATTTTCCTGCTGCGAAAATGTCTTCCCTTTTGTGTTAAGGCTATTCATGACTGTTTTCTTAAAGGAGCTGAGCTTTCCGAGGTTGGTTATTTGGGTCATGGAGAATTTGGCAGTAATTCAGTTTTCTTTCCAATTGTGAAAAGTTTTTCCCCATGTTATGAATACATTTATACATACAGAGAGAAAGAAAATGAGAAAGAGATAATTATTGTAATTTTATTCATTTCTTGATATTCAGGTTCCATGACTTTATTTTTAATTTTTTTCCCTGAACTTCATTTGGATTACTTTTCTACCAGAGCATTCCTGAAGTCTGTACTTTGGACAGACAAATACGGTTTCAAAGTTTTCACTAGAGCCTACAGGAGTTTGTTGCTTGAATCCCTACTGAAGACCAGGTAATTATAATTCTTTCTCTCTTTCTCTTCACTGGAAAGTCTAGAATTGTATTTAATTAGAGGAAGTTTAGGTGCAATAAAGTGGGACTGGAGAGCTACAAACTGATACTTAAAAGCCAACCCTTTTTGCTTCATGGAGTGGGAGCTAGGACACCCTTACAAGCCTTTTCTGCCTGGTGGATCTTTTTAGCTAAAGCTCCTACAGCACTTCCCACATTGGAAATATTAGTGGGATGAGCTTTGTGAATTCCAAGCTGACATGCCTGAGAGAAATCTATCAGAGAAAAGGATCAGTTTTGGACTCAGAAGATCCAGACATGGTTTTATCACTTGTTTAGATTTGTATTGTTGAGAGTTTTCTATGAGCGGATCTGGACCATCAGGACACACTCCCTAGAGCTGATGCGAAAGACTGTTGCCCTATACAATCCTGGTTAGGAAACTAGGAGTTAAAATTGTTCTGTCTAACAACAAATCAATTATTACCACTGGGTTTTTTAAAATCAGTTAATCATTACTGTACCTTACTTATATTAACTTATATTACTTATATTAATGCTTCTTCAGCTTCTTTTCATATTGCTTTTTCCAGTAGAGCCTGGAAAACTTTAAATTAAACCTTGCATGTTGTAACTACTCCATCTTGTGGTTTCATTACTCCATTTCCCTTTGTCCTTTTAATATACATAATGCTCTACATTTTCCCTAAAATGTTTGTTATTATGTTGTTTGCATAATACTTATTTTGTCCTTTAGTATGTCTTAAAATACCTTTTTTTTTGGCTCCAAAGTTTAATGAAATATTCAAAATGATTGCTTTCTGTCTAGATCTAATTAGAACTGCAGTTCCATTGAGATAAAGAAACATTAATTTCCTAAATCTGTTTGAAATGACCATCCAGGTGGCAGTGCCTAACCAATTTGACTTGATCCTGAAAAGCTAAACATGGTTGAGCATATTTATTGTTTGGATGGGAGACAACCAAGAAATACGAGGCTGAAGATGGATTGGAATTTTTAAAAAATATACAGGTCCATGAGTCAAGTCTGAATCAAGGTTGACTTTACCTCAGAACTGTTTGACTAGTAATCTATGTTCAGCAATATTATAGTTCCCACAGGGATATGGTGAATACCTAGTTCTGGGTATGGAATATGAGCTTGGTATAGCTCAATATGGAAGCTGAGGAGATTAATGTCCTGCTCCTTTTAGGCAATTCTTCCCTTTTTTGTACACCTTTTTGCTTTCTCCTCTTCATCCCTTTCTCGAGCCCTTAGAAAAATTACATGTGTATAATATATATTTTAAAGCAGGTTCTAAAAAATGTGAGGAGTGGTTTGTAATGGTTTGTGGGAATGGCCTTTGAAGGCAGGGAGAAGAGCCACAGCCAGGGAAACAGAAGGAAAAGAGCAGGGCTGGGATTCTACCAGTTCACATCTATTCGTTAGAACCAGTTGTTGACATTCTAAGCAATTCGGAGAACTGGTTGTTAGAAGAAATTACTGGCCTAATCCTGTAAGGGAGGCAGGAAGGAAACATTCTGGTGTTGCTTACAGAAACTGCCTCTCCATTAACCCTTATTACATTCTTGGCTGGACGAAACTTCCTGTCTCTGGAACTTCTCTGGAGTTTTTTTCCCCTTTCTTTGCTGGTACTTTGCTTGTGTGGTGACCATTCAAAGTTACAATGGCACTGAAAAAAGTGACTTATGACCATTTTTCACACTTACGACTGTTGCAACATCCCCACAGTAATGAGAAGCCAGGCGAGGAGATGCGTGCCTCGATGTGAGTGATATTGAGTTGGCCACACCCAGCCAATAACATGACCACTAAGCCATGTCCACCCAGTCACATGACCCTCTAAGCCACACCCACCAATTAAGCCACACCCACAGAACCAGTTGTTAAAAAATTTGAATTCCACCCCTGGATAAGAGGCAGTTTAGCCCATAGGAGGAATGTAGGAATAGTAAATAACTCCAAAGAGAACTGCCTCAGTTTCTTGAGTTATAAAGGCAACAGGAGAGAAATGTACTTTCAGACTTGCAAAATTCTGTTAATGTAACCTTATAATGAAGAGTTCCGTTGTATTGATACTACACAGCCATCCAAACGTTTCTGGATAGATGCACAACTCCAGTTATCAATTCAAACACTTGTGCAGAACCCCGAAAAATTGTGACTAAGTTATTCAACCAAAGCTCAAGCCTAGTTACTATTTTTCAACTATTCATCTAACTGCAAGTTCCTTGTCTAACCTCCTTTCATTTTCCCTGTGCCTAAGAACATCAGGGCCATCCATCCCAGCAAATTTCTTTAAAATAAGGACGATCAACTCATGATTCATTGCCCAAGTATGTTCCCTAAACTCAGCTTTGCAGCCTCCTGGGTTACATTGCCAAAATTCAATAGCAAAACTATTGGTGGGGGTGGTTTGCAACACGATTAGATTTTCTTTAAAAAAACAAACAAATCCCAGAACAAACTGAAGCTACTCAATTATATAGGGAGTTTAATTATCAATTTCATTTAGCATCTCTCCAATCGAAATGGCTGTTAAAATTGAATGCATCCATCATGTGAACTGCTCTTAAGCTGTAAATAATAAAAAACGGGGGGGGGGGGGGAGGTTCATGCACCATCCATCAGCTACACCCAAAGCCTGCAGTCCTGTAAATTCTGCCACAGGAAGAATCACTAGGTAGAATTGCCAATTGGGTATGGCTGCATGGAAGCTGCATGGTAAGCTTCCTAGCTGAATGACCCAACCATCTCACCTGCCTTGTTCTCCTCTGAGGATGCTATCATTCTCATTATTTCAGGATTCCAACTGAAGGAGTCAGGGCAACCCCACCACCTCCTCCTTAAGCATTTGCCACATTTAAAATCAAACAAGCGTGTAATTAGATAAGTTCATTCTTGTGGCTTAATCCTGTGTGCTCCTCATATACTGATATAAACAAGGAGCTCCACCCATTGCTACCACAACCCCTTCAGCTTAATGTCCTGATTGTTTTCTAGTTTCTTCCACCACCAGACGCTCATAGGGACTGAGTCAGATTCTTGCACCCTCAGAACATTTCCTATGAAGTAGTAGAATGGACTTCCCTTGAGATGACCCAGGCTGCTACTCTTTAGGATTCCCAATTGACCTAGATAAAAGAAATGCTACCTTACTATCTCCAACATCCAAGGATTTTATTGAACAGGCACATGTGGAATTATCACCAGAAAGGCCCAGCTCAAGCGTAAAAAATGCTGCTTCTCTGCACAGCAATGCAATGCAAGAGTAAGCTATCTTTAAGGCAGCCTTTCCCAACCTTTAGATTTGGGATGATGGGAGTTATAGTCCAACTCTTCTCAGTGGCACTAGTTTGGAGAAGCAGCATTAGTCCAGTAATTGCATCCCTGTCTGTCCTAGCGGTGGAGGAACCTAGTGCCTAAGAAGAATTCAAAAAGAGAAAACCGCCAAGGTCCAAAACATGGATGAAGTACATTGCAGGGTCCATTTACCTGACATTGTAGGTAGCTGGAAGGCCGTTGGAAGACTCTGGCTCGTTCAGTTCATTCCCTTCTCAGTCTTGCCATCTCCTGCTCTGCAATGCTCTGAGCTTGATCTCCAGAATGGTGTGAACGATTTTATTTTCCATCACTGCAGGGCTGGGGGGCTAGTGGTGGACACGTATCAAGAGAGGTTTTCATTCCCTCCAATGAGCAGCAAAGCAGGGAGGAGAGTGAATCTGATAAAGGCTTGGTTGGATGAAAGCAGCACTTGCTAGAATCATCGGGTGTTCATGTCCATGCAGCCAACATCCATCGATTAATGAGCCCAATGAGCAGGTGACCACGGGCAGCAGTCCTGAGACCACCTCCTGGGCTGAAATAATATTGCTAAAGCCAGAGGGCAAAATGCTTCCTCTGAGGTACAGTGGCCATGACAGCTCTAATTGTTGTTAGCATTTCTCATAAAAAGAGAGACAAGAAGCCATGATGGAAGAGCCCAAGTCTGTTTCTAGTGTCAAGTGAGCAGTGGGCTCCTGGTCAGCTCCTGAGTGCCTTTCCATATTGTATCAAAGAGGAGGATTTCTCAAATGCAGGGGCTTTTTTTCCTGACCCGGGCAGTTTAATAATGGGATGGAATCTGTGGTGGGATTCAAATTTTTTTACTACCGGTTCTGTGGGCATGGCTTGGTGGGCATGGAAGGGGAAGGATACTGCAAAATCTCCAGTCAGAGGTGGAATTTGCCGGTTCTCCAAACTACTCTAAATTTCTGCTACCGGTTCTCCAGAACTGGTCAGAACCTGCTGAATACCACCTCTGGATGTAATACCTTTGCACATTTTCTTTTCTACACAGGAAATGATTACAGGTGTAGGAACTGTCTTCTCTCTGAACCAAACTTTCTTTGTATCCTTATAGTTCCACCTGCCAGGTAGCTAAGGCCACTCTTTTTTCTAGGAATGTTATCTTGAGAATCTGTGGAGTAGGGAATTCAGAGTAACAGTAATTTTGGCTGCCTGGGGTATTTAACAACATGGTGGGCACCTAATATTCCCAAACATCCATCAGAAAACATCATCAACTCTTTGTAATTAAATGGCTTTTCCTTTATTTTTAGATGACTAGAATCAGAGAGAGAGAGAGAGATAAGCCAGGGCAAAATGCATAAGCCTGTGATGCTGACATTATATCTGCTATGAATGCTTTCTGATTTATGTTCACCGACTTGCAAGCCTCATTAATTCAAAGGAGAATTTAAGAGGGAACTGACACTATTTTTATTTGGAAAAAAAGTCTGGAAATCTTTTAGAGACTTTGCTGAAAATGAGTAAATTTGAACACTGATTTTGGGACTTATTGATTGAAAAGTTTTTTTTAATGGGAAGAAAGGAACTGTGATTTTACATACAATATGGGAGGGTAGAGATGGTAATTGCTATATTAATAACTGATCCAAAGAAAATTGGAAGTCACTTTAGATTTTTCTTTTTCCTTCATTTTTTGTTATTCACTTTTTAAACTTATTAATCTTTTCTTTTTCTTCCTCTTTGTTTCTATAGTTTTAAAAAAAAATTCATTAAAAATATTTATTAAAAACTTAATTCAGGAGAGGACAAGGCCTTAATCTTAAGTGGTGCAAAGCTGGTTCTTTTGGCTACTTCTTTCAATGTATAATTGACCTAGGAAGCTGGCTTTCTGTGATTGAGTTTCTATATTTTGTTAAATTGGTTTAACCCTAGTTTCATGAGTAAACTATAGTAGTGCTAAACCAAAACCATTCACATTATGGCTTAGTAAAAATTTAAAATCTAGCCATGACATTGGCAGATATCTCATAGGACAATGCTTAATAGTTCAAGGATAATGCACACACTACCATTTCTCTGGAATCATGCTTTTACTGGATCCATAAACATTTTGATTCTTGCCTTCCATTATCGCCTCAAACACATAAGTTTTAATTCAAAACTCAGTTCCCTGGAGTAGGACTTTCCTCGTCTGCACATATTTTACTTTGATTTATGAACTGTACTTGGCTTTCATATTCCACATCTGGAGAAGGACACAAAGGTCCTCTAAGCCAGATGCAAAATGGCAATTTTGAGAGAAACAATCACCAGCCAAACTCTGAGAATGATTGAGACATCCAGGTGCCAACAGGGGACCTTGTTCTTCCCTTCCTATTGCTGCCTGGGCAAGGGCATGAATTGGATCACAAGGGAGATGACCAGTGAATGGTCAGTATGGACTGTAGTGGCAGGATCTCATACACTTAAGGCCTTCCTGGACTCTGGAATAGATTTGGGGTAGGCCCCAGGCATATATAAAATCAGGATGGATTAATAACATATACATGTATAATAGCCTTTCTGGATCAAGCCCACTGAAGAGGAAAAGTGAGCTAGTACAGGGGCAGCTGTCTGGCCTTTCTTCCCCTCCTCCTGTTTAGCCTTCAGGCTTCTGGATGTGGCCCTCCTTTTCTCACCATCCATCTTCTCCTGTCAAGCAAGTGACAGTTGTGCCTGGTCCTTTCTCACACCTGCTCATCTCACTGCTCAATACCTGCCCAGCAGTTATATTAGAGCTGCCATGGGTGGTGACAGAGGGAGATAAATGGGCAGCCAAGAAGATGAGAGGGAGAGACTAATCAGGGACGAGGATGAAGAGCTGATGCTATTAGAAGGGGGGGGGGGAAATATCTTGCCAGGAAGAAGAGTTTGGGGAAGTCAGTGGTTTGAAACAGGCCTCAGCTGAGGCATTTTGGAAGCAGCCAAAAACAGAAAAGACGTTTCCCATTCCCAAAAAGGCATAAATGGGTTCTATGTCCCACAGTCCCACATGCATCGGCCAAAAGAAACCTCTGGTTTCATGTCATACCACTGAGGATAGTGTTTTCCAACCATAGTAGCTTGAAACTGTATGAACCAATTTTTCAGTCAGCAAACTGATTTAGCAGCAGAGAGCAAAATTGCTCATTCTATCCCTTTGCACCATGGGATAGCAGTATTATTGCAACTTCTTTTGAGCAAACATGGGCATACATGAAATTTAGAAGGCATGTTAGCAGCAATCTCACAAAATGGTGGCTGTATTTCACTGCTTGAGCACAATAAAAACCCAGTTTCCAGAAGGCAAATTGCTAAAGTTGCTTCTCCAAGTCCACTTTGTCATTCCAGGATGTTCTTCAACAGCAATCTGGACAGTTGGACAAATTTTGAAACAATGAAGCCCACTGTGAGCAGAACCGAAGTCATGTTGGATGGACCATTGAATCGAATAAGGAAGTGTGTCTCAAACTCAGTAGCTCTGCTAAATAAGAAAGTGTTCCAGTTTGTGCACAAGAGAAAAAACAAGATAAGGCTAGAACAATGGGGAACTGTAATAAAGTGCTGCGATGTCAGAAACCGTGTAACTACTTTTGCTAGATAGGGAGCTAGTATGAACCTTCGAAATATATGTGTCAATTTGAAAACAGAAAGAATGTGAGCCAAGCCCTCGTACGAGGGGGCGGACAGTTAGGGTATAAAAATGCTGCCTGAATTTTGCTCTGTGTTCCGTCTCTGCAGACACATGAATAAAACCTTGTTTTCCTTGGATCAATGAATCTTTTGGTGGTTTTTTTATCTGCTTCCACCTCACAATTTGGCACCCAACGTGGGGCCCCAACGGAATTTTGACTGGAGAAAAGGGACTGGGTAAGTGTCGCGTCACTGCCTCCCATTGTAGAGGGGCCCCTCCCTTGTCTCAGTTGGATCCTGGGGTAACTGCACTCAGCAGAAGATCCTTGGAAACAAGAGAGAGAGAAGCTGGCCTGACGCTCTGGGAGTGTCGTTGATCACCTGCAGTGGGGACGCCCACACTCCTTTCGTCTCCGGGAGACCAGGGGTGTATCAGGTGAGTTTGTTGCCTTTTGGGATAGAAGAAGGGATATACTGTCCTTAAACTCTGGGAATCCAGCGACTGCTGGAGGACAGTGTAAATCCCTGAGTTGGGAATCTCTGGGAGATTGTTGGCGGGCAGCGTGGAGAATGGGAAAGGGACAAAGCAAGTGTGAGATGTTCCAAGAGGGAACGGGTATTGAGATAGAAAAGACCCCGAGAAGGCTGATTCCGACTGACTCCCCATTGGGTCAACTACTACAACAATGGTCGTTGCTCCATCTGAGGACTTACACTTGGAGTCTAGAGAAAAAGAAAATGATCTACCTATGCCAATATAGGTGGCCGAAGTATCCCCTAGTAGACCCTGAGTTTCCTTACCACTGGGATCCCGAAGGTACTGGATAACTCAGTTAAAGAGTATATAGTGAAACACTGGATGAAGGAGGAAATACCCTATGTGGAGGTATGGTATCATACCAGTTCCACCAGAAACAGAAGTAGGACAGTTTGTCAGCAAGGTGGAGGAAAGAGAAACTGAGGACTGGATGGGGAGTCCACTGGCATCGGCTCCGGCAGTCCTGGCACCACCGCCCCTGCCGGCTCCAGTTGCCCAGGCTCCACTCCACCTGCATATCCAGGACTCAGAAGGGAACTGGCTCAATTAAACAAAGACCTAGAGAATTTGCCTCTAGGAGGAAGGTCGGCCAATCCCGTGTCGGCTTTCCCAGTCAGAGAAGTCCCAAATGGCATGAATGCACAGGGGAATCCAGTCACCGTTTTTGTGGCTGTCCCCATAAAATCTGCTGAGTTACGGGATCTGAAAAAGACCCTTCCAAAACTGCATGAGAATGCTCATGAAGTGGCGGAACAGTTGGAATTGTTTCTGGGGTCCAATGAATACACATACCAAGAACTGATGTATATTCTTGGACACCTTTTCACCCCTGAAGAGAGGAACCTCATTAGGAGGGCAGCAATAGCTGCCTGGGATAGGAGACATGCAGGGCAACAGGGAGCAGTGGCTGCAGACACAAAGTTCCCCATAGCCGATCCAAATTGGAACATCAATAATAACGCTCATAGGGAGCACATGAGAGATATGAAACGCATGATCATTGAAGGAATTAAATTGGCCATCCCTCAAGGGAAAAACTTGACCAAAGCATTTGAAATAACACAAGGAAAGGATGAGTCCCCGGGGGATTTCTGTGCTTGGCTCTGTGAAGGGTTAACCAAGTACTCCGGAGTGGAGCCAGAAACCCCTGCCTTCGAGACTCTCCTGAAGATGCAATTCGTCACCAAAGCATGGCCAGATATCCAGAAAAAGATCCAGAAGACAGAGGGATGGACTGATTTGGGCATGACAGATTTGATGAGAGCAGCCCAACAAGTTTTTGTGAACTGAGACTCCGTTAAAACCAAACAGAAGTCTCAGATGATGGTAGCTGCTGTGCAAACGGCAGCCAAGAATGAAGTTAGGAAAAACAGGGAGACCCAGATGTCAGATCCGAGGCCAAGGTGGAGAGATGAAAGATCTCCCAGCAGGGAGTGGAGACCCCCAGTTAGGCGAGGAGGTCCAGGGGGCAATCGAGGCGGTTGATTCCAATGGCCGTTCCAGAGTAGAACTTGCTTCAGATGCAGGAAAGAGGGACATTTTGCGCGCGAATGTCCCAAAACCCCAGAAGAACGAAGCTATGCCCTATACGATTAGGGAAGTTCCGGCTCCCCAAGAGGGACCCGCGGGGAGCCATTGGTAAATGTGTTAGTGGGTCCTGACCATCAGGAACGGTTGTTCCTGAGCGACACTGGCACAAGCCGGACATCTGTATGCGATCCAGTAGAGGGAGCATGCAGGTCAAAGCAGACTTTAAAGGTGGTTGGGGTGAGTGGGAAATCCCAAGAGGTCAAGATTTTGGAAGAGGTGAGACTGGAATTGAATGATGTGGCTACTGAAACCGAAATATTGTATATTCCGGATTCAGGGGTGAACTTGCTAGGAAGAGACTTGTTGGATGTTTTTGGAATAGAATTGTGGGATAGAAGGAAAGAAGTTCACATGTGTATGTTAACAATGGAAGATGAGGAGAAGATATCATCAGATGTGTGGGCAGGAGGTGAAGGGGTTAGTAGGATGGCAATACAGCCCATTCAGATCAAGATACAACCAGGGATAACTAAACTGTGGACTCCACAATATACTCTGAGTAAGAGAGGTAGGGAAGGGTCGAAACCAGTGATTGAAAGATTAATGAAACAGGGACTGTTGGAACCTACTATGTCACCATTCAATTCACCGGTTTTAGCAGAAATAAAAAAGGACGGGAAGAATAGATTGGTTAATGATTCGAGGAGGATCAATGAGATAGTGGATCCTAGATTCCCAGTGGTTCCTGATCCTTATACCATCTTGGAGCGGATCCCCCCCAAAGACAAATGGTTTACTGTGATAGATCTGAAGGATGCCTTTTGGGCGTGCCCTTTGGAGGAGGGGAGTAGAGACTTGTTTGCCTTTGAATGGAATGATCCTGAGAGTGGAAGAAAACAGCAGTTGAGGTGGACGGTATTTCCTCAGGGATATACCGAGAGCCCTTTGTTGTTTGGACAGGCGTTGGAAGAAAAATTGGTGTCATTTGAGAGAGAGAAAGGAATCACCCTAATTCAGTACATGGATGACTTGTTGTTAACTGGGGAGAAAGAGAAGGAAGTGAGAGCGGCTTCTGTAAGTCCGTTGAATTGGCTGAAGGAGCAGGGGCTGAAAGCCTCAAAAGAGAAGCTTCAGTTTGTTGAAAAAAAGGTGAAATATTTGGGACATTACATTCAGCAGGGGGTTAGATCCTTGGACCCTGAAAAGGTGAAAGGGATCATGAGTTTGGCTCCTCCCGGGAACAAGACAGAGGTGCGGAAAGTGTTGGGATTATTGGGGTATTGTAGAATCAGGGTAGACCAATTCACAGTGTTGGCACGATTTTTGCATAGAAAGTTGCCTGGAAAGGGAGAGCACATTGAATGTGAGGAGGGAGATAGTGAAAGGTGGGAAGAGCTGAAGAAGGCTTTGTCAACCCCTCCGGTTTTAGCCTTGCCAAACCTGAAATTACCATTTCATTTGTATGTGGCGGTGGCTCAGGGAACAGCAGTTGGAGTCCTTGCCCAAAAGAGGGGGGGGGCAGTACCAGCCAGTAGCCTTCCTAAGCAAGGGTTTGGAGCCGGTTGTGAAAGGATGGCCAGTTTGTGTTCAAACTGGATGGCCAGTTTGTGTGGCAGCAACAGCGATGTTGGTGGTGGAGAGCAAAAAGTTAACCTTTAGGGGAGCTTTGGTGGTGCATTCGCCTCATCAGGTCAACTCAGTGTTGAGCCAGCTGGCTACCACTTGGATGACCGAAGGGAGGATATTGAAGTATGAAACCATTTTGAGAACCAGTCCTGATGTGGTGATAGGAACAGACAAGACTCTAAATCCAGCAGAATTCTTGGAGGGGAGAAGGCAGGCGTGGGAACCAGAAGACCATGATTGTCTATTGCAAGTGGATCTCATGACGAAGGTTAGAGAAGACTTGGAAGAGACTCCATTGGAGAAGGGAGAGAGGTGGTTTATAGATGGATCTAGCAGGGTGGAAAATGGAAAGCGAAAATCTGGGTTTGCAATAGTAACTGGGGAAGGTGAGGTAATAGAGAAAGGGTCCCTCCCAGCTGCTTGGTCAGCTCAGAAATGTGAATTGTTTGCTCTGACCAGAGCCTTGGAATTGGCTGAGGGGATAGAAGTAACGTTTTGGACTGATTCCAAGTATGCATGGGGGGTGGTGCACACGTTTGGGAAAATCTGGAAAGAAAGAGGGTATGTCAAGGCGGATGGGAAGCAAATAGAGCAAGTGCAGTTAGTAGAACAAGCCTTAGAGGCATTGCAACTCCCCAGCCGAGTATCAATTGTCCATGTGAGCACACATCAGAAGGGGAACACACTGGAGGTTGTGGGAAACCGATGGGCGGACAAATGGGCAAAGGAAGCTGCAGGGGGGATAGAGTTGGTAATGGTATCTATACCAATACTGGAAAAGGAGGACGAGAGGGAGGAATGGGAGCCAGAGAAAAAGGAAAAGTTGGAGCTGGAGAAAGAGGGATGTGTCAAAACCCCAGAGGGATGGAAGACGTCGGAGGGAGTCAAGGTGGTGTCACCCATTGTCATGAGGGGAATATTGGAGAAAGTTCATGAAGGAGGACATTGGGGAACGGAGGCCTTGGTCATGTCCGTTAAACCTCACTATTGGAGTCTGAGGATGTGGACGGTAGCTCAGAGCATCTGCTAGAAATGTTTGATTTGTCTGAAAGTAAATAAGAAAGCGGCACGCAAGAAAGAGATGGGAGGGCGACCCTTAGTGGGTTGGCCTTGTCAGAGAGCACAAATTCATTTCACTGAGTTGCCAAAAAAGGGGGGTTGGAAATACCTGCTTGTGATCAAAGATCAACTAATGGGGTGGGTAGAGGCTTATCCCACTAGAAGAGCCACAGCTCCCACAGTAACCAAGATCTTACTAGAACAGATTATCCCATGATATGGAATGATGGAAGCAATAGATTCAGACAAAGGAACTCATTTCACCCAAAAGGTTCTGCAAAGGGTAATGGAGGTTGTTAAGCCTGGGTTCCCCAACCAGGGTTAGGTAGACAAGCTAAACAGAATGTGCAGCGTTAGTCAGATAGGCACACAGATAAATGAGTGAGCTAAGCTTGTATGTTTATTAACATACAGTAAAAATAACAGATATGCTTGTGCTATCAAGAATATATTTTATTCCAGTATAAGTTTATGGCATAGTCAAATAACAGTCCAATATTCATTTACCATGTAGTCAGTCCATTCAGGGGTATTCATTTAGCAAAGTCCATGTAGAATATCCTATGTCAGTTCACTTACAAAATCAGTCCTTTGTTGTCTCTCCCATTCGAGCAATGCAGTCTTGATTCCAAGCAGTAATCAGGGATCATCAAAGCCAGAGAGAGAGAGCAAGCTGTAGCCTTGCTACTTTTAAATGGTTTTCATAACCACTCCCACAATTGCTATTTCACAGTTAAAGCTGCATACACTAACTATGATTCATAGTTATTATTTCACCTAAACCAGTTAGGGTGAACAATGTTATCCCTAACAGAGGTGGTGGGGGTGAAATGGGAATTACACACGCCATGGCATCCTGAATCCAATGGAAAAATTGAAAAAGCAAACGCGGAACTGAAGAAACACTTGACCAAACTACAACTTGAAAACGGCTTGCCATGGACAAAGACTCTTCCCTTAGCTCTGCTAAGGATCAGAACTTGTCCAAGGAAAGACACAGGGGTTTCTCCTTTTGAAATGCTGATGGGGAGACCCTATTTGGCCAAACTAGGCAATCCCATACCAGAGTTCAGGGACTTGTTCCTTCGGAAATATTTGCTGGCACTGTCTCGGTCTTTGCTTTCTCTTCACAAACAGGGACTGTTGGTGCAACGACCACCTTTGGCTGGTAGCCAACACCCACACGAGGCTGGAGACTGGGTCCTGATAAAGACTTGGAGAAGTGAAAAACTGCAACCTAGCTGGGAAGGTCCGTACCAGGTGCTACTGATGACTGAATCTGCAGTCCGTACTCGGGAAGGAGGCTGGACGCATTACAGCAGAGTCAAGAAAGCACCGGAACCTGAGAAACCTTGGAAGGCAATCCCAGTGGACGGTCAGCCGTTAAAGGTAATCTTGAAGAAATAGCCAGCAGAAACCACCATGGAGATGTCGGCTGAACTCTGGAGAGGATTATTTGTTGCAACTATATTTACATTAATACATCAAAGAAGTTCACAATATGTTGGACCTGCGGGTGACTTGGGAACAGACTTGTGGGATGACAATATGTTCATAAAGGATCTCAAGAAGGTCTCACATTCCTTGAACATCACTAATTGCTGGTTATGCATGCACATGCCAGGAAGAACAGTTGAACTGGAGTGGCACATGTACAATCGGGTATGTGATACCGGTGATATATAAACTTGATGGCCTTCCCCAAGGCTGGATACGTAATAAAAGAGACTCAGAATCTGGCCTTACTCGGAGACTCTGGACCCAAATCTCCCGTGGTATAATAATACCATTGGGAGTAGCCATGAACTACCGAGATATACATATTCTAAATAACTTCACGGTAACAATGTTCAATGATACAATAAAGAATATTAAAATGATTAACACCGAGCTTTCTGAAGTAAGACAGGTTGCTCTACAAAATAGGTATGCTTTAGACATTGTATTAGCTACAAAAGGGTGTGTGTGTGCTCTGACTCATTCACATTGCTGTGTATACATCCATGATTTCCAACCCAATATTACAAAGACAGTAAAAGTAATGGAAGAACGTATTCGCTCTAATCCATTATCACAAAGAGGTGAATCCTCATTTCCAGACCTGTGGGGAGCACTATGGTCTTGGCTTCCCAGCTCTACTTGGTTTAGATCTACCATAATGGGAATTATATTGATTATTATATGCTGTGTATTGTTGTGTTGTTGTGTTCAGTGTCTCCCTGGTGCAATAACAACGTGTGGGAAGATAGGGAAATCCTTGGGTTCAAGATTTGAGAAGAAGCAGGAAGCAGAACCTCTAATGATGTAACAGAGAGAAATCACTCTGAAAGAAGCAGAGGATCTGCTATTTGAGTTTGAGACGAGTGGAAAAAGAAAAAAAGGGGAGATTGTGAGCAGAACCGAAGTCATGTTGATGGCCCATTGAATTGAATAAGAAAGTGTGTCTCAAACTCAGTAGCTCTGCTAAATAAGAAAGTGTTCAAGTTTGTGCACAAGAGAAAAAACAAGATAAGGCTAGAACAATGGGGAACTGTAATAAAGTGCTGCGATGTCAGAAACCGTGTAACTACTTTTGCTAGATAGGGAGCTAGTATGAACCTTCGAAATATATGTGTCGATTTGAAAACAGAAAGAATGTGAGCCAAGCCCTCGTACGAGGGGGCGGACAGTTAGGGTATAAAAATGCTGCCTGAATTTTGCTCTGTGTTCCTTCAATGCCTGAGGGAACCCGTCTCTGCAGACACGTGAATAAAACCTTGTTTTCCTTGGATCAACAAATCTTTTTGTGGTTTTTTTATCTGCTTTCACCTCACACCACCATTGTTTCGATTTTCTAAGAATGCCTCTGAGGACTATATGGAGTCCTCAGGTACTCTATAGAGTAAACAGTGTTTATTTGAAATATTTTAACTTCCCACCTGCTCTACTAAGTGGAAATACTTGACTGTCCTAGGCAAATCTATAAAAGGCTATGGTTGGTATTTAGAAGGAAGGAAATATCAGAGCTATACACCTGATCAAAAATTGGACAACATCCTGGATGAAGACTATTACAAATTCCTCATGTAGTATTTTGTCAAGAAAATTGTGTTATGTTGTCCATAAAGTCATTAGTCAGGCTTGACTCAGAATTAAAAAGAAGCAGGAACATTAGTTCTATGCCTCTCATTACCCAGCTCTTAACTGAGGTTTCAAATGTCCTAAATTGAAATGATTGCCATTGGGAATTCTTTAACCTGAAAGCTGTAATCTACATCAAATATAAAGTAGTGAATTTTCTTGGTAAGTGTGTCATTCAACCAATGGGTCCTCTAAAGTTTATAGTTGCCCTTGAATCTGGAAATGATTACTATTCTGTTTGTTTGCTGTTGTTATTTTTTTATTGTGCTTGCCTACCCTGTACTTTCATGGATTTTTTTTTTCTAAGATTTAGCCCAGCAAGCTTGGAAGTGTAACTGCTGGTATTAAGAACAATATCCATCTCAATGAAAGTGATTACACTTCAGCTGAGTAGTAAAGTATAATTATAAAAAGGGCGTAAAAGTCAACAAAGATTTAGTTTGGCATAGCACTTAAAATCATTTGGGAGACCTTGGGAGAGACCCTCTCTCTCTTAGTCCTGGGAGCCATTTCTGAATGTTGCCAGGAAAAATGTAGGGATTGAAGTAGATCTAAAAAAAAGGAGGAGGAAGAAAAAGAAGAAGCAGCTACACTGGATATACAAACCAGCAGATGTTTTACCAAACCAAATGAATGACCTGGATACCTTTGTTATACTGGATCTTCAAAAGAGATCTGTTAAAATTGTGAAAAATTTTGTAAGAAAGGATGAAGAAAAAAATGAGAAGAAATCATGTTCCAGGATTTTGAGGGGATTAAGGTTCAACATATTTTATACTAAAGATAAGAGGAGGAATATAAAAAGAACAGGACTGTTCAGATTAAAAGATTTATTTGATCAAGGTTAAAATATATATGTTGTTATATCTGGTAATTCTTAATTGACTTTTGTTGACAAGGACAGAAGAACAAGGCTTTAAAGGTTTGTTTATAGATTTGAGATATGGGAAAGAGAGATCATTTGTTGAATTTTAATAGAAAGTGATGTTACTAACATTATTTATACCTGTCATAAAGGAGGAAGTATTTTCCACTTCTTTTCTTTTTTCTTTTCTTTTCTGCACTATTTTGCTTTGTATTTTTTTCTTTTGTTTGTATTAGTTCTTGAATTTGTAACTGCAATGCTTAATAAAATTTCTCCCTCCCCCTCCCTCTGCATACATACACATATACACACAAAGAAAACTGCGAAGAGTAGCTCAGCAATTCTCCAGAAGTTAAGATTGACTTGGAAACACATACATACATACATACATACATACATACATACATACATACCATACATACCATACATACCATACATACCATACATACCAACAAAGCTGCTTTAATAGAATTCCTAGACACGATAAGAGACCAACAGGTCTCCTCTCTATTCTTTTTGCCAGGACTAAGCAAGTAGACAAGAATTTCAAGTTGGGTAAGTTCTCACATTGTAACATTCATAAGTACCAATACAGTTTTGAGCAGAAAAATGACCAGGAAGAATTTTTAGAGGGAGTGTAATAGCATAGCTACTTTTATAGGATCAGGTAAATGCTGGTTATTCTATTTGCTAACTCTATCAGATTCCCAAAGACAACCACCCATTCTCCTTACTAGACATTGCACAGTGCTATACCTGGGTCCCTTTTGTCTTCTGTGACATTCTGGAAAATGGTTGTAGTTGAATTCTTTTTTCTGGTTGGTTATTAGTATTATCCTTCCACTCATTAAGGACTGTAAAAGGCTCTTTTGTTAGTGTCAACTCAGTGCATATTCAAAAAGCCAAATTCTTGAGGATTAAACTACAAGGGATATCCTGCTTTTAGGATTGTACTTTGTCCTAATATATTTCACATTAAGCCGTGCACAGCTATTTCCTCAAGAAATTGTCATACCAAAAGGACCATATTCTGCCTCTCTCCTACTTTCTTTCAAGAAAATGGGTAACTGATAATTTCAGTATGTCTACTAATAACCCAGGACGATTGGAATTGTTTTTAATCTAATCAGAATATGGAATCGGGTGATCTTGAAAGGACATTCTCCCATATTCTCTTTAAATAGCATCTCTGTTTATAACCCATGCAGCAGATAAGTCAAAGATGGAGGGATGTGCTCTTCAGTACAGTCTGGAAAACAATAACAGAGGAGAATCAGCTCACCACAGATTTTGCAGAAGAATTGAAATTATACCATCCACTTCACAAATTGATGTCATTTTTGTAGAGGTGATTGGACTATTGGCACTTACAAACTGCTGATGTTTACTTCCTAGACTGCCTGTTTGATCAGTGATATTTATTCTTCACACCTGTGCACTTTGTATGAGTAGTCCTTAACTTACCACTGTTGCTTAAGGACCATTTGAAGTTATGACAGACTCATTAAAATTTATTTACAACCTATTCTCACAGTTACTACTGCTGCACCACTCCTGTGGTCACATAATTGAATTTTAGATGCTTGATGCAGCCAGCTCCTATTTACAACTGGTTGCAATATCCTGCAATCTGTGGGCACACAGAGGTTGAAAGGTGCTTTTACACATGTGAATCCCGGAATTCATGTGCCACTCCCATCATAGTCAGTGGGTGACAGTGGTAGACGAACTGTATTTGGAACAGGAATGTCCCTGTATATATATGTGAGACATAATATGTGTGTGCCTCATAATATCATTGTGCAAATTACTTCTTTACACAACAATATCATTACATATGAGACATATTTCTTAAGAGTTGCCTTATAAATGAGACTGGCAGCATATATATATATATATATATATA
>BLBF01000032.1:29988289-30007979 GCA_015471245.1 Laticauda colubrina
AGTGCCATTGAAGTTGATGTTGTGACCTGTGGTTTTCATGTGTTGGAAAAATTAGAAAATGAGCCAACCAGCTCAGCACACCAGCCCCCACCCGCAGTATTTATAGAGAGATGGCAGCTCCGATCACACACTGCTTGCACTGGCACGAAGCCGAAAGCACCAGCCTGAGGATGGCGAGTGGGACCTCGCCAAAATGTCGCCAAGATAGTCTTAATCTTACACGAGAAAAGACCCGAACACACCTAGACCTATATATATACAGAAGCCTGATGATGAGAAACCTGATGATACAGAAGCCTGATGATGGCAGATGAGATTCTGCTGAAACGTTGCTACAACTTTAACAGAACTACAATGACGTGGGATAATACCCGAAGGAAGCTAAACAGCACACACACACACACACACACACACACATATATATATATATATATATATGTATGTATGTATGTATGTATGTATGTATGTATGTATATATAAATATACAGGTAGTCCTCAACTTATAGTAGTTCATGGATTGACTGAAGTTACAATGGCACTGAAAAAAATGACTTATAAACATTTTTTTATACTTACGGTACTTGTGGCATTCTTGTGGTCACATGATCAAAATTTGGATGCTTGGCAACTGACTAAATCCCAGGGTCATGGGATTACCTTTCGCATCTTTGTGACAAGCAAAGTCAATGGGGAAGTCAGATTCACTTCACAACTATGTTGTTAACTCACACAAGTAAAGTGATTCACTTAACAACTGTGGCAAGCAAGGTCATAAAATGGGACAAAACTCACTTAGCAACTGTCTCGCTTAACAACATAAATTTTATGCTTAACTGTGGTTGTAAGTTGAGGACTACCTGTACTGAATGCTGAAGATGTAGTGATCCATGAAGTCTCAACTCTTGTATAAAAACATTGAAGAAGTGGGTACTGGGGAAGATTCAAAGGTAAGATGAGGGCTTGGTTCAGTGGGTTGCAGATGAGAACTCTCCAGTATTGCTAAAGTGGTCTTGCATGTGGTCTTCTTTCTCACAACAGAGTCTGAAACACCATCATGTCACAGACACAATACCTTCCTCCCTTGAGACGCGTAGCAATATGCGGGGGCACTCATGGGAATGAAATGTCAGGTGTTTATCTAGTCAAGCACTGGCTACAGGACCCATCTGAGTTGCAACGCAGTACCTTTCAGGTCACACCTTTTGTGGGCAACCCCCGTGCAGTCGAGCAGTGTGTGCGCTACACTGGAAGGGATCTTAATCGTACGTTTGCTGCAGCTTTTCTAAAGTAAGTGTTATGCTTTCCTGAAATCTCTAGAAGTTTTGTAGGAAACACAAAGACCACCCTTCTCAGGAGTTATTGGAAAAGACAACCTACCAAACATTTGTTTGTATCAAATATGAAGTTGCTTAGATGTCTAAGCCCTCACTTAAGGTTTGTTGCCATAAGAATTTAAACTCACCTTCCTCAGTCTGAGGCCTTCCAAAACTGGTAGCATATCTCCATTTCCAACCAATTCCAGCCAAAGCGGTTTTTGTTTTTTTTTTTATAAATTTTTATTAATTTTCTACAAACAGACAAACATACGAAACATTAAAAACATCTACTCTCATATATACTTCCGGTGTATCGGTTGGTTCATCAGTTTTGTGCATTCATTTTATAGTGTCAATTACAATTATATTGCATAACCACTCATATTGTCAATCCATATTCTAATATTACTAAAAAAATAAAATAAAAAAATCTTTTTCTGACTATACTTTTAATCATTCATGCTTTGTGAGATAACAATACTTCAAACAGTTTATTCTATAACTTATCATATAATCATAACAAATCAATCCTAAAAACTCTTCATATATATAATATTAATGCTCTATTATTGTATTTTATCATCTAACCATTGATAAAAAAAACCCCAAATTGCATAAAATTGTTTATCTTCTTGTTCTCTAATTTCAAATGTCAATCTACTCATCTCAGCACATTCCAATATTTTCTCAATAATTTCTTCCTGCAATGGCATTTTCTCATTCTTCCAGTTTTTAGCAAATACAATCCTAGCCGCTGTTAATACATTTACAATCAAATATTTCAAGTCTTTATTATATATATCAGGTAAAATTCCCAATAAAAAGATCTCTGGTTTCAAGTCTATGTGTTTCTTTGTCATTTTTTCCAACCACATGTGAATTTTAGTCCAATATTTTCTGGCATTCTCACAAGTCCACCACATATGATAATATGAGCCAGGTATCTGATGACATTTCCAACATTTTTCAGATTTGTTCTTGAACATTCTTGCTGTTCTTGTCGGGGGAAGGTGCCACCTGTAAAACATCTTATACAAGTTTTCTTTATATGCTATTGACATTGTCATTTTATAATTTTGAGACCACAATTTTTGCCATTGCTCTAAATCAATCCCATATCCAAAATTCTTCCCCCAAGCAATCATAGTTTCTTTAACTTGTTCTTCCTCTAGCTTAATTCCCAATAAATAACCATATAACTTTTTAATCACTTTCTCATCAGTACCCATCAATATCTTATCTAAATCAGTCTGTTTATCATAGAATCCTTCCGTTTTAAAATCTTCAAGATATCTTGAGTGTACTTGCGCATAAGAAAACCAATTCATCCTTATACCTTGTTCCTCTAAATTTTGGATCGTTTTAAGTCCACCCTTTTCATCCAACAATTCCCCATATCTAACTGTTTGTTCCTTTTTATAGATCATAGGATAGGAAAATGCTTCAATAGTCGATAACCAAACTGGAATTTTCAAGTAACATTGTTTTTTTATCTTCTCCCAATTTAACCACAAAGACTCCCGTATATAATGTCTTCTGAAATACCCCTGTGTTTTAGTTCCCTTGTACCATAAAAAAGCATGCCAGCCCAACAGTAAATCATGTCCTTCTAATGTCAACAATCTATGTTTTCTTAATGTTATCCATTCTTTGACCCACATCAAACTTGCAGCTTGATAATACAGTTCCCAATTAGGCAGGCCAAAACCTCCTCTATTTCGAGCATCTTGCAAAAGTTTTAACTTTATTCTCGCTTTTTTACCTTGCCATATAAACTTCAACATAATTTTATTTAAATCTTCAAAATAGTCTTTTACAAGTCTAATTGGTATTGTTTGAAAGAGAAATAAAATTCTAGGTAAAATATTCATCTTAATTGTTGAGATTCTCCCTATTAATGACAATTGTAAATTTTCCCATTTCTTCAAATCTGTAATTATCTGTTGTTTGAGTTTAATATAATTATTCTCTTTTAATGTGCTACATCTTGCTGTCAAATATATCCCCAAATACTTAACCTTATTTGTAATTTGAATTTTCAAAAGATCTGTCAGTTCTTCTCTTTGTCTCAATAACATGTTTTTTGTCAAAATCTTTGTTTTATCTTTATTTATTTTCAAGCCAGCCATCTCACCATATGTCTCTATCTTTTCCAATAACTTTGGAACGGTTTCTAACGGGTCTTCCAGAATAAAAGCTAAATCGTCAGCAAAAGCTTGTAGTTTAAATTCTTCCTTTTTAATTTTCATTCCTTTTATATTTTTGTCATCTCTAATATTTCTATTCAACACTTCCAAAGTTAATACGAATAACAAAGGAGATAGGGGACATCCTTGTCTTGTACCTCTTCTTATATTAATAAGATCTGTAAATTCTCCCTCCATCATTACCTTTGCTGTCTGTTTATTATATATGGCTTCTATTGCTTGAATAAATTTTCTGGCAAAGCCCATCTGTTCCAATAATAATAACATAAATCTCCAGTTCACGTTGTCAAATGCCTTTTGAGCATCTAGAAATATCAAAGCCATTTGTTTTTCAGGATGAGCCTCATAATATTCCAAGGTATCCAAAATTACTCTCATGTTGTCTCTAATTTGTCTCTTTGGTAGAAATCCATTTTGATCTGGATGAATAAAATTATTTAAATATTTTTTCAGTCTTTCTGCTAAGATTGAAGCAAAGATTTTATAATCTGCATTCAATAAGGAAATAGGTCTATAGTTCTTAATTTGCAACGGGTCAGCCTCTTCCTTTAAAATAAGTGTAATATAAGCCTCTGACCATGTTTTGGGTGCCATCTTCTTTAACATAACTTCATTCATAATTTCTAACAATGGAGTGTTCAATGATTCTTGAAATTTTTTATAGAATTCTGCCGGAAGCCCATCTGGACCTGGTGCTTTCCCATTATTTTGTCTTTTAAATGCTTCATTTAATTCCATCATTGTTATGTTGCTTTCTAACATTTCTTCAGTCTCTTTAGGTATCTTCGGTAAGTTAACATTCTGTAAATACTGTTTAATTTTTTCCTCATCAATATTCTCTTGTTTATATAGTTGTCCATAATAATCTCGAATAATTCCCTTTTTCTCCTTATTACCACAACAAACTTGACCTTGATGATCTATTAGTTTCAATATTTTTCTTGATTCCTTCTCCTTTCTCAGTTTATATGCTAGCCATCTACCTGGTTTATTTGCATCTTCAAAATAATTCTGTTTAGAATTTCTAATTTTCTGTGCCAGTTCTTCTTTCTCTATTAATTCCATTTTATGCTTAATTACATCCAGTTTCAATTTAATATCTTTTTTCTGTGGTATTTTCTGTAGTTCTTTTTCAAGTCTTATATATTCATCTTCCAAGGCCTTGGAGGTTTTTCTTTTCCTAATATTCCTTTTTCTTGTATAGTCTATTATCAAACCTCTTACATATACCTTCATTGTATCCCAAACATTCTGTATTGAGGTATCTTCTTTTTTATTTTCTTTAAAAAAAAAAACCAATTCCTTCTCCATCCATTGTATAAAATCTTTCTCCTTTAAAATAGTATTGTTTAATGTCCATCTCGATCTTTTTTTTTGTCCCTTCCATTTAATTGTCATTGGACTATGATCTGCCCATGTACTTATTTCAATATTTGTTTCTTGAATAGTAGATATTAATTCTGTTGAGATCCAAATCATATCTAATCTGGACCATGATAAATGTCTATTAGAATAAAAAGTATATTGTTTAGTTTTAACATTTCTTTCCCTCCAAATATCTTTTAAGGTTAGTTCATCTGTCATTTTAAAAAAAGATTTAGGGAGAATCTTTCTATTTTGTTTTGTTGTTGTTGTTATATAGTCCAATTTATTGTCCACAATTCCATTAAAGTCTCCCATCATAATTATGTTAACATAGTCCAGTCTAATTATTTCCATATGTAGTTTTTTATAAAACTCTTCTTGTTTATCATTCAGAGCATAAATTGCAATCAAGAGTATTTTTTTATTATTATCCATTATTTCCACCATTAATACTCTTCCATCTTCATCCGTGTAGATCAGTTTTGCTGGAATATCTTCTTTAATGTAGAGAACCACTCCTCTTTTCTTACATTGAATCAAAGAAGTAAATATTTTCCCTAATTTTGGCTGTACTAACAATTGCTCATGTTGTTTTTTAATATGAACTTCTTGTAAGCAAATTATATCAAATTTTAATTTCTCTAATTTGTGAAAGGTTTTCCTTCTTTTAACAGCTGAGTTAAGTCCATTTATATTCATTGTAATCAGTTTTTTTTCTTCCATGATTATGCTTTATATTTAGGTCTAACAGCTCTCGTAGCTCTCACTTCACGTTGTTCTTTACTGTCTACCTGTCCACCTACAACTCCTTTCTCTTTTTCAATCTCCAGTTGTTCCTCCTGAAACTCAATTAATGAGACCTCTTTCTCTGCCTCCTCTTTTTTTCTTCCGAAAAATTCTGCATAAAAAAGTTCTGCTTTTTCAATCGAGTCAATTCTATGTCTCTGCTCTTGCCACATAAAAATTAGTCCTTCTGGTATCAGCCATCTATAGTTCACTTCATTTTCCAGTAACATTTTGGTCAAAAATCGATATTCTCTTCTCATCTCTCTCACTCTTCTAGGTATTTGTTTTAAAACTACAATCTCTTTGCCTTTATATTCCAATGCTTTTTCTCTTGCCACTTGTAATATTTGTGTTCTGATGGATTTTTTAGTAAATCTAATATGTACTTCCTTTGGTAGTTTATTTCTCATCGCATATCTTGTATAAACTCGGTATATCTCATCTACTCCGTCCATCATCTTTTCCTCAGTAATTTCCAGAAGATCTGCCAATATTTCTATCATTATCACAGCCAAATTTTCTCCTTTTTCCTCTTCTATATTTTGGAATCTAAGATAAAATTCTGATCTTTCCATCTCCCACCTCAACATCCCATTTTTTTCTTGTTCTACCACTGTTAATCTAGTGTCAATATTTCCAATCTTCTCCTCTCTTTGTTTTCCTTCTTCCCAATTTTTTGGAATCTCTCCTCATACTTTCCCATCATTTGTTTAAGATTTTCATCAGATTTCTCTATTTTTTTATCCATGGTATCTATTTTTATCTTAATATCTTGAATTCCTTGCATCATCATCTGTAAATTTGCTTTTTCTTGTTCCTTATCTTGCTTCAACATTGTCTGAATTAAAAGTTGTCCTTCAGGTGATGGGGAAGCAGAGGTAGAAGCAAAAACGCCGAATGATTTTGGTTTCCTGCTCATTTTAATATTTCCAAGGCTTCAAGCTCTCTTTGGCTTTGAATCCAGCTGGTATAGTAGCCAAATATAGTCCAAAAAAATCAAAAAAAAAGAAATCCAATAGTAAAAAGCCCAAAACCAAAAAAGAAAAAAGGAAAAAGGAAAAAGAAAGGTCTTCAGGTTCTTCTAGACCCTAATCCAATTAAAATAAATGGAAGAAGCGAAGAAGCAAGAGAAAAAAAAAGAAAGAGAAGAAAAAAGAAAGAGCTCTGAGGCTTTCCCTTTAAAATAAAAAGCAAAAATACTAGAGTTAAAATTTACAAAAAGGCTGGCGAGTAGGAGTTTCAAAGGTATATATATATATATATATATATATATATATATATATATATATATATGCACTGTACACTGCACTTTATTTCTTTATCCAAGGCTCTTATTATGACTGTCTTCTCCAGCAACTTCAAAGCCAAGCCTCAAATGTTGAAATATTGATAAGAGTCCAAGAGAGCACCTGTAATAATATTTTACTGTATTCTCCCTCTATCTTATCACATTAAAATGTCCTTGAAAAGAAGTGCTTTTCTCCCCAATTCAAATAAAATATTTTCAAGCCTCTAGTTGGCAGTGTTGCAGCATCTCTTAATACTCTTTCCCCCCCCAGCCAAAAGAAAAAATATTTATAAAAGACTCAAACAAAAAGAAAAAGAAGATAGCCAAAGGGAGCCTCTATCCTAAAAAGAAAGTTAAAAAGATAAAAAATAAAAATCAAGTGAAAAATAAAAATATATATAAGAGAAAATTCAATCCGGTTACCTACAAAGTCACATTAAAGTCCTCAAAGAAAATAAGAAAAAAAAATCCAAGTCTCAATTTGACATCACTTAAACGCCGCTCAACCAAGGTTCAGTCAAGCAAAAATAAAGTCACAGATTTCTTCTTTGTTCAGGATGTCCTTTCAAGTCTTAATCAATTTATAATGCAAAAGAATTTCTCACCCAACCGATACACGCTCATTTAAATCCCTTTCTTTCCGGAGTTGTCCCGACTTCAGCAGCTTTGGAGGCTGTCTTTCCGCTTCCAGCAAAAGGGCTTCTCCTGGATCAAACCAGAGATTTTGTGATATCTCTGGGATCCTGGGACTGTGCCCTTCACAATCCCCGTCTCTACGGGACGGTTTAGGTCCGTTAGAACCGACCAGAGGCAAAAATATCAGCTGAGATCTCAGAGCCCCGAGATCGCAGCTGTAACACCGAGACGTAGCTCCGCCTTCTCCCCAAAGCGGTTTTATCCATGCTCGCTAGAAGAGTAGAAGTTGGAGCCCAATATATCAACATAGTACCAGATTAGAAGAAGCATCTGCTTCCTATCAGACCTACCATACTACCATTGTCTTGAACATCTCTTTCTCAGTACCAAGGCTTCAGATTCAGACCTTCAGGAGATTCAATGTGCTCAGGAGATCAACCAGATCTTTGGACCCAAAGGCTCATCTCAAGCCTATGATTTTATGTTAGACCTACACAACACCACAGCCAACATGGGTTGCTGTCTCTTACTGAAGAGTGAATTTAGCCTGTTGTCCATACACATGTGTAACTATATCCAGGTAAGGTCATATTCATGAAATCCTAAGAATCTAACTTTTTCTCCTGTTTTCAAGAATGGAAAGCTGAGCTTTCTTTTTAAAAAATCTTCTTTTTTCCTGCCTTTGCAGAAACACTGTACAGTGAGACACTGTCCCATCTTGGTCTGTCAAGCATCTGGAGAGGAGTCTAATTTCATGATGTCAGTGGCTAAACATGGGCTAGGTAAGGAATAGTTCTCAGCCTGGTAACTTTTCCTAGAAGTGTCCTGGAAAGAAGTATATGGAATGTCTGGAAAAGATACATATGGCTCATAAATTTCAGCTGCAACATTACAAAAGTTCACAAAAGATCCTATTAATTAAGGCCTGGTCCCACTGGCTGACGGATGCAAAACGTATGCATAAAGGACACAGCAGACGAGCAAAATTTTGGGGGTGGCTCCATCCGTTGTCATCCGCTCCAAAAAGTGGTGAAAATTTGCATAAACAGAATGGAAAAGAACGGAAAAGAACGGAGGTGGGTAGTATGTAGTGGGGATGACAAACGGATGTTCATAGGAAGCCTAGCGGATAGAAGCGGATGACACCTCCGAAGGGGTTCTGGGGGATAATTTTAAAGCAGACGCATAGCGAAAGAAGCGGATGCCTCACGTACGCCTAAAGGAAAGAAAGGGGATGTCACGCGGATGTATATCGGATGCAAACTGTTCACTGCGCATCCTTTCTATTTCCGTGCTACTAACGATATATAGACGTTCCATGTACCTTTTCTTTCCTCCCTCTTTCCGTTTTCAGCTGCAGCGGATGTGAGTTGCGAGGATGCCCAGAGGATGCAGAGAGGATACAGCGAACTTTTAATGGATGATAACGGACATAGAACGTTTGTTGCTCATATGTTGCGGATTTACATCGTACACAGTGGAAAGTTCATCCGTTCACAAAGTTTTGTGCAGCTCAAAACTTCTTGCGCGGATGAAATTGCAGTGGATGGATACTAGGCGGATAGAGCGTATGAAACACGTATGCAATGAGTACACAATGGATGCATAGCGTTTTCCAACAGATGGCTAGCTTTTTTTAACGTTTTACATCCTCTTTGCATCCGTAAGTGCAGTGGGACCGGGCCTGTCTCTTTACATGGTATCTGATCTTTTGACACAGCAGATGTTTCAAGCCAACCCTGGTCTACATCAAACCAACTCTTACTTACATTGGTCTTTTTTGATATTGGTTTCTTAATTCAATTTCTATGTTGACATCCTGTATAATATAGTGACAGTATCAAAGAGTTGCTTTTCTATGATGGGAGATTTAAAAATATACCATTAAAATATCCAGTTAGTTGTTTTTTGTTGGAAGAGATTGAGAGAGCTCAAATTCAGCAAGATAAGATTGGAATGATGTTTTCTCACATTATTTAGTTTTATACAACTAAAAACTAATGAAGATGTAATTCACATCTCTCTCACCTGTTTTCCAAATTTTTATTTTGTTCAAATCTTTTTTTCTTCTAGCATAACTTATTTGGGTTTCTCTTGAATGCATATTAAATCAGCTGTTTATAAGATAGGCTGTTTTCCCCCATTCTTACAGATACAGTATAATTTATATTATGAAATAGACTTAGAGATAATGGCCCAGGGGTGGGATTCTACCTGGTCGGACCGATTCTATAGAACCAGTGGTTATGATTCTGCGCAGTTTGGAGAACCGGCAAATCACACCACTGGCTGTCCCCACCCCTCTCCACCCTGTCCACTCACTCCTTACCTGACATGTGCACTATCCAACTTGCCTGCCTTGCACCTTCGCCTAATTTTTGGTAAGTTGCTATTTTTCTTTTCCTCCCCCCAACCATCAGCTGTTCCAACTGTCAGTTGTGCCAGGAGATTTAGATTAGCTGGAAAGCAGGAAAATCATTGGATTTCTTGCTTTTTAGCTAATCTAAAAGCAGAGCTGAACTTTCCTTAGGACTGAAGCTTCTATTTTTCAGTGCAGACTCAGGTAGCAGATTGCAGAAAGATAGATCTCTGAGTGAATCTGTGATTCTGTGAGCAATTCAATCTGCCTTCCTGCTTTGCCTGATTTTGGGTAAAAGTTGCTCTTTTTTTAATAAAAAATCTCAATATTTACATAAATATTTACAATATTTACATACAAGCCATGCCCACCCAGTCATGTGACCACCAAGCCACACCCACTCAGTCACATGACCATAAAGACATGTCCACAAATTCAACCATGCCCACAGAACTGGTTAAGAAATTTGAATCCCACCCCTGTAATGACCATTCCTACATTAGTAAATGTCTGTGGAGATTCTCAAATATCCAGGTCATGGTTGTCCAAAAGGTGTTTTTTCAAAAGGCAGCTGGACTTTCTTGAAACAGTCCATTTACCTTTTGGAAAAATCACCTTTGGACCCTACATTAGTCGGTTGTAATGTCTTCCAATATTTCATAGGTATTCTCCAAGTAAAAAGTGGGAAATATTGCAGTTCTTGCATTGCCATGTGTGATCCATGTAGAAGAAGGAAAGGTATATGTAAGGTAAACAAAGGCATTCCAACCTAATTCCATAATGATGTACACCCTCCCCCTTTCTTCCTATAATCCCTTACAGCATTAGAGTTGGGCCCACAACCCCAGGGAGTGGCACGAGCTGACCTGCTTGCTAAGATGAGAACGATCGTGGCTTGCGCTTTGGACTTCATTGAGCTTTTTAACAAAGGTGACCTATTTGATTCTTGAACTAAGAAGCTCCCATAAACATGAGTGAGAAATATTAGCCTTAATGAGACCAATTTTGGAGATTACAAGAATGTCATAGTTTTACTGTCAAAATAATGAAAGCAATGGCAACAAGCTCTCCCTTTGTCAAAATAAAAGTGAAAGAAAAACTAACGGTGAGCTATCAACCAACCATCATGTATTCTTCAGTAATATGTCTAGAAATATAATCTTGTTTCCCTCTTGTGTCACACTCTAGTGATCTGTCATGAGATTTATGCTGATCAGGCTCTTGCCTTAAGGCAGGACATAAAAATATATTAATTTTAGAGAAATAATGATACAAATTTTATAGATAGTGACATATGTGGTATTAGCAAGAGAAAGAACAAAGAACTGTGAAATGCTAAACCACAAGGATCATCTATCGGTCACAAACTCATATTTGCCAAGATACCTTGTCTCACTTCTAACCAAACCACAAGCTAGGGAGTTTAGCAAGATGGGTTTGTGACATCCAACCATCCTAGCCTAGCAACAGGGGAGGGGGAAAGCTGTGTTTCAAGTCACCAATGAATGACTGACAAGTTATATTTCTGTGTTTTACCCCTTCTGAAGAAGTATATAAGCATTTGCTGTTCTGTAAGAAATATGACCAGAAATGACTCTTACTAAAATACTCTGAACCTGTTCGTGCAAATAAAACCAACTTATTGTTGGATTCCAAAGTCTGAATCTTGTAATTGAATTTTAACATTAAATTCCTGGCATGAATTTTAACATTAAAAGCCTAGACATGCAGTACCTTCAGATGCAGAAGCTGACAAACATCTGATTAGGAATCATCAATTTCCCAGGGTGGTGGGGAAGGAATTTATTCATCTTCCTGACTCACAGAGTCCTGACTGTGATGACTGAGCATAAACGTTGCGCAATCTGGTTGTTGGTTCTGCTTCTTTTTGTTAGGCACCTGGTTCCCAGCCTTTGAAATTGAGGCATACATACTGGTGGGACAGAAGGACTTCCCCCGTTATGCCAATGGGGAGATTTCTGCTGTAATACATCCAAATCTACAGGTGAGTATGAGGAGAAGGAGGAAAGAAGAGAGGGCCTATGTTTGTGTGTGTGTGTGTGTGTGTGAGAGAGAGAGAGAGAGAGAGAGGGAGAGGGAGTACATATGAGTGCATGTGTACATGCACACATTGTTTGAAGCTTTCTGGCTGTTCTTTGCAACATAATAGAACATTGAGTGCTTAAAACTTTGGACATCTGTAAATGAGCATTTTGAATCAGTTTGATCCCCCTTTGGATCTGTGCAATCACACAACCTATCAGGTAGCTTTGACAGCTGTCTATTTTTTTTCTGGGCACCTCTGCATTTTATTTGAAATTAGAGCAATTTGACTTTTTTTCACTGTGCAACACTTCATATCGTGACTGGTCCATTTGGGACGGGATTTTTTTTTGGGGGGGTCCATCCCTCTTCCTAGATTCTTTCTTTTTTCTTGATACATACTGCTATTCCTTACATCTTCAGAAGATTTTTAATGCAATTAAAATGAATGTGCTTTTCCTCCTCCCTTTCAATAAAATCCACTACAGAGCACAGAATCAAAATCAAAATATCCACAGCAACATATAAAATTAAGAGCCATAGCAACAGGGATCCACCAGCAAATGTCTGTGTTTTCTTTTTATGTGGAATAGGGCTGAGTTAGAATGTTTGAGGGAACATTAGAATACCGAGGAGTGGGCAAGACAGGGCTGGAGAAACACTCTTACTGGGCATTAGGGACCCCTCCTTTGCTTCTGCAGGATCTCAGGATTTCAGGGCCAGGAGGAGAAATGAGGAGGATTGCTGTTCAGCTCCAGTAACTGCCTTGTGAGGGAGGGGAAATATTATGCTAGGAAACTGGAGTTCAAATAGCATATGAAACTATGAGGTTTGGTAAGTTTGCCATAGCACTGCAAGACAGAGAAAAAATTCACTTGTCAGAATGTCCTTTCTCTGACCTTGGGTCCTCTGATCACCGAGTTGTCTGCTTGAGTAGTATAGAGAGCGCAGGATAATAACATATCAGACTCCACTGAAGTCTGCAATTAATCATCCAATAGTGACAGTGCTCATTACAACAGTTTCATCTCCTGCAAGGATTGTTTCCAGCTCATCAGAGGATACTACACCGGGGGTGGGGGGAGGGGGCGGGGGGGAATGCTTGCTCTTTGAAAAATCTTCTGGCTATTTTGTTCTTGGTATAAATATCAAATCATCTCCCCTAGGATAAAGATTTCCAGCTTCTGAAGCCCGGAGACCCAGTTTTCCAGACTTTCGTTGGAGAGGATATTCTGCATGATGGTGACGATACTTTCTTCCCAGTCTTCATCAATGAAGCAGCCTACTATGAAAAGAAAACAGCCTTTTGGAAGACAAAAAAGGAAACATTTGCCCAACCAGCACTGCAGAAGGCATTTTAAGTGTGATGATCAATAATCAAAGGCAATGGAGGTTTCTGTGTTGTGCACATTCTAAGAATCAGTGATACTGGAGAAAATGTATGTGGTCACTAAGAATCCACACCAAACTGATGATAAATAATGAAAGAAGTTATGCATGGCTTAGTCCGTGTAACAAACAAATTGTCAGCCTTGGAAGCCATATTTTATTTAGAAGCTTCTAGGTTGCCACATTTTAGTGCCTGGGAATTTGGGAGGGGGGATTTCATAGAGGAGGAAGATGAGACTCAACATTCTTCTCATAAAGTCAAGGACAAGTTACTCTGCACCTGGAGTACTGCAGTTGGAATGATGGTTGATTAGACCATGTAATGGACTGGTGGATGCAGGGGATGGATTTTTGAATTTCTTTTGGGAAGGGAAAACCCAGAACTCTCAGCTTTGGGTTTTCCCAGATATGCCAATATGACTTCTTTAATAAATTCTTACTTGGATGAACTTGGTTTCTGAGTGCTGAATGAAATGGGGAATTTCATTGGAACGCTGACACAAATGATGATAATCAGTTTGTTACCTGATGCAATTATCTCCCATGCTGGGGCAATATAGTGTGCCCTTCTCCAAAACAAAGATGTGCTCTTGTGATGGAATGTAGTGAAAATTCCCAAGAGGGAGGAATGCATTTTGGAGGAATAAGAGACAACTCAGTCTGGATATTTTGTGTGAGAGAAAGGGAAATGACAGCTCCTCCCTAATAGCCCTTAGAATATATGGCAGATGCAAATAGTAGCATGCTTAGTATGGCAATATTCTGTCGATAGGTGTGGAACCAATAAAGAACTAAACTTGGAACAATCTCTATGTTTCATTCTTGGCTTTGGGGCCTGTCAGTCCTTGAGGTTTTATTTGACTATTTTGTGCAAGATTGGTGCTTGATATTCCACCCCATTTCTAGGATAATCTTTTGATGCATGTGCATCAAACCTGATATATTGGATGAGCCAGGAAAAAAAGCAGTCTCTCAGATCTAAATCATCTAGGTCACGGGGGACCCCAAATTCTTCAGCTGCTTAACCTCTTCATGACATTTCAGTTTGTTCATTGACCCCCCAAATAGTTATTATATGAAATTAATTTAATAAATATTTTTATAATAGTACTATGAAAAATAACAAAATAACAGATCAATGATACCAGTAACAACACACAATTAATAGAAACAATTCGAGGCTGTTCTTGTAGGTGATGGATGATTGAATCCTGGATAACACTACCTTCTGAGGGATTTGATCACCATCATCTTTTTTTTTTAACAAACCTCATAAACCCTTGCAGGGTGGAGTCTGGGCAACTGAATGGAGCAGAGTGTTTACTGGCTGGATGCCCTTCCTATCACCAATGCAGAGGTTTTTTTTCAGTCGATATATTCTCATTCTGCCCAGAAAGAGAAATATCTGCCTCTACCTAGGATTGAACTCACAGCCTCCTGATTGTGAGGTAAGAGCTCCACCTCTTGGCCACCCCACCACCTTGCCACTAGCCACCTCACTTTCAGGATTAGGGATTGAGGGGGAGAGCTTTATAGAGACCCCCGAAGAATAATCAACCTTCTATCATTCACTGACTATTGTAATGAAAGGAATTAGTGACCTTGAAGAAAGAGAAGGAGAAAATCAGATAAGAGGGGCAATCAGATAAGAGGGGCAAGAGTCAGCAACTTCTTAATGGGCTCAAAATGAAACTGAGAAAGGGTTTGCCCTAACGGAACAGGCAGCTTGAAGTGGTGGGTTGGAAATTTGTACTTTGAGATTTGCAAGATTCTGTTAATGCAGCCTTACAATAAAGTACAATTAGTTCATCTAGTCCTGTTTCCCCAATGGTCAAGTCTTGCTCTGCTTCCATAATGAACCTGACATGTGGGACATTCCTTGCAGTTTCAATGTGGAATAAGTTGAGTAAAGTGAATGGTGGAACCCCATGGCTTGAATAAAAACATAACAGAATAACCAGGGGTGGGATTCAATTTTTTTAACAACTGGTTCTGTGGGTGTGGCTCAGGTGGTGGGCATGGCTTGGTGGTCATGTGACTGGGTGGACATGGCTTGGTGGTCATGTTATTGGCTGGGTATGGCCAACTCAATATCACTCACATCAAGGCATGCATCTCCTCGCCTGGCCTCTCATGATTGTGGGGGTGCTGCAACAGTTGTAAGTGTGAAATATGGTCATGTCACTTTTTTCAGTACCATTGTAACTTTGAATGGTCACTCCACACAGGCAAAGTACCAGCAAAGGAAGGGTTGTATTTGATGTTTTTCTCTGTTCCTGTCTGTTGCGTGTTGAGGAGAACAGACACAGAAACAGGACTTCCTTCCTACATGAAACAATGTTCTACCCACAGCCAAGCTACACATTCCATTTGTTTCTGCAAAGAGTTTTCTTTGACAGGTAGACTGATTAGATGATAAGGGATGCTACTTGTTTTGAGGAAATTGTTTCTTGAGGCAAAGAAGCAAAGAAGCTGTGGTCAGGAATGCTGTGCCCAGGAATGCTGTGCCCATTCCTGAGTAAAACTGACTCACTGTGTCTCAGTTATTGCTAGATTTGATTATTACAAAGCATTTAGCAGGAAGTATCACTAGAAGTTTTCAGAAGCTTCGATTGATGCAAAGGAGTTATGGGTGTTTACCTGTGGGATCATATTACTTCTATCCTGCCATTCATCTTTTAGTTGCTAAATATTTATGAGTATAATTACAATTGTTGATGACTATAATGTCCTAGCAAAATCAAGGATCCAGGAAGAAGCTCCTGTCACACCAGTCTTGCCTATCTACTAAAACCTAGCTAAGTAGGATTTCTATGTTCCTATCCATGGTGGAGGATCAATTGATTGGACAAAGAACATTCTCTATAGACACACTACTATTTTGGAAAGTGAAATTCTGAAGACCTCATTCTCAATTTTAAAGTAAGAAGCAAGCTTTTAATTTGTCAGGCTGAAGTGATTTTAACTTTGTTCTGTTTGCCAGATGTGCCATACTATTACATTTTGATTTCATCTGTGATCTAATATTGTGAATTTTAATTATCATCAGCAATCTAGACTTAACACATAAACCTGAGAAAAACAAAATACAGATATTTCAATTATGCTTCATACCATTTCAATATGTAGCATTGCTGTTGTTCAGTAACATAGCCAGAGTCTGACTCTGTTTTTGCATATGCATAAACATACATATAACTAATATTTATGCAACTGTCCAAAGAAAATAAATATATTTATGGTTGCATATAGTGATCTTTAACTTTTTTCCAAATTTCAAGCTGACATTGAATTCATGTAATTCCTGGGAAGCAGGAATTACAGAAATACAATTCAGATATTGCTCTTTGGAATTATAATAGCTTTGTTTACAAATCCAAAGCTGATTTTGTTTTTGTTTAACCAAGGTACTGAAATAGGATACACATTCTTATAGTTTCCAGTAAGGAGTCTCTTTCCCTTTATCTTAAAATATCTGGGAAGAGGCTTGTCATTCATTTATCCATTTTGCTTTGAGGGAATTAAAAACAATTATCATTCAGCTCAATAGAATATCTTTGGATGAATGAGCTATGAACTTCAAACAATTTATTTTAAGTCACCAGGAATTTTGAGCTGATGGGGGGCAGTAGGCAGGGGAAATCAAATATACCTGGGTATGGCAGGAGGCAGAGGAAATCAAATATACCTGGGTATGGCTCCATACCTGGACAGAATTTGCCAGGCTTTGCCACACAGGTATGGATCCTGAAGTTTTTCTGTACCTAACAAGCAAAGATGGTACCAGGTGAGTTCTCTAGACTTAGCCTAGCCATTTTGCTTCAAAACACAAAATCTTATGCACACAGAGTTAGCACTTGCTCCCTAAGATACTTTGGAGCTTTGGATCCAGACTTAGGGAAAGAGAATTTCATTCCTGTTGAGAAGTAATAGTAATAGTAAACTATCCTATAATATGCAACTCTTACACTGCAAAAACATATGGACTACACAGCTCGATCAGGGCAAAATAATAGATGCAATCTACATAGACTTCTGTAAAGCCTTTTGCTTCAGTGGTACACGACAAACTGCTCCTAAAACTAAAATCTTATGGTATCTCTGGACACCTGCATAACTGGATAAAAGCATTCCTGTCAAACAGACAACAAATGGTCAAAATTGGGAGTGTCCTATCAAATTCTGTACCTGTCAATAGTGGTGTCCCCCAGGGCAGTGTTCTAGGACCAATTCTCTTCATACTCGACAGAAATGACCTCTGTGAACATATTAGGAGCAACTGCATTCTCTTTGCTGATGATGTAAAGCTATTCAACATCACAGACAATACTGCTACCCTTCAAAAAGATCTTGACTATGTATCAGACTGGTCAAACAAATGGCAATTTCAAATCTCAACAAATAAATGCTCTGTCTTACATATTGGCAAAAAAAAAAAAAATAGAATACAAGCTGAATAATCAAGACCTTGATGATGATCCAAACTCTGTCAAGGACCTTGGAATACTCATCTCTAATGAACTAAGTGCTATAGAGCCCACTGTAACTACATAGCCAAAAAGGCATTAAGAGTTGTTAACCTCATCCTACGTAGCTTTTTCTCTGGTAATATCACACTACTAACTAGAGCATACAAAACATTTGCTAGACCAATACTCAAATACAGCTCATCAGTCTGGAATCCACATTACGTATCCGATATTAGCACAGTTGAAAAAGTCCAGAAATATTTCACAAAAAGAGTTCTCCATTCTTCTACTCGTTGTAGAATACCTTATGCCACCAGACTTGAAATTCTAGACCTAGAAAACCTTGAATTACACTGTCTTCAGTTCTGATCTCAGTATGGTATATAAAATCATACATTGCAATGACCTACCTGTCAATGAATACTTCAGCTTCAACCATAACAACACAAGAGCACACAATAGATACAAACTCAAGGTTAACCGCACCAAACTTGATTGCAGGAAATACAACTTCAGCAACAGAGTGGTCAATGTCTGGAATACTCTACCTGACTCTGTGGTTTCTTCCCCAAACCCCAAAAACTTTAACCTTAGACTTTCTACTATTGACCTCACCCCTTTCCTAAGAGATCTGTAGGGGGCATGCATAAGCGCACCAATGTGTCCACTATCTCTGTCCTGTTGTTGTTTTTATTTTTCTTATATGTACCCATTTCATGTATTCATAACTATGTATATATTTATACCTATTATCTTGTAAGTGGTTGACAAATCAAATAAATAAATAAAAATAAATAAAAGCTCCTATCTCCAGGAAGTGAAAAAAGATGGCAGCAGAAACCAATTCCTTCTCATTACTGAGCAAGGTCATTCTGGAAACAAAAAGACATCCCATTCTCCTCCTCTGGTCCTGGTTAAATGGATGACAACATCATGACAAATTCTGAAAGAGACAGGAAGACTCAGGTCAATCATGTTTTTGAGAGGTTCTCATCTTCTTCTCAATCAATATCTCTGTCTCAGGGGATCTATTTGATTCCTTCTAATCTATGGCAATGATTTGGGTGGTGGATAGTAAAAGAGGAGGGATGTATAATCATAGCTTTCTGGTAAAAAATGAGGCAAGGTATAAAGATCCAAAGTTTGGATGGACCTTAGGAAGAGGGATAGTGGAAAAAACCATCAAAGTTGCATCAGGGGTGAGCTGCTGGGGGCTTGCAGAGGCTAGGGAGAGCCCCTAGCTAAGATTCTGTGGGGCTCGGAGAGCCCCCAACAACTTCAAAAAGACAAGCAGCAAGGGAAAGCTCTTAATAGGATTAATTGAACTTCTAGGTGTTCAACCAAGAGCATTTCACACCTTGTAAAAATGTTGTGAGCTAGATAAACAATCCACTCAGCGCTTGCGAGGGAGAGCCATTGAGAAAATTTGATAACATTAGCCACTAGCCTCCGAAGGGGTTAATTCCCAAATAATAAGAATCATGTAACTCACCAGAAGCTCCACTAAGACGCCAAGATCCCTCTCACAGTCACTGGTATTAAGCCTGGTTTCACCCAGTCTTTTATTTAAGTATATATATATGTGTGTGTGTGTGTGTGTGTGTGCGCGCGCGCGCTGTTCAGCTTCCTTTGGGTATTATCCCACGTCATTGTAGTGCTTTTAAAGTTATAGCAACGTTTTAGCAGAATCTCATCTGCCATCATCAGGCTTCTGTATTGAGTTTGTATGTGGGTCAGGGTCTCACAGCCGTTGGTTTTAAATTTGAGGCTAGCCTATTGTTGTGCCAGGATGTTTTTTTCTACATCCTGATTGGTTGGGAGTCTTGGTCTGT
>BLBF01000032.1:30008379-30019542 GCA_015471245.1 Laticauda colubrina
AAAAAAACATCCTGCCACAATAATAGGCTAGCCTCAAATTTAAAACCAACAGCTGTGAGACCCTGACCCACATACAAACTCAATACAGAAGCCTGATGATGGCAGATGAGATTATGCTGAAACATTGCTACAACTTTAAAAGCACAACAATGACGTGGGATAATACCCAAAGGAAGCTGAACAGCACACATGTAAGTATCTGCGAAAACTTAAAAAAACAAATATATATATATATATATGTATGTATGTATGTATGTATGTATATATATGTAATTAGGACAAAAAAGTGATGTCAAGTTGGTCACACTCATCCAGTCACATGACCACCCAACCACACCCACCCAGCCTGTCATTAGGTTAGAGAGCCCCTTGCTAAAAAAATTGAAGCCCACCCCTGAATTGCATCCTAGTCCTGGGAGAAATCACAACAGGCATTACATCCTCTCAGTGTGATAACTCTCTCATGTATGGAATGGACTATGTTGTATAAGTGTTAATCTAGTTTCCTGGCACAATTCCCTCCACCTTACCAAAATTCATCTTCCCCTGGCTGTATTTATGATAAGTCCTGAGAACAAATGCATGTCTTGGGGATCACAATATGTTTCAGAGTTGCAGTTCTAGTTTATGTTCCATGGAAAAAATATGGCTACTAGTATACAAACAATGATAAAAAGAGGTAGTCAACCTTATCCAACTGTGAATTTTGAAATTGGCCCATATTCTCTGATAGCTAATAGTTACAAAATTGACTACAGATCATACAAAGCTTCAAAGGGAAACAAGCATTAGCCACAATCTCTGCTTCCATTAAAGATGTAATGAGTAGCAAAGAATGCTGTTTTTTTAATGTACATTAAATGCATTGAAATGAAAGAGTTTTGGTTCAAACTTGTGCATGTCTTCATAGATAAAATTACAAACAGATTATTACTGTATGGCTCCTATTGGAATTTACAATTGCAGTGCTATCCATTTCTGGAAACCTACAACTTTTCTAGATTATTTCTTGAATTCTTTAAACAACCCAGCCAATGTTGTCCTGTACTATTTGTGATGAACCTATTTGGCATTTTAAAAAAAAATCCCCTCTGACATAGTGCTTCGTTTCTAGAAAACAGATCCTGCCTTTCAGAATGCAGTATTTAAGGGAAAAAGGTTAACAAAACATGTGCTGACTTTTCTCACCATCAAAGTCCACTTTTCCATCTCCGTTGAGATCTACATCATGCAGGATCTCATCCAACTCCTGGGCATTGAGTTGCTCACCTAAGAGAGCAGTCACAGCCTGGCGCAGCTCTAAACTGCTGATAGCTCCATCTCCATCTATATCAAACTTGAGAAAGAAGGAATTGCCTGAGAACTCACTGTATTTACTTCCTGCTCAAACATCTGTTGCAGCACCTGCTCTTTGGAACAATTTCTCCCTGGAAGGCTTTGGACTGCCTACACATGCTGAGATGATATTTAAACACTTGGCTCCTTTCCCAAGCTCTGGGAGAGATTCGTGTCATGCCTACTGGTGTGTAGTTTGTCTTGGCTATAGCATAATGTTCCCTATTATGTTCAGTTTAACATTATTCTATATATTTCTTTTTCCTATTTGAAATATTGTGTTCAATTGCATGCTATCCAGAGTCTGTCTTCAGCAGGACACCTTTATACATCTAAGTTATAAATAAACCTTCCTTTCTTATTTATTCTCCATCTAGCTTCCCATTCTTATTTCCCTCCTCTACCTTCTCTTCTGATGCTTATTCAAACTCTCCAATCTTGCTATTTTTTTTCTCTCTACATTCCTAAGTGACAGACAATTGGCATGAGGTTAAATAATTGCACTAGAATAACATCAGCATGATAATTCCTTTGCAACATTAAAATTTTGTATACTCGGTAGCGAAGAGATTTAATGGCAGTGTAGTTTGCCTTCCCATAGGCCTCTCCCTCCCATTTCCTCCTCTATTTTGAAAAAAAAATCATGTTGCATAAATTGGACATTGCTGCCATATTTTGGTAATGCAATTTCAAGATTCTGCAGTCCTATTTGGGGTGCAGACGAAACATGTAGATTAAGGGCCACTGACCAAGAGAGAACATCTCATACCAAGATTATGGCTATCATGGGTGCAGAATGCCAGCATATTTAATGACTATGCCATGCAGAGGTGGTATTCAGCAGGTTCTGACCAGTTCTGGAGAATTGGTAGTGGAAATTTTGAGTAGTTCAGAGAACCAGCAAATACCACCCCTGACTGGAGACTTTACAGTATCCTTCCCCTGCCATGCCCATCAAGCCATGCCTACAGGACCGGTAGTAAAATAATTTGAATCCCACCACTGATGCCATGGGATTAATAATTAATAATTGTCCTTGAAGTTTTCAAATTAACTAATCAATTACTGTTTGGCCACCAATTTTTATCTCCCTTTCCTCTTTGACCTGAGTTTGGTTGAGCTCTATTCTGACAGAAATCAGACTAAGAAATCAGACAGAAAGAAAATAAAACAATTCCTTGACCATCTGCTTTTCTTTGCCTTGGTTCATCTGATTGTCTTACATAAAGAAAACACAAGGCTTTTGGAAACTAGCCAGATCTTTGAATGAACTGTGAAGGAACTGTGAGGGAAAATAAAAATAATGCTTAAATAATGCTTAAGGGAATGAAGTCTTTGGACATGACATCATAGAAGGACTAGCCTCCAGGAAAGAAATATTTTGAAAAGTCTGGAACTAGGAATGTCATTAAAGGGTTGGTTTTCTGGAAAAATAATGGACTTTCTACAGTACAGAAGCAAATGAGAGAATAAAAATGTCTTGCCTCATCTCCAGACTGGTAGATAGACAGGAATCATCTGAATATCTTATTTTTATATCATCAAACATTTTACTGATGTAGCAAATGGCATCTGGAAAGAAACTTAGGGCCTTTTCCTATTTGCAGGTAACCAATGGTACAAACCTTTGCAGGCAACTTTTCCCCCTACTACTTCCCCATGAAATTGCTTTCAGCTCAACAGTGAGATAGTTTTAAATTCTCCTTGGTGGTACGGGTAGAAAAGTAACATTTCCCCTTTTAAACTCAGAACATTCAATTGTATTTGCAAGATAATCAGTTGGGTCTATCTCTCAAAACTTTCCTCCTCTTCCGACCATTATCCATAGCATAGAGAGCAAATGATGGATATTTTCTCCATTGGCTGGGAAATCCAACAATAGCTGCAGCTTATTAAGCCCTGCAATAAACTGTTAAAAAAATACAATTCACTAGCCTCTTTACCAAAGCAAAGTGGACATTGGATAGACAGATATAGCAATTCTAGGTTGATGCAGCCTCATGGATTAAAGAAGTCACATTAAATTGGTTGTCTGTATGTGTTCTACATCTTCTGAAATGTAACCATGGCCTATCAGGAAATAGATTTTCATAGCACTGAGAAGCATCAACTTCATTTTATAAGCTAGATTGACTTAGCTCCTTGCTATTCAATAAAGCTATAATTAACTGTCCCTATCTTAAAATTCATTCCTCATTCCAAAATCACATATAACTTTTAAATGTTCTATCTGCAAAACATGTTGGAGGTAAAGCACTACAATGGGAGATACACTTTTGAATCTCTATTACCTTTGTCTATGTCTATTCACTTAAAGAGTTTTCTTAAAGAACCAGAAATACATCAATCTCAATAAATCAATTGGATAAATAAATCTGGGTGTAAATCAAAAGGCAGTGCAGTAATATTTTTCAATTTATTAATATTGTTTACCCAGAACAAACATTCCATAAGGGAGTGAGGAGAAGGAAAGAAGTTCAGCATTTTGCCAAATATAGTCTTCGGTTCTGTGGAGCCAGTATGAGAGAAATATATAAAGCTAAAATGAGCTAGAAAAAGACAGGCGCCATTTGCAGATTAGAAAAGAACAATATCAAACACAGAGGATACTCGTACATAGAGTAAGATTACTTCAAGACATTCAATTGATCAAAAGAGCATCTGTATTTATTCCCAATGATACCATCTTGCTAGCCCTCTAGTTGTCTGAGCCACAACAATATTTGAGTGGTGTGGAGTTGTAATTGCAGGAATGTTCCAATCTTGGATGGCAAACCTCAGATAAAGAATGTTTCCAAGCAAATACAACTCAGGCAAACAAAGTCTCTCATCTAAAGGAGGATTAGAGAGGGGAAGTAAACATATGTTAGACTTTAACTAGAGATAATTAATTGTATGGATTACTGTGCTGAACAGTAACGAAAGTTAAGCAGTAACCAAAGTTAACCAATGATGGAGGATAACTAAAAATGTGTATAAATGCAAGACTATACTCCAATAAAGATCATCATGATTCAGTTGTTCATCATCAAACAACTCGACTGCCTCATCATTACAACAAGTGGCGCCCGAACAGGGACCCTCTTACTTCGTCCGGCAAGGATTTGGTGCACCTTCAACCCTTTGTGGTTTCTTCAACCTTTTGGTTTCTGTAAGTATGGGGTCTTTGCTTTCTGTGGAACAAAGGAAGCAAGTAGATGAATTAGGCTATTTGTTGAAGAAGAATAATACTGAGGTACCACAGAGAAATTTATTTAGGCTGGTCCAGGACATTGCAGCTCAGTACCTATGGTACCCAGAAAAGGGGTCTTTAAAATTAACTGATTGGGAACATATTGGGAAAAAACATTGCATACTGAACCTCGAGCAAAAATAGAAGTTTTGTAGGTGTGGCATTTATGTAGGCATGCAATTGAAAAATTTGGTCACAATGAACTTTCTCTTTTAACACCTCCGCCTTCACGTGATACTAATGCTGTCATTTGTCCCCCTTCTTCACCTGAATATATGTCTTCAATTCCCTTAGCTCCTGCAGATACAGAGCAAAAGCCTCCTGACTCCATTGTTCAGTCTTCTTTTCAGAAAATGGTAGAGACTTGTAAAAAGGATGCCTCTGTCTCAGGAACAGAGCTTGCAGAATTACTCTCTGTTTGTCCAGTACAATATCATCCTGGTCAGGGGCCACAGCTTGGACTGCAAGTGGTAGAATAGGAGGGTCTGCCTTATCAGATCTTAAGAGAGTTAAAAAAGGCAGTTACAGACAATGGGTCTGGCACTCACTCAGAATCCAAAGCATGCTTTTCCATCACTTTGACTCCTCCAGCAGTCTGTCTCACTCCTCCCCAGCCACAGCCGGTAGCGCTGGGATCGATTTAATCACTCAAGAGGAAATTGAGTTTAAATTTCCCATGGAAGTTAAAATAATTCCATCTCAATTTAAAGGTCCTCTTCCTTCAGGATTAGTTGGCTTAATTTTGCCTCATTCTTCTGCACACAAAAAGGGCTATTTTGTTGTGCCTGGGGTAATAGATTCAAATTACACTGGTATCCTCATGATTCAGATTTGGGTGAATCTTCCTCAAGTTCTTCCTTGTAATTCTTCTGTTGCTCAATTGCTTCTTCTTCCATATGAAATTCCATCTCCTAATATAGGTAATCATGGGGATGCAGGATTTGGATCAACTTCTTTATCTGTAGGCTTATTTCATCAGCTGAACTCCTCTCGTCCTTTGTTAACACTCTTCCTTAATAAATAACCATTTCAAGGGTTATTGGATACTGGAGTCGATGTTACTGTCATCTCCTCTTTACAGTGGCCAGTACAGTGGCCAAAAATGACAGTTTCTTTATTGTGGGGAATAAGAGATTCTACAGCTGCTTGGCAGAATGTTCAAGAAATTAATGTTACAACATCTGCGAAAGATTCAAAATCTCATTGCTGCAGCATTATATACTTGGAATTATTTAACCTTTTTAGATTATCTTGCAGACTCACCTGTTAATTTGCATTTTTGAACTACTGAATCTTTAGCAAGGCCTTTGGTAAAGTATCGCCAAGCTCCAGATGGTGCTTGGAAAGGCCCTACACTGCTGATCACCTGGGGTCACGGTTACACCACCATAGAAGATCCTTCTACTTAACAAGCAGTGTGGGCTCCAGCGCGCTGTGTTCGTCCATATCATGGCATGGCATCAGGGCCTTCCCAACCCGATTCCAGATTTCAATCTTCATCTGAACACGGAAGTCCGTCTTCCAAGGTCGACGCGCCCGCAACCCATCACTTGGGGCCAGGTTAAATCTACTACATATCAAGCTCAACAACAACTGCAGCAGGCCTCATTACGTCAGACTCCTGAAAATCTTGTTGCTGCTGTTTTTTACTATTATTACTGCTGTTACCATTTTACTTTGTATTTTCTTGTTTATGGTTAATGGTGTTTCTGCTCAAAATGACACTTCTGTGGTTCATCTTAACCCTAATTTGTGGGTTTGTCATGCCCAATGCATGTTTTTGACCCATGGCACAAATATTACTTTATACTATGAGTCCCCAATGGCATTTGGTCAAATTTCTTTTACACCTAACTTGATCATGTATTCTATATTTATTGTCTCACAACTACAATCTATTTCACACTCCTGGCTATTTTCTACACCCCCTCTCTTAATCCTTTACAATTGTGATACATTCATAAATCTTTGAATCTTCCATTTAAAATAAAAATCGAGGATATGTAGAGTTGTAATTGCAGGAATGTTCCAATCTTGGATGGCAAACCTCAGATAAAGAATGTTTCCAAGCAAATACAACTCAGGCAAAAAAATCTCTCATCTAAAGGAGGATTAGAGAGGGGAAGTAAACATACGTTAGACTTTAACTAGAGATAATTAATTGTATGGATTACTGTGCTGAACAGTAATGAAAGTTAAGCAGTAACCAAAGTTAACCAATGATGGAGGATAACTAAAAATGTGTATAAATGCAAGACTATACTCCAATAAAGATCATCATGTTTCAGTTGTTCATCATCAAACAACTCGACTGCTTCATCATTATAACAGAGTGGTGACATTTTGTGCTAATCTCAGTGAAACATTAGGATTCTGGACTTAGACAGAGGAGTCTTTTCAGATTTCCCTCCTCAGAGGAAAAAAAAAAGCTAAACTCTACTTCTTCATTGAGGTTAGCAGGGAATACCAACTAATTTCAGACCTCCAGTGTTTAGAAGGCAAAAGAGGGTTAGTGTGTTGGATGACATGTATCTTCTCTTGAAATAGTCCAGAAGGTTGATCTTCCATCCCATTCAAAGTAAGGATCCCAGATTCCATCATGTCCAGCCATTTCAAATAAGTTTAGCAGGGTTAGGAAGTGGGCCCCTTCTGCCTCAGTTGCCCCCACTCTATCCTTAGTAAGATTTCTCAGTAAATATCTCTGTTCTACATATTTCACATCTTAAAATAATTAAATGACCATTGTTATTTAACTTAATTATTTTCCAGTAATAAAGTAGCAGCACAACTGTATGCTGTATTTTCTGCCTAGGGGACAAGCATATTTCCACCAAAACCTCTATTCTTCTTCCATTTCATAAAATGATTTAGTATCAATAATTATGGAAATATTACGATGGGTTTCAGCACAACTTTACATATCCAGTTCATGACTTTGCTAGCATACCTCACGGAAGGCAATCTTCAGCTCCCTCACGCCCACCATATGAGCTGTTTCTTCAAGCAGCTTGGGGCTCATCATCTCTACAAACTCCTCAAAATCTATACGACCTCCCACTAAGAGGAGAGATAACAAGAAAATATTAGTTCAATTGATGGAAGAAACACTTTTGAATAAGGTAGGAGATGATGCTATTAGATATATAAACTACTTTTATTCAATATATTTATTTTATTTATTAGATTTATATGAAACTAAGAGTTTCATATAAATCTAGTAAGCTGGAACAGACCAAAAGCATGTCTAATTCAGCATTCTGTTTTCCCACAGTAGCTAACTTTCAGAACTCTGTAAATTTTTACCATATCTATAGAAAAAGAATGAGATGAACATGTTCTTAGATTTCCTGTTCTCCTATAGTTCAAAACTCATCTTCTAGCATCAGTTCCATAAAATGAAATAGAAGACAACACATGGGGTAACATGGTGATTGAAAGCGTTTCAAAGAGATTAAAATTTCTTCAACTTTATTGAAATGGTTTGTGGGAAATTTAAGAAGCAATGTAATGAGCTACGAACATAATTCTGAATCTAATTTACATCCTCTAAATATCTGTTCATCCCTATGCCTAAATATTATAAAGTGTAAATATTCTGTTAATACATCACATTTCTCTGCTGAGGTGAACCGCACTTGTACCCACTCCTGCTTCTCACATTCTTGCACTGACCTTGGAAGCAGGAATTTTGCAAAAAAAAATTCACTTTTTTTCCCTAAAAGATATTTATGGAAATTAAACAGAGCTTTTATAAGTCTGCCATACAGTTTACAGAATAACTGTAACTCAAAACACTTTTGGAAGCAGCACCTAGGTATGCCAGTAGATATGGTGAGAAAGGAAAAAAATGGAAGCAGAAACATGCGACTTTGCATACAACTGAGGAAAAAAACAATAGCTTAGCAGCCAGAGACAAATTACATTATTCAGAGGTAAGCTGATGTTTATTCTTTTAATTAAAAATATACTAGAAAACCAATTCTGTTCTAGAAAATATCATTCTTAGCAAACGTGAACTATGAAATGTCAAATGATGCAATCCATTTTGATTTGGGATTTATTTTTGCACGTTTATATGCATATGTGTAGTATGGAGCCAAAACACACCAGCATATATACAAAAATGATGCATATATGCATACTCAATTGATACATTGTGCATTGTAATTGGAACTTGTGAAAGAAACTGAAACTTGAAGAATTGCTGTATGTCTTTTACAACCAGTTCTTAATTATTTTTTTCATGTATCTGCTGCTAGTTTTCTATCAACTCCAACTAAAATTATCAATTGCAAACGAAATCAGGACTCCCATATACTGAGACTGAGAAACTACCTGATACTGACGTGGTTACCTCAGTAGCCTTGTCAGCAGCACTCCATCCTCTGATTATTATTAACCGGGAGCCTTAGAAACTGGAGAAGCCCATAAATATTCAACTCACTGCGCATTTTGATGTGCTGAGAGACCTCCAGCAGCTCCATCTCTGTAGGCATGTAGCCCATGGTTCTCATGCAATCTCCCAGATCTTTGTAGCTGAGGAAGCCATCCTGATCTGTGTCAAATTCCTTGAAAGCATCCAGCAGCTCTGCCATTGCAGACATAAAGAAAAAATACCTGCCTTGACTTTTGTTCTCCCATTGGAAAGGCCCATGGCCTTGGAAGGCAAGCACGCCCTTGGGGACTCTTACTAGCCACGCCATTCAGAGGTTGCCAGAAACTGGAGAGGGTGGCTTTAAGCCAGGGGTGTCAAACTCAAGGCCCATGGGCCAGATATGGCCTGTGGAGTGCTTAGATCTGGCCTATGGGGTTGCCCTTGAAACAATGAAGAACCTGCCCACGGTGCCTTTGCCAGCGAAAATGGAGCTCGGAAGGGCTACACATGGCCCTCCCAGGCTCCCTTTTCAGCTGCAACAGCCTCCTGAAGCCCTCTGCCAGGGAAAATGGAGCTTGTGTGTAGCATGCCTGAGCTCCATTTTTGCCGGCAGAGGGCTGCAGGAGGCCATTGAAGCTGAAAACTGAAACTTGGGAACCCATTTTTGCTGACTGAACGCTCGGGCCACCACAGGCGCCCCAACACGAATGACATCAATCTGGCCACACTCACCTTGGCCATGTCCCCCCCCCCGAGGTCAAACACAACCCTGATGTGGTTTGACCCCCCTGCTTTAAGCTAAGAAGCACAAGTAATCTCTGTAGAGCTGTACTGTCTAGACGGCAATCACTTTGACAAATAAAATTGCCATGTTGGCTAATTTGGAACCATCATGACCATTTACAGTTTTGCAACAGAGACAGTTTATTACCTTAATAAACACCTATACATAAAGAATTATTATTATAACTAATTTTCCTTTCTGTACTTTCTTTTCTTCTTATATAAATCTTTACAATCTTTCCTCCTCAAACAACAAAACAGAAAAAAAATCTAAAAGGCAAGCAAACATGCTATTAGGGTAATATTTATTGATCGGCAGGTAGTCCTCAACTTACAGTCATTCATTTAGTGATCATTCAAACTTGCCACATCAGTGAAAAAAAGTGATTTATGACTGGTTTTCACACTTATGACCATTGCAGCATCCCAATGGTCACCTGATCAAAGTGTGATCACACTTGGCAACTAGCATGTATTTAGGACAGCTGCAGTGTCCTGGAGTCATGTGATCATCACCTTTTGCAACCTTTCCTTTTTGGCTTCTGACAAGCAAAGTCAAAAGGGGAAGCCAGATTCACTTAACAACTGCATAATTCACTTAACAGCTGCAATGGTTTGCTTAATAACTGTGCCCAAAACAGGTTGTAAAATGGAGCACAACCCACTTAACAAGGGCTTCGCTTGGAAAAGAAATTTTGGGCTCAATTGTGGTCATGAGTTGAGCACTACTTGTAAACAACTTCATATTGTTTTTAAATTTGGATTCCCACCCCTCCCGGCTACACATCTGGAAACTTCTTGCTGATTTATGTGTTTTGCCTACTTGATGGCAAATCATAAATAGTCAGAATAAATGACAATGGCTAAACTGGGTCTGTGTCATATTTTTACTTGCTCATCCTCCATCAAGAACTGCTCATTCTCCATTGGTCACTCCCTTTAAAAAATGCCTGTGGTACTGACTTAACAAACTAATTTTTGATTAAATCACAAACTAGAATATGCCTGGGTCTGATGAAAATATTTGAAATTCTAAATCATCAAGTCAAATTAATTAAATTACATTATCATTTAAGTCTTCTCAAAAATGGACACTGAAATACCCACTATGGAAATGGAGACTAGGAACTGGGTAAATCAGGAAAAGCACTTTTTAATGATCAGCAGTAAAAAAGTGAGGACTGCATCTCCCCCTCATGGCCAAATTCCAAAGTCACACCCATTGTGTTTCCTAAATATTGCCAACTCACCATCCAGTTCCAATGGAGAAAGCTCTCTCTCCTAGCAAAAAGAAGAAGGAAGGAGGAGGAAGGAAGGAAGGGAGGAGGAGGAGGAGGAGGAAGAGGAAGAGGAGGAGGAGGAGGAGGAGGAGGAGGAGGAGGAGGAGGAGGAGAAGAAGAAGAAGAAGAAGAAGAAGAAGAAGAAGAAGAAGAAGAAG
>BLBF01000032.1:30019552-30031258 GCA_015471245.1 Laticauda colubrina
AGAAGAAGAAGAAGAAGAAGAAGAAGAAGAAGAAGAAGAAGAAGAAGGGAAAAAAGAGAAAATATGTATTATATATATATATATATATATATCATCTTTTCTTCAAAAGCTAAAAGGTGATATAACAACACATCCCACTTTTCCACCTGAAAACCAGAAGTGAGGTGTATCGGGAATGTATAAAAGAAGGGAGGGAAAATTCATAAGTAACATTTATTATAGTTTCAGCTATATAAAGTTAAGATCTAACTTGCTAAAGAAGCTTTACTGGAGTTTCTTTACCAGCAAAGAATAATTTGCCATGAGACACATTGTCCCTGAAAAAGCTTCCTTTGTGCCTATGGAAAGATTGGAGGTGTTCAAATCCCATCAGGATGCCAGGATCTCTGGGTCTGAAGCTGATTTGGTTAATCCTTCTTACTGCTTTCATTGCAGGAAAATCTCAAAAAGTTCTACAAAACTGGAAACGCATATTTTTTTTTTAAAAAAAAGGGGGACGACGACATTTTTGCTGTCTCTGGAATTTGCACCATTACAAAAAAAGGACTATCTTTGTAATGTTTAATATAATCTGCATAAGATGAAAAACAAGTCCCAAGTGAGCAGAAGTTTTCAGAAAGCACAAATTGAAGAAAACACGTCTAAAATAAATAGCTTTGGATTGGTAACACAGTACAAAATTATGTTTTTCACAGGATCCAGGAAGAGATGATCCAGCTTTTACTTTTTAGTAGCTGTTAATAGCAATTTTATCTTTTAAACAACAAATGTTGCTGAGGGACATCATGAGAAAAATACTCAGAACTAGGCTACTGAAAAACAAGAGGGATTTTCAACATTTGCAGAAAGTTCCAAAATTTACTGAAATTCAAGTCTCATTAGACAAAAATACAAAGTAGAGCAAGCCCTTCCCCTCCCCAAAAAAGACTATTCAGGCACTGGGAGGATTATTTTTTAAAAGCAAGAAAAAAAAAGATATATACAAAATTCAGTTATGGCCATTGTTTTACTATTAAAATCATATTTCCCTCACAAGTGTCCTCAAAAGTCCCAACTCTGGTTGACATGAGGGAAAGCTTGGATAAAGAGTTGAGGACATTAAAATACCCCCCTCCCAAATATTTATTTTATTTTATTTATTTGATTTGTCAATCGCTTACAAAATAATAGGTATAAGTATAAACATGAGTAAAAATACAGAAAATAGATACAATTAAATGGGGACAATTGGACAGGGACGGGAGGCATGATGATGCACATATATGCACTTATGCACATACTTCCACCTCAGGGAGAAATCCTTTCCCAAATTAATCTGCTGAAAATTGGATTAAATGGATTGGAGATCAAGTTAACTTCTGCAGGTTTTCATTTAGGCATGCTGTATCTGGGTCACAGGAGTCCTCTCAACCACAAGAATTAGATGGTCCCAAAGAAATACAGCAAACTCTAACTCTGGGTTGCCATCTAGTGGTTGCTCATACCTTGGTAGCCCAGAGGTATGCCTACATTTCCAGGTGAAGAGAAGGAGGCTCCACATAAAGATTTTTTACTCATAACAGACTTCATCCTCCCCTGAAGTAGACACTGCTGAAATACTTCCAAATAAAAGGACATCTTGGAAATCACTAGACTGCATTTCCCCATGTCTTCTCTACCTATTGGTCCAGCTAATGCTATTTTCTGGCCTCCTAACAAGGTAGCAGATATGGGCTGTCTTTATTAGCAGTGGAGAGTTGATCATCTGTGTTCAATAGATCATGCCTCTTATTTTCTTTAGTGGATGCAATCCTTTCCCTGCATATTTTCTGCCTGTTCTGGTTTGTTGCTGGAGCTCTGATTACTTGTTGGCTGTTTATTGAAGCTTTGCCTATACAGTATTATCATTCACCAGTCAATTGCTGATTAGTTTGGAACAGAAGAGGAAGTAAAGTTGGGGAGGATTCATGGGTAACCATATTGTAATTTTAAACATTAATTAAAATGTAAATTACCTTAAATCGTAGGAGTTGTGAATATGCATGCCTGTATAGGTGGTGGCCCAACTCCTTTTTTCTCTAATATCTTACTCAGCATGCACTCTGGTTAATTAGCTATATAGCCTTATTATTACAATGGCAGAATTGCCAGGGTAGATAAAGATCATCTGACCCCAAACTTGCTATAGATAAAATGTATCCCAATATTGTCCAGTTTGGTTGGCAGTTGCTCTCTAGGGCCCCATTAGGCAGATCATTCACATCACCATTCCTGAACCTAGGGTCCGCATCTGCATGCAAATTGAGGCTTTGTCATGGAGCTTCAGTTCCTCCTTGAGGCATCCCATGCCCCATGCCCCCCCCCCCCCCCCCCCCCCCCGCCAGTCCTACTGCCTGCTGGTTTAAAAAATTGCTTTGCAGGAAATGTACTAATTTTTCAGCAGCAAGAGACCACTTTGAAAAATGAAAAGGCTAAGTATTTCAAATCCAGTGAAAGCTTCCTTAGTTACAAAAAAATCCCACATTCTTGCAAATTACCACTGCTGAAAGTGCAAGTCAAATTCCATTGAAGTAATTATCCATCCCGTCTTCTTGACTTGCCTTCTAGGTATATTTTTTGTCCATGGGAATGCAGTTGTGGGAAGTTTTATATCAAAATATATTTTATTCCTTATACTGTCTCCATCTTCCCTCAAACATTAAAGAATCCACAATGGACTGAGAATTGGTGTCTCCTCTGGATAATTAGCAGTCAAGCTGAAAGTAAGTTAATCAAGTAAAAATAGCAAAGTGGGGGGAATCTTTTACTCAAACTTCCTTAAATCCTCAAATAAATTACTGGGACCTAATCCACATATTAAAGTCTGTAAACACAAATAGATTTAATTAAAATTGTCTCCCAGCGGAACTGGATGTTCACAAGAATAAACATCATAGATAACATGTAGCTACACACACTTATGCCCCTCAAGTTTCATCCTAGAATCTACACGTATACACTTCCACATCTTGAATAAGCTCCCCTATAAAAACGAGTCTCTCTTTCTCTCCTCCATTTTCTCTGCAACTGCCCCCAGAACAAACCTCTTTGCTTTGGGGGAGAACTGAACCTCCTTTTGCTTAAACTATTTTCTTACCAGGGTTGAAGCTAAGGTGAAACCAACCCAGCAGGTTGGTAGCAAAAACTAGCAGTGTCTTAACAAATAAGCTAACACTTGCAATATTAGGAATCCGTTTAGATTTAACTAACATTTACTTCTGGCATTGACATTTCTTAACTCACTTCTCAAGAGACAAATCTGTTGCAACTCCTATTTTCGTGTTACTTTTAAATTATAGAATCAGTTTAGAGATGAAGGTAATTCTTCCTTCAGGAACTTAACTATTTCCAAGTTCTCCATATTTATTTTTCATTTCTTTCTTTTAGGCCATAAGGGCTCCAGTTGGAAAATACAGGTTTTTTTTAATTCTTTTTTAAAATTGTTTTTATTGAAAATTTCCAATAGAATTAAAAACAATACAAATGTTGAATTAAAGAATAAAGTAACAAGTAGTAATAATAAAAAATGAAAAGATTCTAAAGTAGCTTTCAATCTTCTTGACAGCAGTTATAGATACATTTATATTTTAATAACATTTATATTTAATATTTTAATCTCTGAGTCCAAGTTTATATCATATATTGAATGTATTTGAACCCAGACATTTTTGGCTTTTAACCAGTGTATCAGGCATGATAAAATGACCTTTCATGTTGTCCACATTTCCATCAACATAAATTTGAAGTACCTATATACATTATGGATGATTTTTCTGGAACTATATACCAACAGTACATCATTTTACATTTTTTCTCTTGAGTTTAAGTGTATGTGCGTGTGTGTATGTTTAGTGGTTATTTTGACAAACTTCAAACATTCCTAATTTCTTAGGTCTAAGTAAAGTCATTCTAGCTATTAAGGACTCATCATCAAAACATGAGATCTGCTGTTGAAGAGAGGAAATAATGCTGCTTGTCCTCTCTATTGCTCTCCCTCTATATCACTAGCACCAGAGTAATAGCTAGAGCAGGGGTCTTCAAACTTGACAGCTTTAAGACTTGTGGACTTCAACTCCCAAAATCCCTTCTCCAGTCATGTTAGCTCAGGAATTCTGGGAGTTGAAGTCCACAAGTCTTAAACTCGCCAAGTTTGAAGACCCTTGATTAGGGGGTCTCACATGGCTTGCATATTAAACATTTTTCTGGAAACATCAGTCTTGGATGCCAAGGCACTTCAATATATTTTCCCAGGGTTCTAGTGGCATTAGTGGTGAGGACAGTGAGATGACACCCCCACCCACCTGCCATTCTCTGCCACTTCCACCAGAAACCCATGGTTGTTTTAAATCTCAGTAGGCTCAATTGATAGCTAAGGATTAACTTAGTAGATGAGGAGACTTTAATGAAATGCTTTTACTTGGTCTTGGATCATTTAAATTGACTTCATACTCCTCCCTCCAATTTTACTACATATGTAAGAAGAGGAACATTGACAACCAGGACCTTCTCAACCCCAGAAGCTAAGAGAAAGTCTATCCGCCTAACTCCACCGCTATATCATCATCCTGACATCTTCCATCTTTAGCGGAGAATGGCATGGCTGAAAGTGAAGAAGTGGAAGAAGGAGTGGGAAGGCATCATGGAAGTGAAACTTTCTCTCCCTCTTCCATCAAACTGTGCTCCATTGTGACTGCAGCAGCAACAGAGGAGGAACAACATCAAGGCAATAAGGATAACGAGGTAATAAATCAGTGGGTAATGGGTATGGCTGGGTAAAACAGAACCTGTGTCTAAAAACTGTTGACAGGTCAGGAATGTAGAGGGCCAGTTTGACAAGTGGCTTGACCGGCTGTTCCAAGTACCACCTGCCTATGTTTACCCAGCCCTGCCTCATTGCATGTTAAGTTAGAGTTATTAGTGTTGTTTTTCCTACCAGCAGAGAATGCTTGGAAAGAAGAACAAAGATGGGAGACTCCAGCAATTCCTCTCCTTCAGTTATCCTGCAATACAAACTGCAAGGAGAGCCCATTTCTGGCCTTCTTCCTGTAACAGAATAAAGATTAAGCCAACATGCTTTTCTTGCCAGCCTATGGACTGAAGAACGACCCTCTATAAGGAAACCAGAGAGCTTGTCCTTTGCTGGCATTTTTCCAGCTGTTGAAGAGGGACAGATGAATTAAACCTTGCAGAGACTCAAGTCATCCATTTTACCACTTATACACCCTGATGTCCCACCCAACAGGCCCTTAACCTTCATATTTGGGGCATGCCGCCTCCCACCGAGCCTGGTGGGGTCTCCAGAAAGTTGCGTGCTCCTGCTCTGCAGCCACTCACTCACCTTGCCAAAGACTTTGTTGAGGAATGGGGAATAGGCTTTGGTGTCAGCTGCATGAGGGTCATCTTGATGCTTCTTGCTGTGCTTGGTATGAGGGCCCAACTGTGAGCTTTGCTGAGTGGCAGGGCTTTCAGTTTTGCTCTCCTGGGACTCACTGTCATGCCTGGCAGGCTGCTTTCCTTCCTCCACTTTGCCCTCGGCTAGGCCCTTTCTCTCCACTGGCTTCTTGTGTGGCATGGGACAGGTGCGTCTCTCTGAGATAGGCAACTCTGTATGAAGTCTCCGAGCATGAAAGCCAAGGTAATCCTCTTAGATTTCACCCCCAGGAAGGAGCAGAGAGAAAGCTAATAAGAGGGGATTATTATGGCAATTTCAGGGCAGGCTTTAAAGCTGTTCTGGCTATAGGTCAGTGATGGCAAACCTTTTCGGCATTGAGTGCCCAAACCAGAACACACATGCATGTGTGTGCATCAGTGCACGTTAGAGTACCAGAAACCTGAAGACCAGTTGGCAGGTGCACGCGTGCCTCTGTTTTGGCAGTTTGGGGGACCATTTTCTGGCCATTTTTCAGGCCGTTTACACTATTTTCAGGCTGTTTTGGGGGTGTTTTCAGGCCATTTTTAGGCCATTTTTGGGCTATTTTCCAGCTGTTTCTAGGCCATTTTGGGGTTGCTTTCTGGGCCGTTTTCTGGGCTGTTTTTCAGGCCGTTTTTCAGGCCATTTGGGGGCCATTTTCTGAGTCATTTTTCAGGCTGTTTTCCAGACTGTTTTTTCAGGTCATTTTTGGGGCCATTTTCAGGCTGTTTTTCAGCACTTCAGTGCCTGTGAAGACCAGTTGGTGATGACGTGAGTGCCCACAGAGAGGGCTCTTATGCCCTCTCTGGCACGTATGCCATAGATTTGCCATCACGGCTATAGCTTCTTCCAGGATTTGAAGGAAAGAGTTCTAGAGTTCCCATGTGGGAGGGGCCCTAGGCAGTGAGCCTGTCTGCTAAAGTATACTCCATTTGAGGAAAACATGTTTAACCCCGTCATATTGTTGAGGAAAAACACAGAGAAACACCAGTACAGGGTTGGGACCTATGCCTGGAGAATCTTTTCCTTTTTTACTTTTCCTTGGAACTAGCTACCAGAGGTCCAATAGTAACTGTGGTCAGGATAATCATTTCAATTTCTTTATTCCTGCTCTTGTAACTGCTCAACCTTCCTGGATAATTGTCAATAAGATTACAATCAGAATTTTCCTGAAAATAACTCACTTTCTTGGAGGGAACTCTAGATATTCTCATTAAAAGTGATACCTTTCGACCACTGTTTTGAGTTTATCTATGATTCTCCATCACTGAAAATACAGCGTTGGATGTATCTTTAAAAGAGGGCTGTATGTGTTTCTTTAGACTGAAACTGCATTCATTAAACATAATCATTAAGGGCTGAATGTTGAGTTAGACAGAGCCCTGAACTGATAGTGCTGGAGCCAAAATTTAATGGGGAATACCCATTCTCTCTCATTCTTCAACAGCGAGCTACAGAAAGAAGCAGAAATCTAACATTTGACACAAGAGATCTAATCTTATATTTTAAACTTAGTAATTCTTGGCTCATCTTAAAAACCTTAGAAGATTGGACAAGAGACCTGTGTAGATCTGTGTAGCACTTGGACAAGAGACCCTAGAAAGTCTGAGACTTATAGCCTAGTCTGTATACTAAGAGGCTTTGTCTGGAGTACAATGGGGTACTGGAAAAATGACTTCTGTTGTTGCCAATAAAATTAAATGATTGTGTGCATGATGTTACTAACCATGACTCAAGGCAGAGTTTAATTTTAGTGAGATAATTTTACTTAGAGAAATAATGTAAAATGGTTTGATAATGTTTTTAGTACAGATCATGTTGCTTCCCCTCCTGCCTGTGTCCATTCTGTGTACAGGAATATCTACTTTGGGTGTTTTTCCTTGGAATGGGATAACTCACCACAGCCAACTTGCCACAGTCAACTCACCATGGCCAATTTGCCACGGCCAACCATCAGACAACTTATCAAGGGACAACTCACCATGGCCAACTCATCAAGGGCCAACTCGCTGCAGGACAATTCAATAATTCAATTTAATTATTTAAAATAATTTAATTATTTTTAATTTTTTGTCATTCACATTTCATTTTGTCCCTTCTTTGGCATCCTTTAATTATTTTATTCCATTATTTCTTCAATATTTGTGTAACTCTTGTCCAGTGGTGAGTTGATTCATGACAAGTTGGCCATGATGAGTTGTCCAAATTGGCCATGGTATCCGTGGAGAATTAGCCATGGTGAGCTAGCTGTAGCAAGTTGTTGTAGACCACTTTTCCTACCTCAAGTTTCACAGCTACCTAATCCATCCACCATTCTCTGAAGCCATCTCTTCTAGAGACTCCCCCACATTCCTAATGACTCCAACCTCCCACATCCCAGCCATGAAATATTGTTTTCCCATTGATTTTTCCATATCTCAAGTCATCCTGAGATGTTTTTTCGTGGTTCTGGTTCCCCAGTCTCCTTTTGGATTGGGAAAGCAGTTGTTTCATCCACCTGTTTAGTAAAGAAATAAATCTGCAGTATATTTTTTACTTGGCAGGGGGCTCTACATCACTGAGCTCTGAGCAGATGGGTTGTCTGACTTATTTTTGTCATTTGTAATGGCTATATAAATGTTTATTCAATTCCAAGCAGATGCATTGGAGGACATGGGAATGCATAGATAGCATCTGTCTTCAACTCCTTAAAGAAACTGATTTTTTTGCTAGGTTCACATGACATCTGCATATGGCAATCCCACACAAATGCTACAATGCCTGCTTTTAAAAACTTTTTCAGAATCTATTCCTAACCTATTAAAAAAAAATTTTTAAAGGAGTAAAATATTCTTGTAGAGCCAGCTTGGTGTAATGGTTAAGATATCAGGCTACTAATCAAGAGACTGTGAGTTCTTGTCCCAACTTAGGCACAAAACCAGCAGTTAATCTTTGGCTCTTTCTCAGCGTTAGAAAGCAGGCAATGGTAAACCACTTCCAAAAAAACTCTTGCATAGAAAACTGCAGGGACTAGTCCAGGCAGTCATTTGATGTCAAAAACTGGCTTAAAGGCACAAACAAAAATACTTACTAAAGAACAGATTACAAAAATGATACAGTGATAAGTAAAAAATAATATTTAAAGAATTGCTATTGTAAAATGGCCTTGCCCATTTTCAGGATGGTTTACAAGATATCACAGAAAGGCCCACATAGCCCATAGAAACTACTAACTCCTTGTAATCCAGGATGGCTTAAAATTAGTTATAGATCAGGAGTCGCCAACCTTTTGGACCTCAGGGACCACCAAACTCAAAATTTTAGATCCCAGGGATCACTAACCAGTTCTGTGGGAGTGGCCTAATTTGTGGGTGCAGTTTGGTGGTCATGTGACTGGGTGGGCATGGCTTGTATGTAAATATTATAAATATTTATATAACTATTGATTTTTTTTATAAAAAAGAACAACTTTTACCTAAAATCAGGCAAAACAGGCAGATTGAGTTGCTCACAGAATCACAGATTCATTCAGAAATCTATCTGCCATGAACTAGCTCAGTCTGTCACATAAAATTTGCTTGCAAGCAAACTCACAAAATTAACTCACAACACACCATGTATGTAAATATTGAATTTGTTATTTTAAAAAAGAGCAACTTTTACCCAAAATCAGGCAAAGCAGGCAGATTGAGTTGCTCATAGAATCATTCAATGATCTATCTGCCATCGGCTAGCTCAGTCTGTCAAATTTGCTTGCCATGAGTGCACTGAATTTGCTTGCAAGCAAACCTTCAATTCTAAGGGTGGTTCAGCTATGCTGAGCCAAAGATCTAAAGACTAGCTAGAAAGGAAGAAATCCAACCATTTCGTGCTTCCTAGCCAATCTAAATCTCCTGGCACAGCAGAACAGATGATGGTCGGAAAAAGGAAAAATAGCAATTTAGCAGGCAAGTTTACCAGGTAAGGAGTAAGTAGGCGGGGAGGGTTCCCATGGGCCATGTGGGTGGCGCAGCCTTGTGTTTCTGCACATCCTGGATTAATTGCTTTGCGGGGGTGCTCTGGATGTGAGATTTCTCTGTGGCCCACCAAAATTTTCTCACGGCCGACACCGGTTGGCGACTGCTGCTATAGATCATGCTGAACTTCCTTGTTTTAAGGTAATCTTATCCAATTGGAGATTCTGAGGGAAAACACTTTTAGTTTCACTGATATGGTGATACTCAAATTTTCAATTACACCCACCTCAAAGTTCAGTTAAATTGATTGCTTTATAATTAGATCAACAAAGTCATCACCAGTTGCACAAAGATACAGTAATTAAAATGAAAAAGAAGTGATGCTACTTGAAGATAAAGAATATGTTTGAAACATTTATTGTGTGTTATATTTGCTTTTTACATCTTACATTTTGCAATTCTCTGCCCAACGTTATGTTTCCTGGTTAAACTGAAAACAGATGGCTTTGAAGAGCTCATGAGCAGTTTGTACCCTGATTCATTTAAAAGCATTTTTCAAAGATCACATACTGTCCATCACATTATAATTGACTATAATGACACACATTTTAACTGATTAAGCTCCAAAAACCCAAGTATTTTTTTTAGCATACACGTGAATTGGACTGCATTTTATTTCACTTCCATAAAAATTCCATTGTTGCACATTTTTTTAACTACAGCAACATCCATAGCAACAAACTTCATTGTTGAGTTTGGGAAACTCTTTTCATTTCTAGTTTCTGCATTTTAGTTTTGTACTGAGGCATCCAGTTGTACAATTGTGGTTTGTAAAGACTTCTCTCCTCCTCCTTTCTAATCACTTTGGCATCAAAAGGATTTATCAAAAAGCATACAACTTTTACTCAGAAATAAACATAACTAACACTGTTTCTGATATATAACAAATTGAATGAACATATGCATTTTTGCATGTTAGGGAAGATTTTTAAATAAAGTTTTGTATTTTTATGATTAATCTAGATAATCTTCATATTGTTTATCTTAACAGAGGAAACACTTTTTAGCTGAAGCCTGGAGAATCTCTATTCTTAATTATTTCAAAGACTTTGAAGTTTTATCTTAGTTGTTTAAAGAAATTGAATATTAATAAGACAACTTCAAGGAGAATGAGTATTTATTTAGTACAGTGTCAATTCGTTTCCATCAAGATATCAATATAATCAGCAACAACTGTTTCATTAATGCTGTTATAATATAGGTATCACTATTCCTACTTTATTTTTTAGTTTTTTAACCAGCTTGCAACATCTCTCTCCTACAACCATTGATCCACTTACATAAGGAGTTGCAACATACAATCACATTTCATGCCAAAATAACATGTATAATCTTTAAAAGTAGCAAAACTTGGCTGCAGCAGATTTTGACTGCTTTATTAACTCAGTCACTTATTTACAAACAATGGTTTGCAACATACAGTGTTGTATCAGTTCAGGTACTTGTGACTTAGTCAATAAATTATGGTTACACAAACCATCAATTAATTACAAGCATAGAAGATTACTATGTGGTGTAGTAGAACTCAATTGAGTTAAGTAGCTTTGCTTCTGGGTTGTATAGTTTTGTTCTTACCAATCAGCCTTGTATCCCTCATCCCTTTCATGAAAGGTAGTGATTGCTGAATGCCGGTCTGAGAAAGTTAAAATAATTATCAGATAAAATGCAGTAATGAATCTGTTATAATTGGATAATGACATTTAAGTAAAGCCAAATGCACATTGCTGAGTGCTGAAGATCACAATGCATTTAAAGCAAAAAACGCACATTTATAATTACTTTCCTTTTGATGGTAGGAGACCGGTAGCTCTTCAGATATGCCCTAATAACATTCTTGGCAGCCCCAGTCCACAAGACTAATGTCAAGGGCATAAAGAGTTTTCTAACAATTGTTATCACTTTCCTGCTTTCCAGATTCCATTGGTTGAGAATATCTCTTAACCACATGGCAAGTTTTATTTGTTACACATACTATACCCAGATTCCTTCATTCATTTGTACCCTTGCAAAGGCCAATCCACATGTATACACAAGCTGTAATCATTTAAGTCTTTAATCCATAATCTCCTAAATTAGAATTAACAGCATTCTGTTCTATTGTACAAATTGATCAGAAGTGTGCATTTTAAAAAGGGTGGAATGAACTTTATTAAATGCAAATGAATGAAGGAATGTTTAAGATGGAAGCAACATAAAGAGTTTTTACTTTAAAGATCTTATAGGCAGTCATAAATTCCTTTAATATTATGCTACAATTATACAGGATGAATTTGTGAGCTGCCT
>BLBF01000032.1:30031268-30079175 GCA_015471245.1 Laticauda colubrina
CTTTAATATTATGCTACAATTATACAGGATGAATTTGTGAGCTGCCTTATCCAGCAAGGAAGCAACATAAAAAGTAGTGCAACTAATAAGTATGTGTACAATGCCTAGTAAGCAACCTACCAAACACATTCTTTTGTGGTCCTGAATGATATAAACACAACAGAACCTCTTGGTCCTTTTTTGCCCATCTCTAGTGATAAAATTTCATGTTCAAATTTTTTTTCCTGCATTTGTACCAACATGTTCTGTGAATTTTTCTTAAACAACAAAATTATTTACATGAATATTGCAGAGATATATCAAGTTGACTACATTTGAAAATATCCTCGGGATTATAGTGTACATGAATTCAGATGGAATTATCAACCATCTATCAATGCATGTCTCAGTGGGTTTTGGGTTGCTGATTTTTTGCATCATTGGCAGGCAAGAAAACAAGAAGATCCAACAGAAATGCATGCACTGCCACCTTCATATCTTCACTTGTTTCCACTTGAGGAAGATGTGACAGCTGCACTTAGGTATTTAAAGAGAAATTACAAGGAAGCTGACCAATAATTTTATTTCCATGGCCTTAGAAACTGAAATGCTGGGTGTACAGGTAATCCTCAACTTAGGGCCACCATTGAGCCCAAAATTTATGTTGCTAAGTTGAAACCTTTGTGAAGTGCCCCATTTTATAACCTTTCTTGCCACATTTGTTAAATGAATCACTGAAGTTGTTGAGTCGGTAACAGTGTTAAGTGAATCTGGCTTCCTCATTGACTTTGCTTGCCAGAAGGTTGCAAAAGGTAATCACATGACCCGGCAACTGTCATGACAAGCACCTGAATTTTAATCAGGTGACCATGGGGATACTGTAATAGTCCAAAGTGTGAAAAAAGGTCATAAGTCACTTTTTTTCAGTGCCATAGTAACTTTGGGCATTAAATAAACTGTTGTATGTTGAGGACTACCATACTAGACTTAGACATTGTTTAAGGGAAAACTTTTGTGCAACACTGGAACAATCTACCTGTTTCCAGCGCCTCTGGGTAGAGCAGACTTGAAAATCAACTACTCATTGAAAAGGTTAAAAGTACTTTTATTGAGTTTGGCTATATTTAGAGAATCTTGCGAGTCTGATTGCGCTGTACTTCTTTGTTATAGTCCAGTGGATCAGAGAGACATCTGAGCTGTTTCTGAATGTAATCTTGTTCCTCTGGCCTTTAAACGTATTTCAACACTTTCGCCGAGGTAATTATTGCATATCTTTGACAAGGGCATTTTTCCTAATCTTTCATGTCTGTGAAGGGTTCTGAGGCTCCTTATCTTTGGAAATTAAAAGATTGGAGAACTACCTCTCGCGGATGGCTTAGCTGATCTACTTCTGGGCCCTCTTCTTACAAGTCTAAATTATTTACACCCTCGACCCCTCCCTGCTTGACAATCGATTCGATGACAACAGCCTTTTTTTCGAAGTCGGCCGCTTTGAAGCCGTGCGGACTTCAACTCCCAGAATTCCCCCAGCCTGCAGGGGAATTCCGGGAGTTGAACGCCACCCTCCATCTTAAAAAGTTGCCAAATTTGAAAGGCACCGATTTGCATCCTAAGAGCAGCTGTGTAAAGAGCCGTAACAAATCCCAGCCGGGCGGAAGCAATCAGCTTGGAAGAGCTGAAAACCAGGCTTGCAGCTCGTAGACCGCGCCCCCCCCCCCCCCAGACGAGGGAAGCGCGCCGCCCAGGATGCTGTTTAATAAGGCTTGCGGGTGCGCGGCCGCCTCCCAGTGAAAGAGGGAAAGCCGCGCAGAGCAAGCGGTCGCGGATAAAGGTACGATTTGGGGAGTCGAAACACGGCGTCGTTCCCTTCACGAGCTAATTGCTATTAGGGGCGAAGGAGACGCCGCCGCTGCCAGCCTGAACTTCTCCCTTCGGGGGTTGGCTTGGCCTACCGCCCCCCCCCCCCCCCCCCCTGGCCGCCGGCCGGGGCCCCCCCCCCCCCGCCCCCCCCCCCCCCCGGGAGCCGAAGGAAATTCTCCTCCTCCTCCGTCCTTTGGGCCGCTCCTGCCGCAAAGCAGGTTAAAAAACAAAAACAAAACCCGGTGCTTGGGAAACGAGCTTCCTCCACCTCCTGGGTCATTTCCTGTAGGCACCGAGAGGCCGGCCCACTCCGGGCCTTTTCGTCCCTCCCTTCGCTTGCACCGCCCTGGGCTGTGCGCAAGGGAGAGGCTGCTCCGGTTCCGTTCCTCCAAGCCGGTGAGTTGGAGGTGGGCGACCGCGTCCTGAGCGCGTTGAGGGGGGGGGGGGTGGGGGTGGGGGTGGACGGGAGCCCCCGCCCCCCGAACTTTTTCCCGGGCCCCGAGGTCGGAAAAGGCAGGCTGCCAAAAATCACTCCCTCCGTCTTCTCCACCTTCGGACTGGGCAGCAGCAGGAACACCGCCCTTGGCTTCTCCCTTGGCCTTTTCCCCCCACCCCCCTCCCCTCCGGTGCTCGGAAATCGAAGGTGGCGGCCATCCTGGGGATGCAACAGCTTCAGATTGAACTTCGCTTCCAGCGTGTTGAGGGGCGGTGGCTGCCGTGCTTATCAACGCGGCTTCCCCCTCAGCTGGTCGCGCCGGTTGCCAGGAAATGGGAAAGGCTTTTGCAGGCGGCCGGAGACGACCCCCCGCCCCCCTCTGCGTTTTCGCTTGTTTTTGAGAGGCCGGTTTCTGACGCGCTGAGAGGGTGGAAACCTCCCCCCGGGTTGCTCTCTTTCTACCCCACCCCCCCCCCCCCCCCAAAAAAAAAAAAAAAAAAAAAAACAACCCAAACATATATATTTTTTTTGGGGTTGGGGTTGCAACAAAAAAAGTTTTGTTTTGCTTAGAATTATTTCTAATTCTTTCCTCTTTGGTCCAACTAGAGTCACCTTGCATTTTTTTCCCCCTCATGCGCATCCGGTTGCTCCAGTGGGGTGAAGGAACTCGGGAGATTTATTCATTTCTTCCGTGGGATTCTGCAGGAAAACAGCTTCCTCTCTTTTTGTCTCTTCCTGTTTCTTCATCTTTTTTCCCCCTCTCCTGGGAAGGTTCGAGATGTACGCTTCTGGCCAGCTAATATGGGCTTGGTTTTGTGTATGTATATGCCTGCTCCCGGTAACTGCCTGGGCAAGTCTCTGCAGTTTTCTTATCAACATTTTCAGGTGTGGCTTGTCTTGCCTCCTTAGGGCTGAGAGAGTATAGGAACTGGCCCCAAATCACCTGGATATCTTTGAGACGGTGGCAAGACTAAAATTTAGCATCTCCCAGTTTCTAGCCTGGTGTCTTTAGCCGCATCACAAAGTGCCTCTCGAACTGTATTAGATGGGGTCAATTTTATACCCCTGTTTCCCCTCCAAATTCTCCAGGATGTGCAGAAGAATGTATTCGATTGCCTGCTCTTAAACCCACCTCATCTGTTAGGAATTTCTAAAAGACATTTGCTTCTGTAAGTTCTGCCTCTTGGTTGCCATGGAAATTAAAAAAAAAAAAGGGGGGGGGCTCCCTCTTGATGAACAGAATGGAAAGCAGGCGCACCCCACTGTGTAATCCTAGCTCACCTCCCCAGAAGTCATTCGGTGCATTGCTGAAATTGGGCTCTGAACAACTGAATGGATTGTATTGCTCTTTTGGTGGGACTTCATTTGCTCCCCTCTATCCCAGAAGAGTTCTGTTTGAAGTTTGGCTTGGTTTCTGACTCGGATCAGACAGATCAGGTGTTGGGGGGCAGCTTCCCAGTTTGCTTTCTATGTTTGACAGACTTAAAGATGAAGGCTTTGTAGTGGGGCAGGTAAATCTGTTTTTCTCTCTTGTCTCTAGTTAGAAGGCACCAAATGGGCTTTCTGTGAGCTTTCGCTGAGTTAGCCCCTTGCTCTGCCTTAATGTCATCTGATTATTCTAATTCTGCTGTCCTTGACTTTCAACCGTTTGTTTACTGACCATTTGAAATCACAGTGGCACTGAAAAAGGCGACAAGGAACTGGTCCTTACTCTTTGCAGCATGCCCATGGTCACCTGATTAAAATTTGAGTGCTTGGTAACTGGCATGTATTTAGGACCCAGGTTCATGTGATTGCCATTTGCAACCTTTCCAGCTGGCTTCAGACAAGCAAAATGGATAGGGGAAGCCAAATTTGCCCATTGATAGCATGATTCACTTCATAACTTAAAGGTTTGCCTTGCTTAGCAACAGAAGTTCTGACCTGAATTGTGCTAATAAAGTCAAGAACTACCTGTTTTTAGTTTCTGATGTTTTATCATGCCTCTTTTAAAGGTGGGGACAATGTGGAACCGCTTTTTACTTTTTCTCAAAGGAATAGGATAACTAAGTCTGTCTTTCAATTTATATGGTGTAATTTTTAAGAGATGCATGTGCTCTGGATTAGGGGTGTCAAACTGGCGGCCTGCAGGCCAGATTTGTCACACGCAGACCATGCCCGCCCCTGCTCCGTGAAAGGGGAAAAATCACATGACAGCAACGTGACACTGAGTTTGACATCCGTGCTCTGGATGAAACTGGTGGTTACTTCTTCCTTCTTGTGCAGTTCTCCTCTTCATTAGCAGCACCATTGGCCTGGCCCAGCCCCCTTAAGAGTCAGATATTCGGTGATGATGTGACTGGTTTTATTGGCAGAGATGCTCTTGAAGGTGCAAAATATACAACTAGGCAGCAGTCATAAGTGAATCTCTGTGCTATACTTGTGTGTGCACCCTTCCTCTGACTTGTGTTCCATCTCTTTCCAGTCATGTCCTTTCGTAAGGTTGTGCGTCAGAGCAAATTCCGCCACGTCTTTGGACAGCCTGTCAAGAATGACCAGTGCTATGATGATATCCGGGTTTCACGAGTCACCTGGGACAGCACTTTTTGTGCTGTCAACCCCAAGTTTGTGGCAGTGATTGTCGAGGCCAGTGGAGGGGGGGCCTTTATGGTGCTCCCACTGCAAAAGGTGAAGGATGGGCTCAAGGTGAAAAAAGGAAGGGGGGGGGGAGGAGAAGCAGAAAACAGTTATAAAAATGACTGCTTGTTCTCTCTATGGTTCTCATGTCTTTGTATTAATGGAGCCACCTTTTATAAAGTGGGTGGAAGAGAGGGATTATGGGAGAGACTTGATATGGGAAAAGATTAAGACAGAGAATGGGACTCCAGCTTGCAACAAGATTGTGAGATACCTGAACTGTGTGTCAACTCTTATCTCCTTCATTTTCCCCCAGACAGGGCGCATTGATAAGTCTTACCCTACCGTGTGTGGACATACTGGACCAGTTTTGGACATTGATTGGTGTCCCCATAATGATCAGATTATTGCCAGTGGTTCTGAGGATTGCACTGTTATGGTGAGATGGAGATGGGGAAAGTGTGTATGTAGGTGTGTATTGGGGTGGGGGTAAAGTGGTCTCTTCAGTAGCCATGCCTCCATGTGTATCTTAAAGCTGAGGCAATTGCAATCAATCTTGCAGATGAGAAGTTTTCCTCACATCTGGGGAGGTATTGGCATATTGTGAAGGATAGAAGAACAAGATTTCTAGCAGTGGGGAGGAAGGCAGAATCCAGTGTTCCTTATTTCTGCAAAGGCAGAATAAATTATGCAAAATAAAGCATATGTGAATATTTCCCTTAGATAAAACAGGACTGGCAGTCCTTTTGCTGGCAGGAGCTACAGTTCTTCATTTGACAGAGATTGAAAGCTGCAGTGTGGGTGGAGCCATATTATACCCAGAGCAGGGTTTAATTTAGGAGAGGTTTTTCCTTTGCTTTTAAAATGTGAGGTGCTGTTCTTACATAATAGGAGGTGGATAATACTATGCAGGGCATGATGATGAGGATAGGGTGTTCCAAAATGAATTCCCACTGATGTTGGATGCTGTTAGAGAGGAGGGAAGGTTGTGCTTGAGATGTAATATTGATGGGAGAGAATGAAGCACATGTGAGCCCTGTGCCATTGTATTGCACTGTTTGTTCCCATCAGGTATGGCAGATCCCAGAAAGCGGCCTCACAGTGCCTCTAACCGAACCAGTGGTGGTTCTAGAAGGACACTCAAAACGTGTGGGCATCATCACATGGCATCCAACTGCTCGCAATATCCTTCTGAGTGCAGGTACCACCAGCAAAGTTGAGAAGTTCCTACTGCAAGCAGCATGCTGTTGAAAAATATAGACTTATGAGCTGCCTGAAAAAGGACATAACAAACCATTTAGTTGTTCCTTTTCTATTCCAGGCTGTGATAATGTGATTATTGTGTGGAATGTGGGCACAGCAGAAGAGCTTTATTACCTTGACAATCTGCATCCTGACATCATTTATAATGTCAGCTGGAACCGGGACGGCAGTCTGTTCTGTTCAGCTTGTAAGGACAAAAGTGTGCGCATCATTGATCCACGCCGTGGGCAAGTTATAGCTGTAAGTCTGACACTCTTTGAGTTCTTGGTTACATTGTCCCATTCATGAAGTGATGCATGATGGTGAGAGTTCTGTCAGTGTCACGATTAGTTTTGCGGCATTATGACAAGCCATTCTGATCTTGGCAATTCAAAGGGGCTGCTTTTATATTTTAGAGTACTGAGAGAGATTCCCCATTTTCTTGTCTGCACCGCCTATTCTGTGTTTTATTACTTCAAGTTCCATTTTTTAGCTGGTTATTAAATCATAGCTGTGAACTAACTTGCACTGTTCTTGGTTTGCAGTAAGGTGACTGCAGATCTACTGAATTTACAAAACAATTTGCAATGTTTATTGATATAAAATGACACATTGGTGGGCATTCAGCATAGTACAGTATAATGTTCATTTTGATGCATGACAGGATTCACTTTGTTTTTAGTTTTCCTTAGAGGTCTGTGCTTGCAGAACCATAATCCTACCACGGAAACTGAAAGAATGGCATGTGGAATGTGCTTGAGGCAGAGGTGCTCTCTTAAGGCAAATGAAAAATTTGCAACTGGTATAGTCCGATTTTGTAACTTTGTTTTCAGCAGAATAAATGATGTGCAAAAAAAAATTAAATAAAACTGTCAGCAAGAAATCTGGACAGTGTCACCAATCCTGTGCTGAATACATGTTACAACAAACACATAGGTGGCAGAAAGGTACGAGGACTGTACACTGAAGTAAGCAGGAGAACAGAAATTGAGCCCTCCAGGGACTTAGGATCAAAGCCAAGGGCTGGATGACTCCAGTGTCCCTCACACCAGCTACAGGAGGGGATAGGAGGTGCAAATATCTTCCAGTTTGGAAAAGCAGCTTTTTCTTCATGCCAAGAGGTCTTTAAAGGGAGTCTTCCCTAGGAATTGATGCTCTTTAGCAGGGTGTGCCTTTAAGAACAATTTTTAGCCAGTCTTGCCGACTTGTCTTTTGGGAAAGCTTGATCTGGGGTTTGACAGCCAAGCCAAAATTGCTTTTGCTGAATGTCTGCTGAAGTATCTATGTGCAACTCCTGTTGCTAGTGATAAGAGATGACAAACTTTGGGCAGGAGGAAGCCCTTTCTTTACACATACAGGAATCAATGAAGCAAATAGGTTGAAGGCCCCCTTTTCACTATAATGAACTCAGGCTTCTTATGAGCATTTAGTAATGTAGGGCAGGGGTCGCCAACCTTTTGGACCCCAGGGATCACCAAATTCATAATTTTAAATCCCGTGGGGCAGAGACCCTGGGAAAGTACCAAAAAAACTGCAGGAAAATTCCCCACCCCGTTTTCCTACCGATCGATCATTTTTTTATTTGGGATCACAGGATACCATCTCCAGCTCTGTTCTTAGGGAGAGAGGGGCAAAGAGGGAGGGAGGGGGAGAGAGAGAGAGAGGTGCTTCATGCAAGCAAAGCAGCAGAAGTCCTTCTTTCTCTCCCCCAAACTCCGCCAGAAATGAGTCTTTGTGAGACTTGTTGTGCCAGCATAGCCTCTTGGAGCAGGATGCCTTGCAGGGTCGCAAAGACTCATTTCTGGCAGAGTTTGGGGAAGAGAAAGAAAGACTTTTGCTGTTTTCCTTGCGTGCAGCCAAAAGCAGAAGAAGCAGCAAAAAGAAGCAGCCCGGTGGCCAGGCCAGGTGAGTGGGGCAAGTTCCCCCCCCCCTCCGCCCTTTCCCACATCTCCTCACTACCTCGTGTTGTGTGCAATGCAAGCAACACAAGCCTTGTGTTCCCATGGGCCATGTGGGTGGCACAGTGTTGTGTTCCTGAGCAGCCTGGATTAATTGCTTTGGGGTGTGCTCTGGGGGTGACATTTCTCTGCGGACCACCAAAATTTTCTTGTGGACCACCAGTGGTCCCCGGTCCACTAGTTGGTGACCACTGATGTAGGGGAAGGGGGTTGTTTTAAATGAGATGGGGATGATGGCATAAATATTGTCTTGCCAGTTCAGGACCTGTGTAGAGATATAATTATCTCTGTAGAGTTGTAATAGCTTAGTTCTAGAAAATTGTTGAAGAATAATGCATTATCTTATTACTGCAAATGCTGGGAAACAAAGTGGCTTAGTCATGAACCTAGGTTCCCTTTTTTATTTTCCTATCAGCCCTGTCCAAATGCTTTTAACTCCTAAAGAGAAAGACTTTTTTTTTTAGAAAGTTGCAGTCTAGCAGCTGAGGTTTGCAAAAGAGTGGAGTAGAAGAAAAATCATACAAAATATTTTGTTATTTAGATCTATGATATTTTTTCTTTAGATCTATGGACAGTTCATCAAAATTAGGAAAGGCAAAGAATTAGAAAATGTTTTGATTGCTACCAACAATTGTCTTTATTCTGTATACCTGCATATTTTATTATAATTGTTGTATAATAATCTCTCATCCTGATATATAATAATTGCCAATAATTGCATATTATTTAGGTTGTCCTAAACTGATATATTTTAATATTTTGAACTAAATGTTACCTTGAAATTGTTATTTAATTTTTTAATTCTTGTAACTGTTTCCTCTTTTGTTTGTCTTTCTGTTTTTCTTTTGGATTATGTTTCTAAATATTTAGAGAGCAAGAAAGAGATTTTAAAAAAATATTGACAGAGTTAAATTACATTTTTTAGATGTCAGCAAGGGAGTTTAGTAATTGTGTGGCCTGATTAATTTTGAAACGAGAAGAGTGACAGAAGAAGCTTCTTTTTCCTGCAGAGTGCTAAGGTTTTAACTTCTTGGCTTCTTTGCTCAGAAGCAAATTAAAAATGAGGCCTTTGCTGTTCTTAATTTCTCATCACAAAAACCTTACTGGCCTCCCAGCTTAATTTAGCCTGTTCCTAGGCAACCTTTGGAGGAAACACTTGGATTTGGCTATATGCTTTAGTTTCCTTAGAATAGGGACAAAATGGAAAGGTAGGGCAAAGCTGAATAAATTATGCTTAAATACCTGCAACAATGTTAAGGCTTTTCAGGTTGAATTTAAATCTTGATGACTGGTTGGAGAGCTTAGTCTGGATTCAGTTTAAGAGATACCTGAGCAGAGCTGGCAGGGAGAATTTATGTTGTCTATTGTGGAACCTGCTTGCTTTCTCTAACCTGACCCTTTGCCTTTTGCCCACCAGGAGAGGGAGAAAGCCCATGAAGGAGCACGCCCAATGCGAGCCATTTTCCTGGCTGATGGGAAGATTTTTACAACAGGCTTCAGCCGTATGAGCGAAAGGCAGCTGGCTCTCTGGGACCCAGTGAGTGGGAAAGCGAATGGAGGGGGACAAAACTAGGTTGTGGGAGGAAGACTGCACTAGAAGAGAAACCCCTATCAGTTCCAAGTGCCTGAGCAACAAGTTCTCTCCCCTTCCCATTCTGAAGGTTGCTTTGTTCTCAAATGAGTATTGCTTCAAGTTTGGTTCTGCAAGAGAACCCCTCATGATTATATCTTGAAGGAAATGAACAGACTCCTGCCCCTTCTTCTACAATCACATTACTGCCCCACACCATCCCCACAATGTGGAGGTATCTGAAGAAGGATGGAGATTTTGCTACCTGGATGAGAAAGATTCTCCATCTCATCTAAACCCTGGATGAGAAGATTCTCCATCTCAAGCAGTTCCGATATAGAGTAACCTTCCCAAACCAGTCCAGAGTACATCTCTCTTATTGCCAACCAGCAAGGCAGTAGGCAGCGACTAACTAAAAACATTACACAAAAGGGGCTGATGTGGAGGTAACCATCTGAAAGAGGTTATAATATGCCTTTGTGCTTTCTTGTTTATGTCAATTTCAGGAAAATCTTGAAGAACCTATGGCATTGCAGGAACTGGACTCCAGCAATGGGGCCCTTCTGCCCTTCTACGATCCTGACACCAACGTTATCTACGTCTGTGGCAAAGTAGGTTTTCTTACTTTGTTTGTATATGCAGGTATTTGCATGATGGTGCCTGAATGAGGTAGAATATCTCTTCCACTACATTTTATGTGTTAACTTCACAGATAACACAATTTTTAAATTAGTTGGTATAGGCCAGTGGTGGCGAACCCGTGGCACACTTGCCACAGGTGGTACGCAGAGCCCTCTCTGTGGGCACACAACACTGTCGCCCCTGCTCAAGTCCACTGCGCATGCGTGAGTGCCTTCCGCCAGCCAGCTGATCTTCAGGTCTCTTCCACGCATGTGTGGGGGTGCATGTGTCGAGGTGGGGCGTACGTGCATGCAGGGGACATGTACATGTGCAGGGGTTCATGGGCCCATGCACGGGGGGCACACCTTGCACTTTGGGTATGCGCCTTTTCAGTGCCCAAAAGGTTCATGATCATTGGTATAGACTTTTCTATCATAGTACTTGAGAGTCTGCTGGCGATGTAATAGAGGGGTAATACAGGGGTACTGGCGACCTGCAGGCCGGATGCGTCACGTGCAAGCCACACCCACCCCAGTGCCGTGAAGGGGAAAAAAAGTTGCAAAATATCACATGACAGCAACATGACGCCGCAAATTTGACACCAGTAATCTAATATTTTCCCTTCCTGTTGTGGCTTGTCTTGTAATTCATTGTTAATATTGCAAAATAAGCAATATTTTATCTTATAAATAATTTATCTTATAAATAATAAGATTCTCCAATTGTTACTGAATAAAATTAGGCCTATGTTTTTGTGTTCTAAGTCTCTGACTCCTGGGAATTCTGGGTGTAACTCTCATCAATTGAATTACACCAGCAATTTGACTGCATTGTCTAGGAATGAGAGAAAGTGACCCTTGTATCTGGAGGGCAACCCTTATGTTGAAGACATCCAGTCAAAATGTACAGGCCAAATTTTGGAGTTTTGGTCAAATAATTAGGGGTCAGGTCTACCTCTTTTCCCTTAAGGATATTATCAGTGAGTAGATGATTAAACTCCTTCATATTTTGCTAGGCACAGGGCACCCATGCAGTTGCCGGCTATTAAACAGTGTAATAATGATGGGTGACATATATGGGACTTCATCTCAAATACGTTATGAGTCAGGGCTAATTTTCTGACTGATAATTTTCTAATATATTTTTCTGCCATCCAAAGAGTGGCAATTCTGTCATGGTGTGTCTTGCTATCTTTTCTTGCCTTTCCAGGGAGATTCTAGCATCCGGTATTTTGAGATCACAGCAGAACCACCATACATCCACTTCCTGAACACATTTATTAGCAAAGAACCACAACGGGGCATGGGTTGGATGTCCAAGCGGGGTCTGGATGTCAACAAGTGTGAGATTGCCAGGTAATCAGATTAAATTGTTAATAGGAAGGTACAGAGGGGAACAGCAAGAAAGCAGATAGGGCAGTCAAAGTGTGGCATGAATTATTTTCATAGCTTTTAAAGCTCCAGGCTGGTTAATTTAATTGTCCTTTCTCTCTGTTTCTGTAGATTTTACAAACTCCATGAGCGCAAGTGTGAACCCATTGTTATGACAGTGCCAAGGAAGGTGGGTATTTCATAAGGAGACATTAGCCTGCTTTTCATTACAAGGATTCCTGGTTCAGCTTCCCTCCCTGCTCTTCATGAGTAGACAGGCAAGCAGATGCAGTTTAACATCTGACCTAATTGCCTAATGTTAGAATTAAAATCCAATACTAAAATTAAAATACAGCACCAGAATCCTAATCTGGAAGAAAGAAGATCTTGCCACTGCAGTGCTCTATTGGCATCTTGCTAGGAAGTGTGCTATGTTGTTAAAAGACGAAGCAGGCTACAAATTCCTAGATTCTGGCAGTAATTAAGGCAAGTTGGGTAATTATAAAATGTCAAGAATCATTTGGCTGCCACTTTTTTTCCTCAGATCTTGATTTTTGTCACTCTGCATTAATTTGTAATTGTGTTGATTTAATAATACTAGACAGCGATTTAGTATGTTTAAGGAATGTGCTTTCTCATATCTGTCATTTTTAAAAAGCCCAGTAAGGCAGGCCCGTTCCAATCTTATTTCAACCATGAGTCTTTTAGACCAGGGGTTGCCAATCTTTTGGACCTCAGGGATCACCAAACTCATAATTTTAAATCTCGGGGACCACTAATATGAATTTTGACTGACGATGGCTTGCTGATGGTGGGAAAGAGAGAGAGAGAGAGAGATCTGATCTTACCTCTGTCTCTCTCACACACACACACTTGCACACAGAGACACACACAAACACGGAGGCAAGGATGAGATTCGAATTTCTTAACAACTGGTTCTGTGAGTGTGGCCTAATTTGTGGGTGTGGCTTGGTTATGTGACTGGCTGGGCATGGCTTGTATGTAAATATTATAAATATTTATGCAAATGTTGAATTTTTTATTTAAAAAAGAGCAACTTTTACCCAAAATTAGGCAAAGCAGGCAGGCAGATTGAGTTACTCACAGAATCACAGATTCACTTAGAGATCTGTGTTTCTGCCATCGGCTACCTGAGTCTGCACTGAATAATGGAACCTTCAGTCCTAAGGGAAGTTCGGCTCTGCTTAAAAGATCTAAAGATTAGCTAGAAAGCAAGAAATCCAATGATTTCCTGCTTTCTAGCTAATCTAAATCTCCCAATACAGCAGAAAAACTGTTGGGGAAAAAAAAGGGAAAATAGCAACTTCGCAGACAAGTTGTCTTTGCTGTAAGGAGTGAGTGGGCAAGGAGGGTTCCCGCAGGCTATGTGGGTAGCACAGCCTGGATTAATTGCTTTGGGGGGTGTTCTGGGAGATATTTCCCTGCAGACCATGAAAATTTTCTTGCAGATCATCAGTGGACTGCAGACCACCAGTTGGCGACCGCTGTCTTAGACATCTTGCAAATTAAGGTTACAGTTGTGCCAAGATTTAAACTAGGGTCTTTGAATTGACAGTTTAGAACAACTATATAGTGTCCTACTGCTCCTTGTCAGGATTTGTCTCAATTGCTGTATTGTATTGCTATTTGATACTCTCTGTTTAAAACATTCCTGGCAGTTGAGAGTGAGGGTTTTTTACAATGCACACATCTGTTTTCATTCATATTTTTCATCTCTCTGGAGTTATATGATTCTGAGAAACGTCTAAGCTTTCCTGGCCGCCTTTGATCTGAGTGTGACCATTTCTTTTCCTTTCAGTTACACACCTCCTTCACCATGAAATGCAACATTCTGCTCCGAATGTGATTTCCAAAAGTTCCAGTAGAATTGATCTTTATTCAGAATTATAAAGAAAAATGTTGAAACAGAATCAAAGCTTATTTTCCTTGACTGGCTAGAATCCCTTTGGTAAAGGGACTGATTCTAGAGACTTTTCCCTGTAGGCCAGGGATGTCAAACTCGATTTCATTCAGGGTCATGTGTTTGACCTCAGGGGGCCTGTGTGAGCATGGCCAGCTCAATGTCATTCGTGTCGGGCGCCTGTGGCGGCCCAATTTCTTCCAGTGAAAGCGGGCTCCTGAGCTCCATTTTCAGCTGCAACAGCCTCCTGCAACCCTCTGACAGTGAAAATGGAGCTCAGGAGGTATGTGGCCCTCATGAGCTTTGTTTTTTCTGGCAGAGGCACGAAGGTACCACAGGCCAGTCCTTTGCTGTATCCAGGGTGGCCCTGCAGATCAGATTTAAGCACTTGAGTTTGACAAGCCTGGTGTAGGCTGTGCAACAATATACCATGTGTGGCAGATCCATAAATACTGAGGAATTAAGACGTTCCTTTCCCAATTCTGTGCCAGTTATCTCTCAGGTTGGCTTTTTGTGTTTTCTCAGGCAGAATGGACATTTTCAGTATTACCACATGAAACTGTTCACATTTTGGGCTCCGTGTGTGTGTGAAACATTTAGTCTTCTTCTCCATGTTCAGTCTTGGTTAAATATACTCTGGTAACTCAACTTCGGGCTCTGTTCCATTGCTGTCTGCCAATGTCACGAAAGCTAATGCTGACCTCTCTTTACAGTCAGATCTGTTCCAAGATGACTTGTATCCAGACACAGCTGGGCCAGAAGCTGCCATGGAAGCAGAGGAATGGGTGGCAGGGAAGACAGCACCCCCCATCCTAATCTCACTGCGTGAAGCCTATGTGCCCACCAAACAACGGGATCTCAAGATCAACCGAAGAAGCTTGTTGCCTGAGGGTCGCTCAACAACTCCCTCCAACACTGGGCTGAGTGCCACACCCTCCAGTGCCATGACTCCAGCTGCTGCCACATCTGCTCTTAGTGCTACTGCTGCTAGTGGGGTAGGTATTATGCTGTTGCTTGTGGCAGATGGGGATTCCAGGGGAGAGGGGCTGGATGGGTGGACTGGAGGATTGCATGAAGTTGAGCTGGGGAGAGCAGGAGTTGTTGGAGGAAGGACCAAACGGTGGATGGATGGATAGATAGATAAGACTTTGTTATAATCAAAGACCAAAACCAATCATAAGGAGGGCAGAGTAGACTTGTAAGGTGTTGTAGGGTAGCACTGAGTGCCTGCTTCATCATGGGGCTTTTTGCCCTCCCTTCATGCAGAAAAGCAAACTTCCAGCTCTTCACAGCTTTTAGAAGAATCAGCAATTTAAGAAAGGCTGGGTAGTGTTCTTGGCTTAGAATATGAGCTTGCACAGATCTCTTTGCAGCTCAAAATAATGACACTTTAATTTTTTGCAACCAACCATGTTGTAAACCAGGCTCTTGGAAACATTGATGCAGCCAAATATGTTGAGCTTTCTGGCTGGAGAATTCTGGGAGTTAGTCCATATGTCTTAAAACCACTAAAGTTGAGAAAAACGACTGTAGAAGATTTCTTTATTTGGAACCATAACAGTGACCTTCTTCCTTATTGTGACTCCCATATGATGAGGATAGGGTTGTGCAAATGTGTTGATCAGGCTTGGGAATGTGGGTCAGACTTGCTTTCCGCCCCTTTTCCTGCATCAGATTGTGTCCTATATTTACTGTCTGTTCCTTTAATGTGAATGAGTGCTGGTTTCAGCTGAGCCATCGGAATTCTGGGGAACTTGTAGGCAAAAAAGATGGATAATATGATGAAATAATGAATGGATAACTTTTTCCCATTTGCAGGAAGGGAGGCAGCTTACTGAAGAGGTGTTGCGTGAAGTGGCATCTCTGCGGGTGCTTGTGGCTGCACAGGGAGAGCGCATTGCACGGCTAGAGTTGCAGCTGAGCCGCATTGAGAATGGTGATGTCTAGTGGGCCTTGCCTCCCCACCGCCCCCCAAGAGAACCTGACCAACAAAGAGGATCTCACTTACTTCCCCATCCTTTGATCTGCCAGTAATCCCTTCACATTTCCTCCTCCTCCTGCCCTGTGGGGTGAGATAGGCTTGCCCTCTCTTGCTGCTACTGGGAATGTTTCTTGGGCTTTGTCTCGGACCAAATCTCCTCTTCCTCTCACTTCTGCACCCCATATTATCTAAGAGGCCATATGCTAGTGCCCTACCCATTGCTCCTTTGCCTTATTCTGGTCAGGGGCCTATTTCCTGTCCCATTCCCATGGATGGGGCCGGCCTAGATATCACCCAGGGAGATTGGGGCTGTCTGACAGCTTGGCCTGGCCTGCCTGTACCCTCCCACTGAGAATAAGGCTGAGGTTCCCTTATGAGTCTCTCATGACAAATGTGTATGTGCAGCGGGGTGGGGTGGGGGGAAGCTTATTGGAATCCTGGGCCACTTATGAGTCAGTGCCGTGGGATGCCTTTTCTCAGATAGGACCATTGAAATCCCATTGAGGAGTTTCCTGCTTCCTTGTCTGAACTTTTTGCAATGAGAACATGGAGAGACAGCCAATAGGGCCAGGTGGTGAAAGAATCCTGCCTTCTGGTTACAGTCCTCAGCCTACTGTCTCTGGAACCGCTCCTCTTTCTGTCTTCCAAAACACAGTGAGGATGGAATTGGAGAAATAAACTGTTCGGGGTTGATAACTATATTTTCATTCCAAATAAAAGTCTTTATAGAATCAGAGCTCTGTGCAGCTTATTATTGTGGGGGCCTCTGACTTGGAGTGACTTCCAAAGTAAGTGCAAACTCTTTTCCAGAATGTCAGCTGGCCTTCTTCGGACTACTGATGGAAATTTCCTCCACCCTCCAATAACCTGGGAAAACCATTGTATCATGCAGTAATCCCTACTTTAAGCTGACTAGAAATTCCTAAAGTAACCGGAGTGCCTTCCCCCACTTCTTCCATAAAGGAGATGGACCTGCTTCCTTCAGTCATAGTCCTATTCAGTTCAATATTCTGCTTGGAACCTTTATGGGTTATCTATGTGCCCCACGTTGAAAGCATGAGGAATTCAAATAGGGGAATGTAATAAATAATTGCCTTTTGGCCCAAATTTTTAACATTCATTTTGTGCATACCAAAATTATTTAGTCATCTTTGTACCAAAGCTGGCTTTTGAAGCTGCATTTTCAGAATATCCGTAAACCTTTTCCATTATCTGCAGTTTTGGGGGTGGGGAGTGATATATGCAAGCTTATATTCTTGTTTATTTAAATAGGTTTAATAGGTGTAGCTCCTTTTCAATGAAATTTGAGAACACTTCATGTAGGTGTATTCTTGGCAAGAGGACAAAAATCTCTCTCTAACCTGTTATAATGCTGAGTCAATACTACCATCTACCCCATTTTCAAATAATTTCCAGTGCACAAAAACGCCACTGTGGGCTCTATTACTTTCTCATTATGTGTATTTAAGACATTTAGGGCTTCTCTGTAGGGATGGCTAAGAACCAGCTTTCAAATTATTGTTCCCAACACTGTCGAATTACTGTCGAATTATTGTTCCCAACACTGTTTTGCAGCTTGTATCCCATGATCGTCAGAGATGTATGTTAAGTACTTCAGAGATATAATATAATCCTTGTTTAGTCGGACTTTCTGTTCCCTTTTAAGGCAAAGCTAGCTTCCAAAAGAGTGATGTAGGTAGTTCTGCATTGAGGAAGACTTGATTAAAGTACAGGTAGTTCTCAACTTTCATCAGCTCATTTAGTGACCAAAGTTAACAATCACATTGAAAAACAGTAACATTTTTCACATGGACATTACAGCATCCCCATGGTCATGGGATCAAAATTCAGACCCTTGGCAACTGACTATGATGGTTACAATGTCCTGGGATCATTTGATCGATCACCTCTTGCAACTTTCTGACAAGCAGAATCAATGGGAAAGCCAGATTCACTTAACAACCGTGTCATTAACAAATGTTAAGAAATGTTGTAAAATGGAGCAAAACTTAACTAGCCGGCTTTGCAATAGGAATTTTGAGCTCAATTGTGATTGTAAGTTGAGGACTACCAATAAAAGATCATGGACCTTGGGTAAATTGACAAATCTTTCTAAATAATTGTGTAATTTAATAATAAAAATGGTGCTCAAAATGATGTAGATAATTTACAAAGTAGATCAAATCAACACAATACTAAATTCTAAATTTTAGTTTTGATGCTAATCCCGCTATGAATGAATGAACATCAAAAATGTTCTTGCCTGATGATCAGTTTTTGATCTGAATTGGTCAGAATTTTTTCCTGTATTTTACATGATTATTTGATCTGGGTTTTATTTTGACAATGTCAGGAAAACACCCTTATATTTTGTTCTTAGGTCATTGACAAATATGTTGAATATGAGAAAGTCTGTTGAATATTTGTTGGTTTAGAGAAAGTGTAATTGAATTATGGAATATTTTGTGCAAACATGGAGCTGAAAGCTAGTTGCTGAAGGTGGTAAGTAAAATATGGAAGTACAGCATGTGGGATAATGAAGGGAATACCTAATAAAACTTTAGCTTTTAGCAGGGAGAAATATATGCATAGGTAATTTCCTTCTGGTTATTTCATATATTAATAGATACATATATAAGGGATGCACAAGGTGGTAGGAGAGAAAATTTTAAAATGTCCAATTCTAGTGGAAACGAATGTCAATTGAAAATGTTCCCATAGAAGAATTTGCATCTGCCTATGTAAGCTTATCAAGAGGAACATAACAGTAAGTTGAATGTAGTAGGAATAGGATACACAAGAAATGTATGTGGTAAACAGTAAATATAGTCAAGAATGAAGGGGGTAATGAGTAAAGACATTTGGATGCAAAAATAGCTGACTACCACAGAAGCACATGGAGATAATTCCACCATACAGACGGAATGAAAAGTGAATTGCAAAACAAATATAAAATCTTAGTAAGGCCACACCTGGAATACTGCAACCAATTTTAGTCAACATATGACAGAAAAGATGTTGAGACTGGAAAAAAATTCAGATAAGAGCAACTAAAATGATCAAAGGTCTGGAGACTATATGAAGAACTGCTGCAGGTTTCGAGTTTGGCTAGCCTAAAGAAAAGGATAGCAGTATTTGAGAGGCTACCACAAAGAAGAGAGGGTCAAATGATTCTCCAAAGCATCAGAGGGCAGGACAAGAAACAATGGTTGGAAACTAATCAAAGAGAAAAGCTACCTAGAATTGAGAAACTTCGTAACAGTGAGGACAATTAACCAGTGGAATAGCTTGCCTTCAGAAATCATGGGCACTCCATCAATGTAGGTTTTTAAGAAGGGTTTAGTCACTCATCTGAAATGGTATAGGTTTTCCTGCTTCAGCAGTGGGCTGGACTAGAAGACCTCCAGATTCCTTCCAGTTCTATTCTAAGAAATAATAGGCCGAGAGTAGAGTAAAACAAAGTAGCATGACCGAGTGAACTTGATGAGTTTCTTCAAAAGACAAGTTTAAAAGGCGAACTTGCAAGTGATGTAAGTGATGTAAGTGATACAATGGATGTGTTGATATTAATTAAATGAAGCAGCATTTCCTTTTTTATTTCATTTGCTGAGTGTTTCTTTACTTTTCTTTTGCTTTGCAAAGGATTTCTTGCCCTGAAAAGGAATTGTGTGAATGATGCATATGTATATAAAGTTGAAAATCCCTAAAGAAATATTCTCTGCTTTGGTCCACGAGAGAGCTCTTCAACAATTGATCCAAACAAAGACCTTAGCCTTTTAAAGCAATACAAGAAGGTATTGTTGGGTTTTGTGCTGTCCAGAATAGGTTTCCGACAACTCCATTTGCTGGCTGCTTCTCTCATCTGCTTTTGATTTGGCATGTGTTTAACTTAGCCTAGATTTTTATTTTATTTATTTTTCTCCTGTTTAAGACTGTTCCAAGGTATTGAAAACATTATGTTTTCTTCGGTTGCAGAAGCATGTCCCTCTTCTGGTCCATTCAGCCATATGTATCTTCCTATTCCTGCTTTAACCAGATCTCAGTCTTTCTAATTTGCTATAGAATTGGTGTGCCGGTGATGGAAGCCTTGTGACAAATCTAGCAATGGAGAGAGCCTACTTGTTAGCAGAGTGGTTTTGTTGTATAACTTTATTTAAAAGTTTTCAAGAAACTAATACAATCTAATATTGAGTAAGGTAGGAAAAAAAAAAGAAAGTTAAAAGTGCAAGAAAACAAAAGTAAAAATAAATAGAAAAGAAGAAAAGATACAAAGAAGCAGTTCCAATCATCTTTACAGCTGTTATAAGTACATTGATAAATAGACCTCTTTATCTAAAATTATATCATGATACTTTCTATATCCTATCAAATCAACAAAACAATATATCATAAGTTCATCTTTTTCTGTTTTACACAGAATGTCCATAGGGGGCTTCCAGTGAGCAATCAACATGGAGGTTATCTTTTCTCTAATCAAACTAGTCCAGATGGCCATCTCAGCAAGTTCCATCAACTTCATTATAGGCATTGCCAGATCTTTCCAGCTTTATGCATATGTAATGTTGCTATATAAAAACAAAAATGGTTCCATGACTTTTCCATTGCTACAAAATTTGATCTCTTGTCTTCTTCCTGACAAAGTGTGCCAGGACATTTCATGGAATGTTTCAATGCTTGCCTCTACTATATCCTCATCCCATTTGGAAAAAAAATTGATAAGGTTTTAATCATCCTTTCTCTACTGTAATACCTTCACCAGAATCCTCTCGAATTGCTCTGAATAGTTTCAATTTCAGTTATACCAGATTATCTAATTCTCTTTCTGTCTCTCTTTTTATAATTTCAGTTCTAATCTCCAGAATTTCCACTTTGTCATGAATTTGTTTTATATCTCCAGTGATTTCTACAGTTTTCTATCTTCTTAACTTTTTCTTTCAACTCTTCTTTCATGTTTATAAGTCTTTTATACATTCTTTTTTCAAAAAGTGTCCATTTAATACTGATTCAGATTACTTATTTCTAATTTTGCAAACATTTTCTGAAGCAAGTATGTTGTAATTCCTCTGCATGTTGCTCTAGCAATCCCCCCCTGCCCTGTCTTTTTTGCCACTTTTCTGGTGGGTCCTATTATAATGTTATAATGTAAAAATGTTTCAAATATAAGGAAAATAATAAAAGGCAAGTTTTCCTCTTTTTTTCCTGTTTTGTCTTTCTGTGCCCTTAATACTTTGTCTTATATGACATTCTACAGTCAGTTACCATCACAGTGTGGCTTAATATTTTTATATTTTGTTTATAAAAACCATTGATTGTCTGCACACTTGAAACTTTGTTGTATCCAATCCTTGTTAAACCTTCTGCTAAAGGTCTAAATCCTTTGAAGCTTCCCCCCTCCCTTTGCTAATCCAGACAGAATGTTGATTTACCAAGTGGATTTCAATTTTCCTACTGCTTGGAAAATCTCTGTTTATCTGTAAATAAATTGCATCTAAAAGTGGTTAATAAGTACAGCTTTTGTGAACTTTGTGTTCATGAATTTTCTCAACCCATTGCCCCTGGATTCATGAAGTAATTGCAAAAAATCTCAGTTTCTACGGTCTCCTTGTCTAGCACAGTTGTCCTGGTTGCAAGTGGGCAATCTCATATTCTCTCTTTTTTCTAGAGTGACTATGCCGGCTAGAATTTACCATCTAGCCACCGATCTCTGATGCAATACCACTTCCATTCCTTCAGGGACATCTAGTCCACCACAGACCCTCTCCCGGAAACAGAGAGAATAATGAATTAAAATGGCTGTTTTGCAAATCTTGTGCCTGCAAATAGAGCTTTTCGAAGTGATGTCAGTATTAAATTTGACTGTTGTAAAAGTAATGTTTTGTCCTGCAGCGTAAGTTGTGAAACACTTTGCAGATAAATTTACTTGGGCTTGTTTTAACTTGGAATCTAGTTTAGTATGGAGCCCTTGACTTATCTTCTAACTGGATGGCTGCTCATCCTGGCTTGATTATGCAGGTAGAGATGGATTGTTTAAAGGACTAGCAGAAGCTTATAAATGCAGTGGTGGGATTAAAAATTTTTTACTGCCCATTCTGTGGGCGTGGGTTGGTGGGCATGGCAGGAGAAGGATACTGTAAAATCTCCAGTCAGAGGTTGTATTTGCCGGTTTTCCAAACTACTCAAAATTTCTGCTACTGGTTCTCCAGTACTGGTCAGAACCTGCTGAATACCCACCTCAGTAGAAGTGCCTCATAGAATACAGTCAGTTTATGTTCAATTAATTGATATGCATCAAATATAGATTTTTAGTCAAAAGTTTTGTGTGATCCTAATGGAACATGTCTGAGGCATACATAAAGCTTGAGGTTCAACATGAGTAGTCAGAATGTAGAAAATATATGTAGAATAAAAACTTTATTTTCCTTGACACCCCAACCACCTATTCCATCCTCTTGTCATAACTCCACTAAGTTCAATTTTAATGAAGAAAGGAGCTATGCAAATAATATTATGTGACTGCACTGGGTTATACATTGTGCCCCCATTATTTAATGAAAGGGGTGGTGACTCAGCAGAGACTTTACTGACATAAAGCAAAACTTGATTTTAGCACCTTTTAATTTCCAAAAGATTGGCTTAAAATAGTCTTAACTGCCTTCCCCTCTGAAAAAAGGCAAGCCCGCCTATCCCATGTTACTATCTTGAACAAGGTTAAGTAAGCAGCCCCTAGCCAACAAAATAAGACAATATATTTTCTATACTATAGTTTAGTTTACTTTATTGTCATTGCAGCTGTACAACAAAATCAAACACCATCTTCAGTGCACATTATAACCATGACTATGAAAATAAACACAAACATACATCCTTCACCCTTCACACACTGAACCGGAAATCCCTGACATCACACCAACACTGCACTATATAGCAGAATTCATGATAGGATGATAGTGTCAAATGTCTACTTAAGTTCTTATTTTTTGCCAGAAAATGACCAGATTATTTTTTATTTCCATAAGCATTACCCAGTGATGCTGCTAGATGTAATAAAGGCTAGAGCTATAATAAAGATTTATTAAAATCCCTGTAAGTCACACATGTGTTCTGTGTCTCTTTTCTCTTGTTTAACATCTACTTGAAATAGCTGAGAATAGCTATCTGACAATGTGATGACATCACTGCCTGAATGATGCCAGTCCTTAAAAGGCAATCTGGCTCCAAAGAGACAGCAGAAGACTTGATGATTCAACATCATAGTCAATGAGTGAGTAGACGTGTACTAGAAAGCAGTTTTGATCAAGAAGTTGAACAAGAATTGGTGACATGGCCAGTTGTACTGTATAATAGTCCTCCCACTGATTATCTGAATTATCTTATTATTCCAATTATTATCTGCCTGAGAGGTACAGTTGAATCATTGCTAATCTTAGATGACCTGCTGGTAACTGCAACTTCCAGATCTTCAGACATCTGTGATCTTTCTGGAAAAGTGAATCTGGTCCCCACAGGCAGAGTGAAATAGAGAGATGCTCACAATGCTTTTTTGGCATATATGTTCTTCACATTAAAAGGAAAAGGCAGCTAGAATAACATAATCTACATAGAGCATTAGAGATTAAGAGTAGGGTGAAGGTAGAATAGAACAGAACAGAACAGAACAGAACAGAACAGAACAGAATAGAATTTTTATCAGCCAGGTGTGATTGGACACACAAGGAATTTGTCTTGGTGTAAATATTCTCAATATACATAAAGAAAAGATACATTCGTTAAGAATCAAGAATCATAACGTACAACACTTAATGATAGTCATAGGGTACAATGAACAATCAAATTATACGAGGAAACAGTCAAGTGGGAGGGGATGGGTGATAAGGAGTGGTGAGATTAACAGTAATAGTAGTGTACACTTTGTAAAGAGTTGAACGGTGTTGAGGGAATTATTTGTTTAGCAGAGTGATGGCTTTCGGGGAAAAACTGTTCTTGTGTCTAGTTGTTCTGGTGTGCAATATTCAATAGTGTCGTTTTGAGTGAAGGAGTTGAAACAGTTTACATCTAGGATGTGAGGGGTCTGTAAATATTTTCACAGTCCTCTTTTTGACTCGTGCAGTATACAGGTCCTCAATTGAAGGCAGGTGGGTAATAATTGCTTTTTCTGCTGTCCTAATTATCCCTTGAAATCTGTGTCTGTCTCGTTTGGTTGCAGAGCCAAACCAGACAGTTATAGAGGTGCAGATGACAGACTCAATAATTCCTCTGTAGAACTGAATCAGCAGCTCTTTGGGAAGTTTGAGGTTTCTGAGTTGGCACAGAAAGAATATTCTTTGTTGTGCTTTTTTGATGATGTTTTTAATGTTAGGTGTCCATTTTAGGTCATGTGATATAGTAGAATCTGGAAATTTGAAGGTCTCTACTGTTGATACTGTGTTGTCTGGTATTGTAAGAGATGGTAGTATGGGAGGGTTTCTCCTAAAATCTACCACCATTTCTATGGTATTGAGTGTGTCCAGTTCCAGATTGTTCTGGTTACACCACGAGGCAAGTTGTATAACCTCCTGTCTGTATGCAGATTCATCATTGTCTCGAATGAGACCAACCACTGTTGTGTCATCAGCAAACTTCAGTATTTTAACAGATGGATCGTTTGAGATGCAGTCATTGGTATATAGGGAGAAAAGAAGTGGAGATAGCACAAAGCCTTGGGTGGCCCCTGTGCTGATTGTACAGGTATTGGAAGTGATTCCACCTAGCTTCACCTGCTGCTTCCTGTTAGGAATCTCACTTTGTTTTCTGGTAAATCAGTGCTTGGTGCCAAACTGCATAGCCAAAAAACATTTTATAAGTAATACAGATCTGCAAAACAGCATGGCCTGCTTCCAGATTTTCTGTTTTCTTCCTGGAATGTGCTGACTTGAGCATTCCAAGAGCAACTCATCCATTTCAAAAAGTAAATTTTGCAGAACAAGAAATGATTATGGTGGTCCATAGAAAATCCACCTGTGAAACAGGCTTATTGTGTATTTCTCATTCATTTTTAGCTTGGCCTAGCTGCTTAGCATAAGGGATCCCTAGCTGACAAAACAACACAGCCACCATAACAAAACAATTGTGTTTAAGAAGTCATTTGCTGTATTTTAAGAGAAGGTGATAAGTTATTAAAATTGTTTGTACTTGTGAACAATGGTGGAAATTATACATACATTCATTACATACAGTATTTTTATTTTTTCTACTCTTTTTTTCTCCTGCGCTTTTTAATTTTTCTTTTTAGTTTGTAAGCTTTCTATTAATTTGTGTCTTTTTAATTGTAACATCTAAATTCATTGTAAAAAACAAAGTAGAGCAACCTTCCCCCCCCAAAAAAATAGAACAGTAATGGCAAAAAGAAAATTGAAAAGAAAGCTCAAAGCAGATCAATTCCTACATAATGCTTAGACATTATTCCAAAGTACAATACTAGAATCTCACTTCAAATATATACTGGCAAAATATGCAAAGAACTCCAGCTTGGCTTCAATGTCGAGCCAGAACTTCTGAAGTCAAGAAGGATTCATTTGAAAAAATGTAATCCATCCACAAAAGAAAAGAACACAACCACCACAAAAATAATAAATGCAGCAGTCAGTGAAATATGTTTCTCTTTAAAAGACTCAAGAATGCATGGCAATATATACAATATTAAGGCAAACGACAACAACAAAACCTTCACACAGGGAACTTGTGCCATGAGAGGATAAAAGTCATTAAAGGCTCAATCCAGCAGGACTCATCCTCTATTCTTCATTCATCTTACAAAAGCACCAATAAGCCTGTTCTAGAAGAAAAACTGGAACATTCCAGCAATAAACTACATTATTTTTCATAAAACGGATAAATGAGCCAGCCCTTCCTATGGCAATAGTTTGCGTGAATGAGGACATGTACCAAAATGTTGTTTAAAAGGTTATAAAAAATGAATGAGGTAAAAGGATCATGTCATAGCCACTCCTCATGATAAACCCCCTTCTCATGAAGGAACCTCTCCACCAGCCTGGTGAAAGTGCAGAGAGAATTTGTTGGTCATTCGTGACATTCAACACCTGACAATATCCTGTTGTGGTTTGCAGCCGAAGGTCACAGCACCTATTTTAAATGCACTTGCATGCTGCAAGCATCATCTGATCATTACTTTTTAAAGACATCTGCATGGGTGGGTGGCAGGTGCATTGCTCTTCCTGTCCTAGCTCAAGCAATTATGGGGGCAGCAGGAAGCTTGTGGCTGATGCTACTGAGCAGAAGGCACCGAGGCTGGCTGAACCTGCGGAAACAGCAGAGTAGAGCAAATGCAAACAGGCGTGCAGTCAGCTTGCTTGTGTCCTGTAGATTTCCACCATTTTGTGATCATCCTCTGAATATACAACTCTGAACAACCATTTTTTTCTACCTGAGGAACTGGAAACACATTAAGATTGCCATCATTAGCATTCACTTTGGCCAGGGAATTCTGACAAAGATAGTCCCAATGGAGTTGGAGGGAAAATATGTTCAGAGTTTACAGCTCATCCTTTATACCCATGATACACATAAGCCAGAGTCTCTCCCATCCTGGATCCATCCATTTGATAATTTTCCATTCAGCACCTCATTTTGAGCTGCATTTCTTCTATTCCACCTTCCAGGTCATTTTTAATGTGTTGAGCAGCATAGAGCTGAGGATGGAGCCCAGGAGTACCCTCACTTAGTACTTACTTCCCGGCAGATGCAGAATCACCTGTGAACGTAGCATCCTTTGGATGTGGTTGCTCAAAGGATTGGAAATCATGAAATTGCAGTACCTTTTACTCACATGCAATTGTCATGAAAGACCCTCTGTTTTACAAAGATCAAGGTATGCTTCATCCAAAGCCCACAACAGCCCCACAATCATTCCCTCATGAAAAGAGATACTGTAAATCTAATACAATTTGTTCTTAACATGATCATTCTGCTTCCTAACAATAGTGGCATTTATTTTCTAAGTGCTTTTGAACATGCTGCTTAACCAACCCGTTCTAGTACTTTCTCCAGCACAGAAATAAATTGATATTGGATTTCTTAGGTCATGCTCTTTCAGTTGGAATATTTGGATGAAATTTGTTCTTCTGGTGCCTCAACAATTCTCTATGAGTTTTCAAATATAGTTATCGGTTTTGGATGACTTGTGAGAGTCACTTCAAAGTTCTGGGACGTAATTTGTTAGGTTGTGAAGACTCAGAGTCACCAAAGTTAGCAAGGTAGGTTTTGAGTATTATTATATATCTCCAAACCAATTTCAGATGGTTGGAGGATCTGTCCAGATCCTCAAATATGTTACTCAGTTCAGTGGCATAGGTCATCTAACATCTTGATACTTTTTTTTCAAGATGCCTACAAGAACTAGCAATATTTATTGAGATGCCTTCTTTCTTCTTGGTATCCTCCTTATATCTTCTCTATTCCTGGACAATTTCCAGAGCCATGTCCTGCTCTGATGTTATTTCTGTTATTCTTCAGGAAAGATCCTCTTTGTTTTCATCACTTTCAATTATGACCTTAAGGTGGTCTTCATTGTTTCATCCTTTTTTCCAGGAGAAAATTTATATATAAGTACCATCTCCCCTTGTGCTCAGTGTAAGAACATTTCCAGCCATCGTGTGAAATTCAGCACATCTGAAAGGTAGCAGGTTGGGAGAAATCTTCTCTCCTTCTTTTCTCTCCCTTTCCCCCAATTAAGGCACATCTGAATTTTGTTTTATTTATTTTGGAAGACTTCATGAAGGAAAATAGGATGTTCTGCTGCTCCCCCAATAAGTTTTGGGTAGTTTAGATGGACAAGCTAGACAGACCCGTCTGCGATATGCTGCTGAGCAAAAATGTATAGCAAAACCCCAACTCAGGGTGAGGAAGACAGACAGGAAGCCCTCCCTAACCCTGTGCTTTGAAGAGTTTCATTTTTTCCCTCCTCTCTTCAAGACTCAGTGCAGCTCAGCAGAGAGACAACTGCATCGCTTTGGATGATGGTAAGGGAACCAATGATCCAATGGGGCAGGAAAAGAGAATGAATATGGAACTGTCTAGCAGAGGGATGTATAAATAGACCAGATTTTAAAATAAAACTATTATTTAAAATTACAATGTAACTGGAATCATTGGGCCAGAAATGGTGGTTGGTTAAGGTGCCGACTGCCGAGTTCTCTGTACTTTCCCTGGACAATCTGTTCCCAACTTAGTTCATTTGCTTACCAACAGCAAGTCCCAGATTTCTCTGGTTAAGAAAAGCCACAGTGTGGAACATGGTGTAGAAGAGTAGCTTTTTGCACAAGTTAGTTTTTAACATCTTGCATGGGTGGGGTGGAGAGAGGAAATGCTTGTACCTCTCTAGCGTGATGAAAAACTTTGCAGAAAAGCCATAAACACCACATTTTCTACATTCCTGCTTTTGAAATACACAGAAGCCATCTACATTCCATCCCTTTTCCTTTGGGGTGGTTAACTTAGACATTGTTGCTTCGGAATGATTCCTGTCCCACTGCTTAAATAAGTCCATTGCAGAATATTTGTAAGCCACTGAAAATAGATGTTTTGTTCTTCAGAGTAAAAAGATGATTTTGTTTCTGTACCAAGTAACTAAGACTGTATGCATTAAGAAGACGGATTAAATTTTTCTTGTCACATGGCTCTTCGCGAGCTACGTTGTGTAGCTAGGTTTTTCTGGGTAAGCCATGTCCACTTATTAAAAGAACAAGAGAACTGTCCTTTTACAACCATGATTTTCACCCAACTCTTTGTGTTTAGAAAATGTTGGGTCCTGTTGTTCATTTGTTGCCTTGTCCATTATCTAGAAATGCACAGGTAATTTGGAGCATGCATGTTTTGTGATTTTCATCTTCAATCAATATAACTAGCATGTGAAGTTGAAGCGCATCTAGATCAAGAGTTGCCATTTGCTTCTCCTGTGGTAGTTTCTTCTCTTGACTCGGTTTTATAAAAGTGAGAAGGGAACTATATGGGAAACTGATTACAAATACGAGTCGTTTTATATCTCTGCTCCTTGAATTTCAAGAGATTTCTTTCAAATAAGAGTTTTAAGATTGCATCCAAGGGATTAACTGGTACAGATAGTCCTTGACCTATGACCACAATTGAGCTGAAAATTTATGTTGCTAAGTGAGAAATTTGTTCAGTGAAATTTGTTATTCCATTTTACGAGGTTTCCCCCCATGTTTGTTAAGTGAATTGCTTCAGTTGTTAATTTATTAACACAGTTGCTAAGTGGATTCGGCTTCCCATTGACTTTGCTGTCAGCAGGTCACAAAAGAGGCTCACATGACTAGGACACTGCAACCATTATAAATAGGAACCACTTGTCAAGCATCCAAATGTAGATCAAAATTTTCAAAATTTTGAAAATTCAAAATTTTCTGTTGACTAGATTTTATAATTCAAATTTTTTTACTACCAATTCTGTGGGCATGTCTTGGTGGGTGTGTCATGGCTTGTTGGGTGTGGCAGGGGAAGGTTACTGCAAAATACCTATTATCTCCCCATCCCACCAACCTGCTTTCCAGCTCTGTTCTCCTGTGCAGGGCAACCAAAGAAGACCCAGCCAATCAACTGGGATTCGAGAGGCAGAGAATAGATGGGGGTGGGGCCAGTCAGAGGTGGGATTTGCCGGTTCTCCAAACTACTCAAAATTTCTGCTACCAGTTCTCCAGAACTGGTCAGAACCTGCTGAATACCAGCTCTGGATCATGTGACTATGGGGTTGCTTCCACAGTCATGTGAAAAATGGTCATAAGTCACTTTTTTCAGGGCCATTGTAACTTCAAATAGTCACAAAATGAATGGTTGTAAGTCAAGTACTACCTGTACTGGCAGCCATGCTCTGTGCCAGAACAATACTCTCAGTTAATAATTATTCTAAATACTGCATGATTATGGTGAAGGCTGACTTTTAATACTATACATGCAAATATCCCTCAAATATTTTAATTTCTTAAGTGTGTTAAGGTAGAAGTTTGTGCAACCTGATTTTTTGTGCAAATTGGAAACGTATTAAAATGACCTTTATATATATATATATATATATATATATATATGTATGTATGTATGTATGTATGTATATGTATATGTATATGTATATGTATATGTATATGTGTATATATATATATATTACAACTTATTAAAATTATTAAAATTAAAGGGACCACTTTGATGGGAAGGTTATAGCATTCCATGCCCCTTTGGCATTTAAGTCAAACCGGCCACGTGACCATGGAGACGTCTTCGGACAGCACTGGCTCTTCAGCTTTTTAATGGAGATGAGCACCACTCCCTAGAGCCAGAAACAATTAGCATGTATGTAGGCTTGACATGGGACTCATGTCAGGGGCACCTGTGGTGGCCGAGTGCTAAGGCGGGACTTCACTGAGACTCACTCTCTTCCTCATTCTCATTATAATCTCCTTCCTTCCCTCTTCCTTCCCCTTTCCTTATTTTTCCTTCCTTGCTCTCTTCCCATTTTCCCTTCTTTTTCTTTGTCTTTCCTCTTTCTCCTTTCCTGTCTCTCCTTGAATTCTCAAATGCAAAAGGGGAAACATTTCTCCTTTTGTTTTCAGTTTGTTTTGATAATTTTCTGCCAATGAAAATGGAGCCCCGGGGAGCACACGCTCCATTTTTGATAGCAGAGGCACTGAAGGCTGGTCCTTTGCTGTTTCCAGGCTAGCCCTGTGGGCCAGATCTAAGCACCCCATAGGCTGGATCTGAACCACGGGCCTTGAGTTTGACACCCATGAGCTAGAGATCAAACTGAATTGCTAATACAGAGATTAAGCCACAATAGTAACAATTTGTCCTGAAGGTCCACTATACAAAGTACTACATATTTCCTAATTAGAAAGCCAGTTTGGTGTAGTGATTAAGGCATCAGGCTAGAAACTGAAAGATTGGGAATTCTCATTCTACTTTAGGCATAAAGCCAGTTGGCTGACCTTGGGCCAGCCATTCCCTCTCAGAAAGTGGGCAATGAACTCAAAAGTCAGCTTTGCCAAGGAGCGTTAATTTTATTTCAAAGGCTGAGGAGCTTAGAACATTTGGAATTTATATCTTTCATTTGCAGCCTAATTTACACGAATAATTTGAGAAGCTGTAACACAGCAAGTTGTTCAAATTATATTGTAATTTGATAAAAGTATGTTGAGCAGCAGCTTGTTAGATCATAGTTTATTATGGATTACCTAGGTTTTTTTCAGGTTAGTGGCCCTTTTGAAATTTTGAGCGTGAGAAATGAGTGCTGCATACAAATGATTGCACAATTCAAACATCAAACTAGTGAGGCTAATAGGGTCACAAAAGTGGAAGGGATTACTCACAGTATTTATGAAGGGATTAAAGTCCACCCTGCTTCCCAATGCAGGAATCAAATTACAGCATCCCCTAAAAATGGCTAAGCCATCATTTCTCAATCTTAGCAATGCTAAGATGTGTGGGCTTCAACAAGTCTTAATGTTGCCAAGGTTGAGAAACACTAATCTGATATATCCTTGGACAATCCAAACAAATGTAAGTTAACTCCTTCTGTGGTTGTTTGGTTCTTATCATTGCTCTTAATTGTTTTTATAAGTCTTTCTTAACATTTCACTAAAACCTGCCTTCCTGCAAAAGCTCAACCATTTGCTTTTGGAAAGCATTGTGCACAACTACCCATCAGGAGTCGGAGGCAATTGTGGACATCAACAAACTGCCTTTATTCCTCCTGCTGCTTATTTCAATACAGATTAATTCCAAGTTAGCATTCTTGGTTTTCCGTGCAGACATGGGCATTTTAACCTAAAAGGCAAGTCAGCCTCATTTTTGTTCCCTTTGAATACATTCTATCCCATAATTGCCGAAATCCAGTCAAAAGACACCACTGCCCCTCAATTACATCTAGCAAATCACATTTGCCTTCCTTTAATATGAATTAAACATTTTCTTTTCAGTACTCTGTGCATTGACACACACACCCCATTCAAGGAAAAGTGGGTAAATCTATTCCCCAAAGCACCTGAAGGCAGGAGAAACAGCAATGGATGAAAACTAATCAAGGATGAACCTAGAAGTAAGGAGAAATTTCCTGACTGTGAAAACAGTGGAATGAGTTGCCTCCAGAAATTGTGGGTGCTCTAACACTGGAGATTCTTAAGAACAGATTGGACAACCATTTGTGTTAAATGGTATAGGATTTGGAGGTTAGACCAGATCTCCAAGGTCCTTTCTAACTCTGTTATTCCATTCATTAGCATACAGACAATGAATGCTGTGCATTTTATAAACCGATTTCTGATTTTCACTGGTGGGTTAATAGGCCCTTAAAGTTACTCTCTCAGTTAAGGCCCGGTCCCACTGTACTTACGGATGCAAAGAGGATGTAAAATGTTAAAAAATCTTGCCATCCGTTGGAAAATGCTATGCATCCATTGTATACTCACTGCATATGTGTTTCATATGCTCTGTCGAGCATCCGTCCACTGTGATTTCATCCGCGCAAGAAATTTTGAGCTGCACAAAACTTTGTGAATGGATGAACTTTCCGTTGTGTACGATGGACATCTGCGACATATACGGGCAACAAACGTTCTATGTCCGTTATCCGTTAAACGTCCACTGTATCCTCTCTGCATCCTCTGGCCATCCCCTCAACTCACATCCGCTGCAGCTGAAAACGGAAAGAGGGAGGAAACAAAAGGTACATGGAACGTCTACACAACGTTAGTAGCACGGAAATAGAAAGGATGTAAGCGTATGCATCTCGTATAAAAGTATTAAAAATGGACAAAACATTTGTATCTGGGATATAACTCATATATTGAGGATGTCTGCAGTATGTCTAGAGTATGTAGAAGGCCCCATAGCGGACAACCGATATTTTCTATAAAAAGGGGGAGAATCTGGATCACTGGGATGGTGGACCATACAGTCCCACTATGGTTGCACTGGAGGTTTATCTATCCCACAACTGTCCTTATCTATTCCACAAGCATGCAAAGGCTTAACCATTTTTTCAAAGTTTTCACCAACACTTTATTAAGTAAACAAAATGAACCAAGGAAACGTAAGTGTCTTAAGCAAAGATAACCTTTATTAACTTTCTTAGGTAAACTTTATGACTGTAATAAATAAGCAAAATGAACCAAGTAAAGTGTCTTTAGCAAAGATAAACTTAACAAGTAAACAACTCAGTCTCTGACACTATTCTCAGTCACTCCGAGTCATGTCCATGGTCTCAGCTGTTAAGTGGGCAGGGACTGTGGAGGTGGCTGTGGCTTGAGTGCTGGTCTGAGGCACCATTGGGGTGCTTGGCCCCGAGGGTACAACAGGTGGTGGTATGTTCAGGAAGCTATCCGAGAACTGACTCAGTCCCGTGAGGTTGAGAGGCCCTTCATCAAGGACTTGAGATGATGACAGATTGTCCGTTGACGGGCTTGGCTGTGGGGTGGAGGAAGGGTTGGGAGGAGTGTAGTGGGGCTGTCTGGTCTGCAGCTGGGTGAGGACTGGCGTCTGTGGCATCCGATAAACCTGGTCCTGGATTGGGAAGTTCTACTTCTGCTGTGGGAAATCCTGGTAGTCGTAGCCTTGGTAGGTGAGGGGCTGTTGAAAGCCATGGAAGGGCTGTGACATCACCTGGGGTGGAGGAGCAGACCTGGACTGGGTAGGAGCAGCTTCAGCTGGGCCTTGAGGGTTGTGCAGAAGTGCTGTGATCTTCTGCTTCATCACCTGGTACTGGGCCTCAGGCAGGTCCCTCAGGGTCTGGCTCACGTAAGTGATGAAGGTGTTCCGGCCCGAGGATGCTCTGTCCAAGTGGACCAGCTGAGAGAAGTTTTGTGCTGGTCTTCATTGTGTCCATGATCTCCAACAGCACACTGTGGTCCTGGCCCTCCAGTCTGCCTCTCTGCCTGCATCCTCTGGAGCTGGGGGTGGGGGTGGGTTGGCCTCTGGTGGCTGCTGCTTCTTCCTCCATTTATGACAACAGGGCGTCATCCTCCACGGGATCCTCCAAGTCTGCTGGCATGGGGAGTGCAGCTGTCGGGGGGGTCTCTGCCACGGGGCCCTCTGAAGACACCTGCCTGGACAGGCTCACTGGCTCCTGGCTGGAAGAGGACTGGCTGTCTGTGGGCTGTCTGAGGGAGTCTCAGGGGTCTCAGAGGGGATGCTCCTCGGTGGCGGATCTCACCCTCCAGGAAACTGCACTTGGCCATGACGTACATCTCCCGGTCAGTGAGCTTGACAGCGGCCTGCCCAGATTTCTTCAGGTGTAGCTTGCCATACAAGGTGTGCATGTGCTTCCACCATCCAAGGAGTACTTCTGCAGTGTACCCCAGGCTCTCTGCCTTATCTTTCCAAGCTGCCTGCTTCTTCTTGGTGTCCCAATGCAGTCTGTGGCCCTTTCTCCAGAGGTACTCGTTCTCCCTCAGCCATTCCAGCACCTCATCCTCATGCTCCTCGGAAATGGTGTACTGTTTCCTCTCTCCTTTCTCCTTCCCTTGCCTCTTCCTCCCTCTGGCAGAGGCTTCAGCAGGGCCTTCAACATCAGGGCCTTCTGGAGATTGTTCAAGGCCTTCAGGGGCATGAGCAGCAGGGCCTTCAGCAGCAGGACTTTGAGGGGCTTGAGGGCCTTAGGGCTGGTCCACCACAGCAGCAGCAGCAGCTTCAGAGTCAGTGCCAGGGGGTGGGATGCTGGTTCTGCCCTTCTTCACCTTGTCAGGGCTTGAACGAGTAGGCACGGACTTCCTCTTCTTGCCTGACTGACGAACCATGGTGTTCCTGCAAGATGTATCTGGCAGCACGTCTTTCCCCTGTATGCCGACTGCGTGCGTGCTGCATCCTTTTATATTCATGGAGCTGATGCAATTCATACTCGCCACATGCGCAGTGAACGCTTAGCATCCGATATACATCCCCGCGGCATCCCCTTTATTTCCTATAGGCATCTGTGATGCATCCGCTTCATCTGCTATGCATCCGCCCCTTCCGCTATGCGTCCACTTCAAAATTCTCCTCCGGAACCCCTTTGGAGGTGTCATCCGCTTCCATCCGCTAGGCTTCCTAAAACATCCGTTTAACATCCCCGCTACATACTACCCACGTCTGTTTTTTTCCGTTCTTTTCCGTTGTTTATGCAAATTTTCACCACTTTTTGGAGCGGATGACAACGGATGGAGCTGCCCCCAAAATTTTGCTCGTCCACTGTGTCCTTTATGCCTACATTTTGCGTCCGTCGGCCAGTGGGACCGGACCTTTAATCTTTTTCTGGGTTTCCTCCATCTTCCAGATTGGGTTTGATATTCTCTGCTCAAACACACTTTTCCCAGTCTTCCTAAAATGCAAATAATTTCATGCCAACCATTTATCATCTGCATAACATAAACCATATTCTCAGAAATCATGTTTTTCTGATACCATTTTATTGTTGGTAATTCAAATGGCAGTATGTTTTCACTTTCTACTTCTCTTCTATGAATTAGAAGGAAAGATGATACAACCAGCAGTGCTCACAGATTTTTCACTTTTCTTCCATAGCTTCCAAGATAAATGAGCTGTTTTGATGGCATAAAGAGAGAATGCCTGAATGTCTATGATAAGCCAGCTGCTTTGCCACATCCATCTATTACACATCTGAGAAACAGTACTTTCTAAACCAGCAGATCTGGTACATATTATTATGTATTTCTTTTAGCAGGGAGTCACAAATTATTACAATTGTCCTATTGATTCTTCTACAGATGTATCCTTTCCTCTTTCATCTTAAGCACTTGTCTCTTCCCTACAAACTCAAAGCCTTTTTTTAATGAAAACCTGAAAATTATTTTTAATGGTGGAAAATTTCTTCAGAAGATCCTTTCTGGCAATCTCTCTCATCCATTTGACTTCACTGCTTATCTCTCTTCCTTGTGGAACACTGCAACTTGTATCTACTCTTAAGTGGATTTCCTAGCTTTGGCTCAAGAAATCTTCATTCTTTTATCAGTTGATAAAAGCTCTTGCTCTGATCCTTTTCCCCCCTAAAGTACAGCTAGTGAGTCTACATTTCCAGCATACATTTACTTTGTGGTTTTCAGGTAGAACACAAATATCCCAGATATTGCAGATAAGGAGGGACTGCAGTCAACTCCATCCAATAGCTCTTTCATTCTTTGCACATTTCACTGGATTTAATGATCTCCCACACCTAAACTTTTTCACAAAACTCTTCCTAACCATCTTATTTACTTGCTCATTAAGCTCACTTTCTGAACATTTCCATTTTTTTCTACAGCTTCCTCCTCAAGAAACAATCATTGTAGCACCTACAATAAACAGTGCTTCTCATTATTTTTTTAGTAGGTTGTTCCCTACTAAGCAGTTTTTTTTTTTTTCCTGGGCAGATAGGTATATGTCAAAATAAAATTCAAGGCCACAATTACTCAACATTTTCCTTATTTATGTTTTAAACTACCAAATAATTCTTTTTAGAAATAACAGCTATGCAGATGACCACGATTATGACCTTTCTATTTAAAATACAGATACTTTAAAAGAAAAAAAAAGGCTGGCAGAAGGGTTGAGGCCCAACACTGAGGATTCCAGGTTTATTGAACAGTACTCCAGTTATCCTGAGTTCATACCACCTACTAAACCATTAACCATATTTGCAATAGCCAATGAAAATATTAACAGCTTAATACATTAAATCAGTTTAAATCCCTAGATTATCTGTCCTGTTTAGGTGAGAAGAAAACAGTTTGTCCAAGTGTATGGCAGGTCTACAGGTTGTCTTCGACTTACAGCAGTTCATTTAGTGACAACAGCAATGAAAAAAGTGACTTATGACTGTTTTTCACACTTACAAGAGTGGTAGCATCCCCATGGTCATGTGATCGAAATTCAGGCCCTTGGCAATTGGTTCGTAGTTATGACAGTTGCAGTGTCCTGGAGTCATGTAATCGCTTCTTTTGACAAGCAAAGTCAATGGGGAAGCCAGATTTACTTAACAACCGGGTTACTAACTTAACCAGTGCAGTGATTCACAACTGTGGCAAGATAGATTGTAAAGTGGGGCAATTCACTTAGCAAATGTCTCACTTAGCAATGGAAATTTGGGACTCAATTGTGGCCGTAAGTTGAGGACTACCTGTATTTGCAAAAAGCCTCTTCCCTTCTTTTGAAGACATGTACGTTCTGAGAATCAGAATCAGCAATGCAGTTCCCTTTTAGTGTCTCATGTAGATGCTACACCTGGCTTGTCCAACTCATTGCCCACAGGCTGCATGCATCCTAGAACATCTAGTAATGCGGCCCCACAAGAACTCCAAAACAAAGGAAGTTTGTTATTTAGATACATACATTAACTATATTATATATTTAATACGTGGCCCAAGACAATTCCTCTTCATTCAATGCAGCCCAGGCAAGCCAAAAAGTTGGACACGCCTCTGCTACAGACATAGACATACAACAGACATAGTTCTGACCTTCTGAAACAAAAGTTGAGATTTCTGCTGATTTCCTGTTTTTCCAGGTAGAAAAACCCATTCACTTTGAGAACAAATGCTGAGACTGTCAGCGTTTATTTTTAAAGTAACACAGTTAGCAGACATTTTGTAGTCACCAGAGAGCTGGAAGAAATAAAGCATTGAGGCAATATTAGCACAATTTGCAAGAGCAAACAGTAGCTGAAGATTGGCAGATGTGAGGCTTCAGATTCTTACCTCCTTTCAACCACACAATCCATAATAAATTATCTAAAAATAGCAGAAAGATATGTAAAAAATAATATGCATGTGCATTTCTTTCTAAAACCATAAGGTTTTTTCTGGGTATATAATCTCCTTTTTTAAGTGCAGAGTATATTTAGCCCTGAGTATTATGTGGATGGGTCTTTATTTTCAGAAATTGAACTTGTGCAAAGACAAAATCTAAATCTCTCTCTCTCTCTCTCTCTCTCTCATGCTATTATATCAGGAAGCATGCATCTTATGAGTTATGAGACTGCAGCAGTGCTGCAAAGTGCCTAACATCACAACTACCCTACTATCTAACATAGACTGCAAAAGAGACTAAACTCTTTGTACTATTTTTAAAATACAAGCCATCATAGGGCAGTAGCTAACTGGTTAACAGGTAAAGTTTAAATAGCCCCTGAGCAATTGCAAGATACTTCCAGTACACCTCTGTCCATGCTTCCCCTTACAAATTGTAGCGGAGGCCAATTATTGTGCAACTTTTTAAGGGTAGAATTCCAAGATTCCATAGCTACAGAATTGCTTCAGGGGTTGAACGTAGCAAATGACCCTTTCATACCCAAGGGCTGTGCTGATCTGAGATTTGTGCTAGTCCTTATGGGAAGCTTATAGGCTCAATAGATGCTATGGAGGAAACATTGCCGTGGCAGCTGTGCATTGTCTTCTCTGGGTTTATGGGGCAGCCCATTGGGATCTCCTATTTTATCCTGCCTTCCATTTCTTGGCTTTCCCCCTTTCCCTCTACCCAAAGTACCATGGCGTGTAGTCATGCTATCTCATGCTTCCCGAGAGGCACTGCTGCTCCTCACAAATAATGGCTGGCTTTGGTTTCGTGGCATGAGAAGAACGAGGGTGGGCTGGGAGGAACTAGCTTGTCAGGCACCAATGGCCAGCTAGGAGGAGACAGAGTGAAGCACAGGGAAGCGTCTGTTGAAGATTTGAGGAACAAGTCAGGCGGCTGCATGGAAGTGTCCAAAGAAGTTCAGATCGTGACTAATCCAGACTCTTTTCTTTTTACAGAAGCTCAGGCTCTCCCATATTCTCTTACTGTTGCTTCCTGGAAAAATCCAGGCAGAGAATCCAGACAGTGGCAGGGGAAAAAATGGGGATGCCACAGTGACAATCCTCATCTGCCTGTTGTTTGTGCTGCTGCTGGTGCTATGTATAGCATGGCACTATTTGAACCGTGTAACAGAAGGAAGGTACCATCCTTGGCACCTGATGAGTAATCTGGTTCTTTGGTGGCAACAGTTCTGGAGGGAGACACTTTCTGAGGACCTGACTGAGGACTACCAGGATGGAGAGCTTGAGGAAGAGCGACAACAGCATGTGGAGGATGGAGGAGAAGAAGAAGATGAGGAGATGGAGGAGGAGGAGGAGGAGGAGGAGGAGAAAAAGCAGCTCCTTCAGGAGGAAGAAGAGAAGCTGACCAAGGAAGCCAATGAAGAGACAGCATTGGAGGAGGCCTTGGAAGAGGATGAAGTGTCAAAGGCAGCCCAGGGCAGCGCAGAAGTTCTACTGAGTCATCTGCATTCCTTCTCTGGAACAGCATCCTGGGAAGACAGTGGCAAATCACTGAGCGACACTGCTCTCTAGAAATCCCAGGGAGGAAGGAAGGATGGACTTGTCACAAACAAGCTTTTAATGCTTGGTACCATATCCACATATGGGAAACCCAAGACTGCTATCACTCTGCTTTGTACACTGCTTCCATTGGGAGCAGCACTGTCTGTACGGTTGCATTTGCTTCTTCTAACCTGTTCCAAAAAGCTTGTTGTCAAACAAAAAAAGGCATATTCCCTGTAACAATAAAACAGAGAACCGATGGCTCTATCTCAACAGTTGATTTTGTAATTGGACTGGCAAAAACAAAAACCCCTACCTCTCTTTGCTTAGTATTTGCTTAGTATTTCTCTGTGCAACAATTCCTACAACCAACAAATTTTTCTATGCAGCACAACACTCATTTTCTGAATATAAGCCAGGTATGACATCGTGCCATTTGCAAAGATTCATTTGTGGCTAAGGACACCACTATTTCAGAGGTCAACAGCAGTTCTGGGCAAGCACTTATCTTGCAACAACCACCACCGAGGGAGATGTGGTCATTTTTGGCAAAGGGATGCATGTTGTAAAAAGAAGACAGGTAAAGAAGCTTCACCCTGAAGAAGCAGTCTGATCCTTTCTTCCACTTCCTCAGAGTTGCTTTGTTTCCTTGACAGGTCCTGAGCTTTCAACTAGAGCAGCCACGATATGAGCCAGAGCATGTGCTTTTTCCTCTGACGCTGCAAAATTTCAAGAGGCACCCAGACAAATGATCCTAGGGTGATAATAAGGCAGACTTTTGCTGCTCACAACTCCTTTGTGCTTCCCAAATTATTCTCTTCCCTCCAGGATTCATTGTAGATTGAACTAAAAGCACCATGGCTGAGTTAGTCCTGACATCAAGGAAGCACCAACATCAGGTATCCCTTTCTCGCTGGGAGAGAAGGTGGCCCTGTGAAGTGAAAGGGAGAATGAGACTTCCAGTAGGGCCCCATAGACACAATCTAGTCCACCCACTGCCCCACTCCAGTGCTCCACCTGATGATGAAAATCCAGAGGTCTCTTTGCTGCCCCAATTATCGTGCCCGCCCTCGGCCTTTCTTCTTTTTGGTGCCTGAAGGTGTTTTGATGGGCAGTGGAGCCGTGACTTCTAGTACAGGACCAAGAGGAGTTGCTGACAGCTCCATTAACTCGACTGTTGTGCTTGGCTTGAAGGGCTCAAAGGGTGAGAACTTCAGTGGGCTGCAAAAACAAGGACAGGTTAGAGCTAGGTCATTTAAAGTCTTGCTTGTGGCTCTAGTATCTGGACAGAAGAGCAAACAGTAGCCTTAGAGACAGCATTCCCTTGGGGAAGCGAGGACTCAGCAGGAACCACAGCCTTCCTGCAGCCAGCCCCTTGAGGAACATGCCCCGAAGATCTAGACCAGGGATCCCCAAACCTGGCAACTTTAAGATTTGCAGACTTCAACTCTCAGCATTCTCCAGCCAGCTGGGACTTCAACTCTCAGCATTCTCCAGCCATGCTGGGAGTTGAAGTCCGCAAGTCTTAAAGTGCCAAGTTTGGAGACCTCTGATCTAGACTTTCTCCCTACTTTCTGTCTCCAGATTTACCTGACAGGTGTGCGGGGGCTGCTGTTGAGACGTCGTGGAGATCGCAACTTGGGTTGGAAGGAAAACCCTTCCTTGATACTTTCCAACACAGATGGAGCTACGTAGGTAAATCCCTAGGGGAAGAACACCCAGTCAGTGTTGCTATGGTCATAATTATATTTCAGGAGCTGGGATTCAATTATGTTCTTTCTTTCTTTTGATCAACAATGAGGAATTGGTGGCCTTGCCAAGGTTGAAAGCAACAGTTCTCAGCAACCTCTGCTAATGTGGTCAATAATGGTTGCTGAAAGTTGTAGTTCAATCACCTGGAATGCCCTAAGTTCCCCATTTAATTTCTACATCAAAAGTTAGAATCAGCTGCTGGATTCAGCTTAGGTTCCCTTCAACCCCCCTTGCATGAAACATATGTTTTAAAATGCTTTTTATTTTTGATCTGCCTGTTTGCTAGAAGAGGACCATCTTTAAGACTGCAGTTGGCAAGGGTGGTTAAGAAGAGTTAACCCCCAAGCCAGCTGTCTATGGAGATTCTCAGTCACCCAGGTCATAGTTGTTCTTTCAAAAGGCAACTGGACTTGCTTTGTTTTCCTTGAAGATGTTTCACTTCTCATCCAAGAAGCTTCTTTAGTTCTGAACGAGTTGCTTTTTCAAAAAAAACCCAACACCTTTGGGATCACAAGCCAGCTCTTAAGAAAGCTTTTTTTTCCAAGCAGTAAGTGGTTGCTATCTAAGACTTTTTTCAAAAAGTTGGGAGTCACCATTTAATTTTTGCACTGGTCTTATCGTTAGCTGGCATGTGGTCCCCAAATGTTAGTCATAGGGAAAGGAGGAACCTGGGATGAAGAAGGTTCTCCCCACTGCTTTGTAATAGGATTGTAAACAAGATTTTGCTGCCTCCTCTTCCTTCTCACTGTAGTTACAGCTGGTTATTCCTTACCAGAAAAGCCTGATTGGCACTCTCGCTGAGAGATCCATCGTCAGGACTATCCACAGGTGTCTGGCGAGTGAAGCGGGTATCAAATTGACTGACATCATCTTCTGATTGCTGTGGATGGAAAAAGATATTCTGGATATCTCATCATGCTATCATATAGCTTTTTGATTTTGGGTGAATTCTAGCCCATGTTAACATCTACACAAATGAAGGTCTTTCTTTTTCCAGAAATTTTGTGGAGATTTCTGGAAAAAGAAAAAAACATTGTTAGCACATGATGTAAAGGAGTTGTATAACAGGGCTGTCAAAGTCTCGGCCCACAGACCAGATGCATCTTGTCCTGGCCACGTGCACGCCTGATTTAGCGAAGAGGGGAAAAGTCCTGATATGTCACGTGATGACACCCCTGCTGTATAAGATGATATTGTATAGTTGTACTTATCTAAGAGAGATAAATAGATTTTACAGAGGGTAGAACTGAACAGGTTTAAAGTGTAATGAAAATCTGCACAACAGTGTAAAATAATCAAAGAAGCATGTGAATGGGCAGGTATTAGCTTGTTTGGATTTTCTTTGCACAATAAATAAATATAGCCACTGCAGATTATTAGAAGGAAGCAACTCAGATTGAGTAGCTACTCTACTCCATTTCTGCAGCTTTGTCATGGCTCCATCCCAAGACTATACTTCAGAAATCTGGCAACAAACAGCAATGAAACCCCAATTTTCACCAAGAAAATGGTGGAAAAGAGTTGAAAATTGTGAGATAAAACAATATTAGCCCCTGGTACAAAAGGACTAGGCTTAGCAATATATGAGAACTAGGCAAATGATGTTTATTTATACCATTTTTATGTGAAATGAAAATCCAATAAAAGCCTCATCCAATTTAGCAGTCCTTAACCTTCTTTCATTATATAAGCTACAAATCAAGACCAAGATTCTGAGAAGGTATATTTATGATCAGAGACAAAGACCATAAAATAGAGAAAAGGCAGCAATAGGGACTGAAATGTTGAATAATAATGAAACTTTACCAAAGATGGCCGAAATGGAGGGTCAACTCTTCTGGCCAACAAGTCATCCCAGTTAATGTGCCGGAAGAATGGGTGTTTCTAAAAGAGAAAATAAAGACTTTAATACTAACACACATGAAGAATCCTCAAACACATACTATAGTTCTCATATTCCAAATCTCAAATTTCTACAAAATTACAGATGTTCTACACTTAAAAAGGCACTGATATTCACTTCTAATATCAAAAAAATTCTCCATCTCCCCCCCCCCCCAGTTTACAGCTGAAGAGAACAATTACTTTAATTGTTTTAAGCATTTAATTATTGTTCAGAGAAAGAACAATGCAAGGTGCTGATGCCCTGCCTTCTTTCAAAAAGCCTGCTGGGGCGATAACCCCATGCTTGCAGCAGCTTCGCCAAAATCACCTTCAGATTTTTAACTTGCTCATCAAAAATTCCAAATTCTTGGATATATTAAGATAAAACCTGTTCCCCTCTCCACCAATCCACTTTACCTGAACATCTCCAGCATCACCTGGCCCACCTCCAATTCGTTGATTGGGGTTCCTTTTGAGAAACTAGGGAAGGAAAGAGGCACGTTTTGAGAAATGCTGCTTTGGATAATGCCAAAAGGACAAATGACTCTTTGAGAACACAAGAATTCACAGTTCAAAATTCTTCCACTAGGACAGCTTCACTGTAACCTTCATTTCATCCTGATTCAGGATATTATTCACCACAGAACTTGCTTAGCTAGATCTCTTTCCACACAGAGGTGCTCACCAGCCCTGCCCTCACGGTAAAGGCCCCATTCCTTTTCTGGCAAGAGATGCAAGTCATCGGTCCCATTGCATTCCACTGAGATGGTGCTCCCCATCCTTCTTTGCAGCCCATCTTTGGGCACCATTCAGTACAGATAGTCCTCACTCAACAACTCTAAATGGGACTGAAAACTCCACACTAAGTGGCACAGTCATAAAGTGAAATATCACAAGATCGCACCTGACTGAAGACATCCGTTCCAGCTGTGGTCCTGAAGCAAACGAGCTGCAGCTATTAAATACAACGCCACATGATTTCAACTTCTGCCTTTCTCATTGACTTTACTTGTGGGAAGACAGCTGTGAAGGTCTCCAATGGGCAATCACATGACCACAGGATCTACGCCTGTTTTGAAAGCGTGTGCCAACTGCCAAGCGCTCAAATTGCGATCACGTGGCAACAGGGATGACTGCAACTTTGAGGACTGGTCATCAATTTCTTTTTCTCAGGTCCATCCCAACTTCAAAGGGCCACTGAACAAGCAGTCAGTAAGTGAGGACTATTTGTAACCCAATATGCTTTGCCACTGGCCTGCTACCTCTTTCTGTCCAGCCTGGGCCAAGTAGAGCAATTAGGTGAATGTAAGTTGAGCAGGGCTACTCTGGTGCTGTAAATGGTTCCTTCTTCTGAGTATTGTTGATGAGAGACCGGGGCTTCCTTCCTTCTCTATTCTCAGCTCAGGGTAATAAAACAAATAGGCCACTAAAAAGGCAAGAGCAGCTAACTATACCTTTATAGGAAAGAAGGAACCAGAAAGCCAGCTGTGCTTACTCCAAGTTCAGGAAAAGGTGACCAGTGCATTTTGGGCGTACTCACATTTAAGCAAAAGAATGGCAATGAAAGATGTGATAGGAAGGAAGCTGCTCAGGTACACATGTACTCTGAAAAGCCCTTCTGAACTGTCACTCTATGAAGGGTGGTATTTACCAACCCTGTGTCAAGCTTCTCTTTCCTCTAAAATTCAATATGGCACCCAGTACAGATTGTGGATGTCAATTCAACAAACATATTTCTAGGAATATATGAATGGAATGCCTTGAGCACAGTTTTATCAGTCAGCCCCTTAGCTTTCAATGGCAAAAAAAATCATACTGATACTGTTAATCTGTGGCTTTATTAATGAAATCATCTTTACTAAATGTATTAGGCTGCTCATTACTAAATAGCTTGCAGCGACCTTCTTAAACCTGATGCCTTCCAAATATGTTGGGGCTTTGATTCTTACCATCTGTGGTCAACATGGCCCCTAACTATGTTGGAAAAAGGAACACTGGGTTGGGAAGATTGCTTGACAACAACAGTAAAATACCTGGGAGAAGAAGCCAGTTATTAATTTTATAACAATTAATATAACAATAAGATTCAAAATTCCAATCAGTGTAGCCCAATCTTATGTGATATACACAGTTATATACCTTCCTGAGCAGATCCCGAGCATCTGAAGTCAAATAGGGTGGAAACATCAACTTGCTTTTCAGGATTTTGTCAATTGTCTTTTTGCGGTTTTCAGCAGTAAATGGAGGCTGCATTAACACAAAAGGCTTAAAATAAGTGATCCTAAAAACTCAAGGAACAATAGAATAGACAGAGGTTGGGGGAGAAAGTAAGGGAAACAACAGACAGATGAAAAAACTGGTAGCAAATTCAAATTGAAATATAAGCACTGTCCCTTCAAAACAGAAAGTTCAGCTGGTGGGTTTTTGCCTGAGCAAAGTAAAAGAGATAGCAAGACAGCCAAGTATCACTTCAGTAGCCTTGTTAATGGTTTAGTTGTCAGATCTAATACTGCTTGTACTGATTATATTGCCTTTTGTCAGAAATTGTGTAGTGTGTTGATTAGGACAATAGGGCATTCTTCCTACTATCCTTTGTGAACAGCCAGCTGACCTCAACGTGAGAATCTCTGCAATAGTTTCTCTGTTATCCAGTGAGAACTGATTGGCAATTCTTCCTTTGCTCCCTTCTCACCACTGCATCCTCTGTCACTTCCCCCCCCCCACCTCCAAAAGCAACACAAGTCAGACTTGCCGATCCTGTGAGCATGTCATACATAAGGGTACCAAGGCTCCACCAGTCCACAGCCCGATTGTGGCCACTGCGCATCAATATTTCTGGGGCCCTGGAATTGGGGACAGAGAAAGAAATTGGTGCATAATTATTAAACTAGTTAACCTCAAACTAAAACAGATCCAAAAGAGGTATCCTAAAGGTGCTCATGAGCCTTCATCACTTACATGTATTCTATAGTGCCACAAAAGGTGTGGGTGACAGCACCATCATGGATAGATTCCTTGCAAAGCCCAAAATCCGTCAGTTTAATGTGCCCTGCAGAGGAAATTGGAAAGTCAAAGTCATATTACAGCCCTGGTTGGGATCATAGAGTAGTACAGATAACATTCAAATTATTATCCTGCATCCTCCCACCCTTCCCTCCATAAATAAGGATGCTTTCCCTACCTTGGCTGTTTAGCATTATGTTCTCTGGCTTAAGATCCCGGTAAATGATGCCATTAAAGTGGAGATGGCCAAGAGCCAGGGTGATCTCACTCAGATAGAAACTGGCAGAACAGAAAAGGGATCAATAACGTAACCACAAGCAATCAATAACATAACCACAAGCAATCCATACAGCTCATTTATCTGTGAGGGGTTAATAACTCATAATGAAAGCTGTTGGGTGAGAGTCTGATTTCACCAAAACAATTCTAGGAGGGAAGGCCCATCTTCAACTTTAAGCCATTTATAGAATTGAGGTACTCAGCTGTCAGAAAAAGATGAGATGAAATTTGGCACTTTCGAGCTCAGATGAAAATATCTACTTTCCGCTTGGGAAAACAGGATGGATCAAATGGCATCTGGTATTTTTAAACAACAGAGACTCGCAATCCTAAAATCTTATCTGAACACATTTTGCATATTCAAGGAATTTTGCAGGAATTCAATATTTTAAGATTATCTACACTTAATTTCATCCTATCTTCCCACTTCTAGTTCCAATTAAAGGAGGAGGGCATTTACAGAAGAATCAGTAGGAGGACACAAACTGCCACATGCAATAGTGAGACTGGGCAATCAAAGAAGGGAGGTGGACATTTGTCCATATATTTAAATACAGTGACCTTTCATTAGTCAACTCTCCCCACCTTCCCCACTTGGCACTTGGGCACTGGTTTGGGCATGTGTTTTACATATCGGAAAACAAGAGCTTGTACATTTCAAAATGCAGCAGAAATTATCGACATATATTTATTTGATAGAACCTCCCCATCCATAGCCACTTAGAGCCAGGAAGAGCAAGGAAGAATTGAGTCTCATCATCATACTAAGGATACCTTTCAATGAACTGACAGATGGCCTCTCCTTCTGGTTATGTATAAAATGTTGACTAACAAGAAGACTCAGTTTTGTGGGACCTATTTTGGAAGCAACATCCCACAATTTTGACTGGAACCATCCACTAGGTAGCAGCAAACCCATTAAGCCCTTAAGGACAAGAGGTGTAATAAGACCAGGGTGTTGCCATGAAGATCATTCACTAAAGCACCAATTTACATCCCATACCTGGACCTGAAGTTTAACTTGTAGCTGACTTGCCAACGCCACTCCACAACATTTTCCAAAAATGGAGACTGCATAAACACTGTCCAATACAGCTGGATCAACAGATAAGTCTTTTAAAGGGTGCATGACCACACTGCTATGGTGGATGGCCCGGTACCCTCTTTTAGAAAAGAATTAACTACTCCCCACATCCAGCAGCATACACATCCCATTAGGCCAGGTGACTGAACTCTGCCTAAAAAGCACTACAGCCACTTCTTCTGATTATACGAGCTCACAGGAATTCAGAAAACATCGTTAGATATCATCATTGCTGTGTTCAATAGCACCCAGATCTAGCCAAATAAAATTAACTTTATTCATAAAGCATCCTGCAAAAAAAAAAAAGTCTGAAATGACCTATGCCTGTGTTCCCATCCTTAGCTAAGGGGAACTGAATCACTTTGAATAGGACCCCTTGGAAGGACTCAGTGGATGTTTCAGAATGACTGAAAGGTACAGGGAGATTTACTCTACTCTCAAGATTTCCCATTGCCTCTATTGTCACCTTACTTCTGGCCACAGTAAGAAAGAGGAGACAAAGCCTATGGTGAATGCCAATCTTCATGGCTGTTCCAGTTCAGCTTAGGTAGCATTTTCACTAACCAGGCTGTGTCCTCCAGGAAGATGCCTTCCCGTTCCAGCTGCATGAAGAGTTCTCCTCCTATGAAGCAAAGCACAAAGAGATACCATCAGTCTTCTCCAGCAAAGTCTGACCCAACCTCTAAAATCTACCACAGAACAAGAAGAATCAGGTCCCAGGTTTTTGGCCAAATCTACTGCAATTGTTTCCTTTCCATGGAGGTTTGTTTCCATACCACTGAGACATTCCAGGATGAGGTAGAGCTTGCCACCAGTCTGGAAAGCATAGATGAGGTCTACTATGAATGGGTGTTTGATGGCCTCCAGAATATTTCTCTCAGCTTTTGTGTGTGCTGTGTCCTTGGCATTACAGGCAATCTTGGCCTGCAGGAGATATTCAGAGAGAATTATGGTCTCACAAAGATGTTTAACAAGGCACACAGAGCGATAGATAGATAGATAGATAGATAGATAGATAGATAGATAGATAGAT
>BLBF01000032.1:30079185-30091212 GCA_015471245.1 Laticauda colubrina
GATAGATAGATAGATAGATAGATAGATAGATAGATAGATAGATAGATAGATAGATAGATAGATAGATAGATAGATAACTTACTTTCTTTAACACTTTCATGGCAAAGATTTTCCCAGAATTTGTGCCTTGTACCTTCCGCACTTGAAACACCTAAAACACAAACAGAAGCAGTAAGCAAAATCTTCAAGGGAGCACCAGCAGAGGAAAGAGAACTATCTTCTCTTTTATGAAAATCAGGTGCCAATAACCCAAACATTGGGTTTCCAAACTCCTTAACATTGTGCACTCAGCCTCTCTTTAAAAAAAAAACAAAACCTGAGAACAAGCAAGACCATTTAAACAGTATGGGGCGAAGGCAATCCAGAGTATTATTTTCACACTCCTGATTAGAGAACTTTAATACTAGTGCCTTCTGATTAATTACAGGCTTTTAAGGACATTTTCATCAGCTCTCCATTGATAATCAACATGCTTTCTCACAATGAGGTAGCTTACTTCTCCTAAGGAGACAAACCAGGCTAAACTGCACCATTTCAGACTCTGGATAGGCAGTCCCAAGATGAATGTTCCTCCATACAGAAACAAATACACTTATTTCCTAAGATTCTAGGCCAATAAAAGTACCTTGCTCTTCTAGTAGAAAGGATTTTTTTTCTCCCAGTTGGTTGAGGGTTGAACCCTCTGCCCACATACTCACTCTTCAGGAATTGCTCACCTTGCCATAACCACCCTTTCCCAAAACACGCAGTAGCTCAAAACAGTGGGGCCCAATGTGTTCTGGGCCATTGTTGACGCTGCTTTCAGAGATTTCAATTTCCTCATAATAACCTGGCACAAAACTGTGGATAGAAGAAAAGAGATTAATCTTATATCGCTCTGCCTCAAAAATATACATAACATACAAATGAAGGCAAGGCAAAGGTGTGAGGTTTTCCAGAAATGAGGAAGGCCCAGTTTTTGAAAATCAGAAGAAGAGAAGATGAAGAGATTGCAGCACAGCTGCACTGTGCCTTTTATGAAAGTACAACTCTGGACCTTAGGATAAATTAAAATTCAAAGAAAGAAAAGTTTTCTATATCTGCCTATTCCTGCAGCTATTAGCAGACAGCCAAGGACCCCATAATATGATATGGAATGTGCATAGTACTGGGGAGATACTGACATGGAAAACAACTTTCCTTCAATTGGTTTAAATTAAGATCAAAGCCGAAAAGAAATAAAGGAAATTCATTATAGCAATGTGACACTCTCTAGAATACTCCAGATACCATTGCTGGTATGGTATGCCCCATACCATGACATTCCCATGGGGAATTATAGTCATTAGTATGTATACCAAAAGCATTAGCATGTATACCAAAAGCATGATGTCAGTCACAAAGTGGCAAACTAACGCTGCTTGCTTTGTTCAATGTACAGGACTATAAATGAACAGATGAAATAATATTAGAATGTTAATTGAAGAAGTAATGGAAAAAAGCTACTGATTCAGAGAGGTCCACTACACTGATTAGAGGCACATTAAAGTGATGACTTTTCTTTAACACACAGTGCTTCGTATATGTTAAAGGGCATTGAAATCTACTCTACCCATTTCAACCCTCTACCACAGTTCAGTCCAGGAGCAACCTCAGAGAAAATATTTTAATTTTATTTATTTCACTTTTAGATTTATATTCCACCTTTGCCTGTACAAGTGAAGGCAGGATATATAGTGTTCCTGCTTCCCGTTTCCCCCACTGCAACTACCCCATGAAGTGATTTGGGCTGAAAGGGCGATGGAGGAATAGAACTCAACTCTCCCAGTTTCTTTAATCACTACACAAAACTGGCTTTCCAGGTACTTAAGTGGAAACTGGATGCCTCAATTGGCACGAGAGTGTTTTTCATTAAGATTAAGCCACCTTTGCCCACATTCACCATTTGATAACACTGGTAGACATTCTTGCATCAGTGAGTAGACTGACTTTCCAAATGTTGCTTTTAGCACAGACTGTGATGAACTTTCAGTTCTCAACCCTACAATGTTGATGATGATTGGTTCAGATGCCAAAAGGACAAATGCACAATAAAGACAGCTTCTAGGAATAGCATTTGTTGAAACAGCTAGAAATCCACTGTAGATGCAAAAACACTGACGCCATCACCATCATGCTGTGATCCGAGTTATCTCTCCACAGCCTCTACACTAGATGACAGTTTTAAGGCTAGGTCCCACTGGCCGATGGATGCAAAACGTACGCAAAAAGGACACAGCGGACGAGCAAATTTTCGGGAGTGGCTCCATCCGTTGTCACCCGCTCCAAAAAGTGGCGAAAATTTGCATAAACAGAACGGAAAAGAAAGGAAAAGAACGGATGCGGGTAGTATGTAGCAGGGATGTTAAAGGGATGTTCATGGGAAGCCTAGAGGATGTATATAGGATGCAAACCGTTCACTGCTCATCCTTCCTATTTCCGTGCTACTAACGCTGTGTAGACATCCTCTTTGCATCCCTTGGTGCAGCGTGACATGGGCTTTGGGAACTAAATGCTGAATTAGTGAGATCTCCGTCTCTGAGTCAACAAGGCAGTCACGCCACTTTGATTCGTTCTGATAATTTTCAGTCAGGGAAGCAAAGGAAGAGACTTTATCGCTTTCATCAGGGATCGTAGTGAAACAAGGACATTTCATGCCCCCTTGAAATGTTTCCATCCCCGCTCTCAAAAGGCTGACCTGTCACTTTGCTTATGCAGCACCTAGAAATCTCACCACATGTTAGGTTGGCACCATTTGCATGCTGCCGTCTTTCCCCAGTGGATTCTCTCGGATCAAGGACAGGTCCCACTGTCCTCCAGCCCTACAATCTTCTGTACGGGGATGATGGGAATTGTTGCTCTGCCCACCGAGTGAGCAAGTTTAGAAGAAGCCATTTTAAAAGAATGGAGGAAGCAGCTTGCTGACACCGTACCGAGCCGGGGAAGGACAATGTCACCCTTTTCTTGCCAACCTATTTCCCCAAATAGCGTGTGAGTGCATCCCATCACCTAAGAAACCCAGGAGAATTCCGCCCAATGGCAGACTGGGATGACGCCAAGGAGTAAAACAACCGAGAGCTGGCAAAGTACTTACTCCGAGCTACTGCTGCGGAACTCGGGGTCCACTTCCTAAAAGAGGCAAGCGGGGTGGAGAGAGAGAGAGAGAGAGAGAGAGAGGGAGGGGCAGATGAACATCAGCGGCAGCAGCAGCAGCAACGCAGGGGATAAACGAGGTCTGCCCACACCAACCCTGTCCCACTCGGGAGCAACCCCCACTGAAGTCAGGGGCTCTTGCGCCCTTTTTCCCCCTTCTCCTCAGGCTGGGCCCACCCCTTTTTTTTCCTCTCCCGTCTTCCATCCCGCCTCACCAAGGCCCCCAGTTCAGGCTCCTCCCCGTCGCTCCCTTCCTCCGTTTCCAGGTCGAGGTCGAAGACGCCGGCCATCGCGGGGTCTCCCCAAGTGCCCCGTGGATTTCCGGGCCACGCCCCCTTTTGCCTTTCGTCACCCCCTTTCCCCCCCCCGCCCCCCCGCCCGCCCAGCGATTGCAACGCCTGTCGTCGCCTGTCTCGGGCGCGACCGTTCGTTTGGGCGCAGCGGGCGAGGGCCCGAAGGCGGTGTACGCCTTCGCTCACGGGCGACCTCTGGCGGTCGTGCCTGATAGGAGAGGAGGGCAGAAAAGCAAGGCTTTGACGGCCTTTGCGGCTAAAATGATGCTTTTCAGGTGGAGTCGCGTTATTAAGCGCAGAACAGGTTGGCCGGGAAGCGCCTTCGCTGCCAACCGAGAGGCAGGGTTGGGTAGGCCCGAGTCAGTTGGTTCAGCCGGCTGGCGAGAGAAATGGAATGAATGGCATGAAATAATTTTGTGTGCGTGTGTGTGCTCGTCGTTGCCGACTGTATGGGATTGCACACAATATTATAAAAATTATTCATGGATGTCATTCCATGGTTCAACCCAACCAACTGAACCAACCGTGTTTGTGTGTGTGTGTGGGGGGGGGGGGGGGGATATAGTTGGGAATGACGAGCAAAGTAAAATCCACAGGACTCCTTTACCTTTTATATATGTGTATAAATATATGCCGGCAAGTTTCCATCCAGCTGTAACTTCCTCAGGTTTCCCTTTCCTCTAGAACTATATTTTTTTCAAAATGTGTCAACTTTTAAGATGTGTGGATTTTAATGCCCAGAATTCTCCAGCCACGTCTTAAAAGCTGCCACATTTGAAAAACAAAACAAAACAAAACTGCTTTAGACCCTTTTTTTTTTTTTTTTCATATGTTTGTGCTGTGAGTCCGCCCTTGTTCATACTGCATATCCAAACAATCTTAAATGACTGGTTACTGATTTTGGTATTCAGTCCACACTCACTCATTACTCTTTCTTTTTCTTGCTTTATTGTGCACACTTCTCATTCCTCTGTGTTTCATGCTGCTTCTGACACCCAGCTCTCACTCCTATACCCCAAAACAGCAGGAGAATGTACACTTACGCAGCCATTTTCACTTTCCATCCAACACTTATTCCTTGCAAGAAAGCTTCTATTGGAGCATTTCTAACAAGGTCACAGATTCATCTATTTCAGGGGTTGTCAAACTCATGATGAAATATTGTCACATGATGTATAGCAACTTTTTCCCCCTGCACAACCTCCCTCGCCCAGCAGCACTCATTTCCAGCCCCACTACACTCACACTGCACTGGCCACCTGCATATAACCCAGCGGTAACCATTTATTTGTCTTCCAGCCTGTTTGCAAGCTGCCTAGGGCTTGCAACTTCTTGCTAGCTTCCCCATTGACTTTGCTTGTCAGAAGTTGGCTGGAAGTCAAGGAGGTCCTTGTTTAATGGCCTGCAATCCTCACATAATGACAGCAATGGGAAGTGCTGACACTGCCATCAGTAAGCAATATGGTCACACTTTACAAATGCTTTGCTTAGTAATGGAAATTCCAGTTCTAATTCCTGAGGAGAATCTGTAATCCTAATAGGGTCACATAATGACCATAACAGATATTATAATAAGAGATAGAATTCTTAAAATTGATGTTTAGATCAGAAGTATAGTTGATTGTCAAATTTACCTGAGCCACAAGAGGTATGAGTAATCTGAAGCTGTTTCTGAATCATTTTCATCCCGCTGCCTAGAGGTGGTGTTCAGCAGGTTCTGACTAGTTCTGGAGAACTGGTAGCAGAAATTTTGAGTAGTTCGGAGAACCAGCAAAACCCACCTCTGACTGAAGATTTTACAGTATCCTTCCCCTGCCACGCCCACCAAGCCACACCAACAGAACTGGTATTAAAAAAAATTGAATCCCACCACTGCCGCTGCCTCCCTGGCCTCACAGCTGTAGCTTTGTCTTTTATTCCTCTCTTCCCTTTTGGTAACTACATTTAGAGTAATACAACAACCAAAAAAATTCTGATGACTGAATTAATAAAAATCAGGGATGGTGAAAAGCAATATAACTTGGGAATGGGGATGTCACTAGAAAAAACATAAGAGAAATGTTGACTCCCATGGATTTTATTCTTTCAATAAATGCAAATGTTTGAGCAAATCAATGCAAATCCTGAACCAAATTGTTATTTCAACAGGAGGGGATGTTTTTAGCTTGCAAGATTATGCTAAAGATAATTCTTTTTAATAACAGCTTTTGACAGTGACTGTCATTACAATGAGTTAATATGGCTCTTATTTTAACTTGCTTATTTACCTCACACCAAGATGTCCTCAGAGATCAAAAGAAAGAACCCCAGTTGAGCTGAAGGAAGAAGCAAGAAGCAAAGGAAAGCTGAAGTTATTAGAAATTCTGTTTATATATAGTATCATAGAGCAAACAAAGAGTACAGTCACCATGTGCTTTACTGCTTAACTATTTTTAATTGTAACAGGAAACGGAAAACTCTCCTTAGGACTAAAGAAAATAGAGCAGGGCTGTCAAACTCCTGGCCCATGAGCTGGATGCATCATGCACTGGCCATGCCCAAGTCCAGCTTAGCGAAGGGGGAAAAAGTCCCGGTATGTCATATGATGCCACCGTGACGTGAATTTGACACCCCTGACACAGGGTATATACCATAGATTGAAACTTGTAAACACTGCCATCTATTGGCTGAATATTACTGTAGTTGTTGCATAAAAATACATTCCAACAATGAATTCCAACAGAAGTAAACACAGTCATGGTCACATGATTTTCACTTAGCAATTGCTTCATTGCATAAATGAGTTCCCAGAACCAGTTGTGGTGGCTGAATATGGAGTTTAGAAATAGGGAAGAAACAATTGAACCTGAATCCTGTTGATTACATTGTGATATTCATTTAGTTACATAGTAGTAGTAGTAGTAGTAGTAGTAGTGGAAGAAATTTTCTTTTTCTCTCAATTTAAATAATATCAAGAAATGAATAGGTAGGTTAAAATAATCCTGAAAAACTTTTTCATGAGCCCTTTTTACTATTTTTTGTTTGTTTATTTAAGAGTGCTTTTGTAACAAATGTTATTTTCTGGAATAGTCCTGCTTTATTCAGGAGCTTTTACAGGACACATATGGCGCGTTGACTCAGACTTTATTTTCTTATATCTTCTCAATTCTGCTTTCCTTTTCTCAGGCTATACAAAATCCTACTTTTAAAAAATGGTGCATGGGTGTCTATGTGGTGGTAATATAATATGGTCTTCTTCACTAGATAGATTATGCTCCTGGTTTTTTTGAAATGGCATGGCTTTGGTATGTGCAGTACTGTAACATTTTGAAGGGAAAACTATCACAGGATCCTTAGCATCTTTTTCCAGTGTCATAAAATACTTTTTAAAGTTTGTAAGTGCACATTTATGTATATTTGTACACATTTAGCAATTGATTAAAATGAGGAAATGTTTTCACATGACATGCTTATGAATTTCCCCTTTCTAATGATATATACACTGCTCAAAAAAATAAAGGGAACACAAAAATAAGACATCCTAGATCTGAATGAATGAAATATTCTTATTAAATACTTTGTTCATAACATAGTTGAATGTGCTAACAACAAACTCACACAAAAATTATCAATGGAAATCAAAATTAGCAACCCATGGAGGTCTGGATTTGGAGATACACTCAAAATTAAAGTGGAAAAAAACACTACAGGCTGATCCAACTTTGATGTAATGTCCTTAAAACAAGTCAAAATGAGGCTCAGTAGTGTGTGTGGCCTCCACGTGCCTGTATGACCTCCCTTCAATGCCTGGGCATGCTCCTGATGAGGTGGCAGGTGGTCTCCTGAGGGATCTCCTCCCACACCTGGACTAAAGCATCCCCCAACTCCTGGACAGTCTGTGGTGCAATGTGGCATTGGTGGATGGAGCGAGACATGATGTCCCAGATGTGCTCAATTGGATTCAGGTCTGGGGAACAGGAGGGCCAGTCCATAGCATCAATGCCTTCGTCTTGCAGGAACTGCTGACACACTCCAGCCACATGAGGTCTAGCATTGTCTTGCATTAGGAGGAACCCAGGGCCAACCGCACCAGTATATGTCTTACAAGGAGTCTGAGGATCTCATCTCGGTACCTAACGGCAGTTAGGCTACCTCTGGCGAGCACATGGAGGGCTGTGCAGCCCCCAAAAGAAATGCCACCCCACACCATTACTGACCCACTGCCAAACCGATCATGCTGGAGGATGTTCCAGGCAGCAGAACATTCTCCACAGCGTTTCCAGACCCTGTGCACGTCTGTCACATGTACTCAGTGTGAACCTGCTTTCATCTGTGAAGAACACAGGGCATCAGTGGTGAATTTGCCAATCTTGGTGTTCTCTGGCAAATACCAAACATCCTGCACGGTGTTGGGCTATAAACTCAACCCCCACCTGAGGATGTCGGGCCCTCATACCACCCTCATGGAGTCTGTTTCTGACCGTTTGAGCAGCCACATGCACATTTGTGGCCCGCTGGAGGTCATTTTGCAGGGCTCTGGCAGTGCTCCTCCTGTCTCTCCTTGCACAAAGGCGGAGGTAGCGGTCCTGATGCTGGGTTGTTGCCCTCCTACGGCCTCCTCCATGTCTCCTGATGTACTAGCCTGTCTCCTGGTAGCGCCTCCATGCTCTGGACACTATGCTGACAGACACAGCAAACCTTCTTGCCACAGCTCACATTGATGTGCCATCCTGGATGAGCTGCACTACCTGGGCCACTTGTGTGGGTTGTAGACTCCGTCTCATGCTACCACTAGAGTGAGAGCACCACCAGCATTCAAAAGTGACCAAACCATCAGCCAGAAAGCAAAGCAACTGAGAAGTGGTCTGTGGTCACCACCTGCAGAACCACTCCTTTGTTGGGGATGTCTTGCTAACTGCCTATGCTTTCCACCTGTTTATTCCATTTGCACAACAGCATGTGAAATTGATTGTCAATCAGTGTTACTACCTAAGTGGACAGTTTGATTTCACCGAAGTGTGACTGACTTGAAGTTACATTGTGTTGTTTAAGTGTTCCCTTTATTTTTTTGTGAGCAGGGTATTTTAGTTTACCTCATCAAACAGAAAATGACCCAAACTATAGTTACAGCTGATGGAATAATGCTTGAAATTGCTAACTCTGAAAAGACCACATTCTTCTTGAATTTAAAAAAATTTACTCCTTAGTTAGTGTGTTTTGCAATCACAGATTTTGTAATACGGTCTTATTTTTTTAGAGATAATCTGATAGGAGTTTCCCCCCACCAAGTCTTAATGCTCATTTGTTACACAGATAAACAAAAACTGTCATTCCAGAACTTCTGATCGAAAGATGTGGCCCTTCTTAATGTCACCAGACAAGCCCCACCCTTTCTATTGCATTTTAAAAAAATTTTTTCTTCTTAATCCACTACAGAGAAAGATGGGATTTAAGGTTCTAACCTCTCGTATCATAGAACCCAGTTTGAAAAATCCTAGCCTAGTATCTCTTACAGAAAGAATTCTGTATTTCTTCAGGCTTCAGTTTACCAAATGATTGTTGCTTGGGTGCTTCCAAATTATGAACCAAGAATAACTATTTATTCAGAATGTTTCCTAAGCTTCATCACCAGAGGGATAGTATCAAGCTCACAAGAAGTGATAGTGCTGCTTTATACTGCCCTGATGAGGAATACTGTATCCAGTTCTGGTAATTGTGATGCAAAGATGCTGAAATTTTAGAGAGTACAGACAGGAACAACAAAGTTAATAAAGGGCTGAAGGCTAAACTGTATGATGAATGGTTGACAGAATAATCTAATGAAGTAAAGGACTAGTGGTAACATGATAGTGGTCTTCTGGTACTTGAAGGGCTCTCACGGAGAAGAGAGAGTTGACCTATTCTTCAAAACATCTGAGGGAAGGACAAGAAGTAATGGGTGAAACATCATTAAAGAGAGATACAACCTAGAACTAAGGAGAAATTTCCTAACAGGACAATTAATCAGTAGAATGGCTTATTGCCGGAAATTGTGGGTGCTCCAGCACTGGACATTTTCAAGAAGATTTTGAACAGCCATTTGTCTGGAATGGTATAAAGTCTCCTGCTGAGGCAGAGGGTTGGACTAGAAGACCTTCAATGCCCCTTCAATCTTGTTATTCTGTGTTAGAATAATTAGTTCCCAGCTAATCTTTTTTGATCCATAGAGGATGTTTTCTTTTTTTACTTCAATTGATACCATAATTCTTAAAGCTTGCTCTCATGAACTATTTTATTTTTTGTTTCCTGGTAGGTAGAGGAGGCCACTGATGGTCTATCAGAGACGTTAGTGCTCTTATTAATGCTACTGAAGTTTTTTGCAAAGCCACCAAGAAGCTTTGACTTAGCATTTTGCTTAGTTTCCTAGAGCAGCAAAACTCCCAAGGAAAGTTTACATTTTCTCTTAGATATGATTTCAAATTCTGAATGGAGAGAATTTAATTTCACCATCCCTGAACTCATAGAACCAGATCCATATTTTGCAACTGAAAATGGTATCTGGAAAAGGACTATGATTTTGAATTTGTGTATCTTCTTTGCATGCATAAGATTCCTATTTTAATTCCTGGCATATCCCAGAAGTACAGAAACAGAATGTTTTCTGAAATCCAAAGTAATGCCAGTTGGTGTAGCAACAATGAGATAGGAGAGGGCTTGACTCCATACAGAATAGCTGTCCATGGCATCTAAAGAAGAGAAGATACAGCATGTTAAATTTTGACATTCAGATTGTAACACTGTTTCTGTCCACCATCTCAACAAACAACCAATGACTGACATTCTGGAAAGAGTACTTTAAGACCCCATGCAGTTTAAATTTCCAAAGATTTCTGGAGGAAATTACTGAGGATGGAGAGTTCAACATTTTCCATGAATAAATAGAAATTGCTTGGCTCTTACTTTTTTCCCTCCACAGCCATTTCCACTGCCAACATACTCCTTTCTGGTTTAAGGCTGCCATTCTATTGCCTTCCAGCAATTCATTGTTCAAGTGCTTTTCTCATACTACCTAGCAACCAAACAAAATGTTGCAAATCCCTGGCAACATGGAGTGGGTCCTTGAACAAAACTTGATGCAAATTGTTTCCTTAATTTCTTTCGATCTGCTCCATACATTCTTGTCACATAACCTGATTTACCTCATGATGCAATTTGTATTATCTTCAGAATTAAAAAAACACTCTGGTAGAACCAAGAAACAGAACATGTTTAGCATAGATCCTGTGAATGAAGCTTGTTTCAGATGGTAAGCCTTGAAAATGTCATATTTCATCCAAAATTGAGAGGTGGAATCTTAAGGTCTATGTAGTTCAGAATTGAGACTGATGCTCGTAAATGAGTTTTTCTGTTTGCTATAGCTTCTTACAGAATAGCAACAGCACTTAGACTTATATATCACTTCACAGTGCTTTGCAGCCCTCTCTAAGCAGTTTATAGTTAGCATATTACCCCCAACAACCTGGGTCCTCATTTTACCAACCTCGGAAGGATGGAAAAAAAATAGTTGAAACAAATGCATCTCCTGAACATGTAGAACAGGTGAGAAAAGTTTTCAAAAGGGAGAGTTGTTTCCCTGTTTGTGGACTGAGGGAAGGAGATAAAATCCAGTCAAGATCAAATTTCCTATACAAGTCAGTGCTAAAGGCAGTGGAGAACAAATGATATGAAGACTTGGGAGTCAATGTCAGATTTTCGTAGATGGTGAATCCAAAATCTGAAATATTCTTGTTTATGGAAACAAATCACCTGGAAGTCTCATTGAAACTAACAAGACCGTAAGAGTCATCTCAGTATCATTGAAGTCCTCTCTCCCCACCATTTTATGTGTCCACTCCTAAATGGGGAATGAGCTATGGTGCAGCTGTAAAGAACACTTCAAGAGTCTTGATATTTTTGCATGGCATTTTATTGGGGAGGAACTATTATACCTGCTTGATTACAGAAGTTATGGGAAAATAGGCAGGTAGTCACCAACCAGTTAAGAGGACATGCTTAACTAATGCTCCCACTGATAGCCAACTCTGACTACCTTAAAGCTCCCAGTTCTCAATTCTTTTATCCAAATAGGATCACGTTGTTAGTTATTTAAATCTCATAAGTTCTCAATATTTTCTCAGGCAAATCAGTTGCCAACTGAGTTTCTATTTGTCGTGAATGGGTTAAAAAAACCCATGAAAAAGATAGAAATGCTTTTCAGTTGCAGATTTACACTTTTTTTCACATTGCTTTTTATGCTGGTTAGAAGTATGCTTAAGTGTATTATTAATGTATTAAAGGAGTATTACATATTTGGGGATGTTTGGGTTATGCACAAAAGCATAGTGTTCAAATTCAGATTGGTAGCAAAATGGTGGCTTGTTACTGCAGAAACTCTGTAATGCTAGCATTATGGCTGTTTGGTATTGTAGGACCTTAAGGACATTGGAGTTCCATTGGAAGGTTGATTATTTGAAATTAGGGGTGCAATCATTCACTGGAAAATGTTATAATATTGTCATGTGCTTGGAAATATTGTTAGTCATTTTCTTTTGTGGAATTCATATAT
>BLBF01000032.1:30091312-30102083 GCA_015471245.1 Laticauda colubrina
TATATATATATATATGCTGTTTAGCTTCCTTCGGGTGTTATCCCACGTCATTGTAGTTCTGTTAAAGTTGTAGCAACGTTTCAGCAGAATCTCATCTGCCATCCTCAGGCTTCTGTATATATATATATCTATCTCACAGGATGTTCTGTTGCCCTCATTATTTTATGGTTGTTTGATTCTAGAATTGTCCTTGTTAGCTGCTAAAAAGGATCAGAAGGCACTAAACTATTATTTGCAAGCTTTATAAGTGTGGAACCAGTGGATTTTGTTGAATCTTACATACTATTGCTAAACATCTGTTAAGGTATGTTTGCAAATGGTCCTTTTTTAAAAGTAGGTTGATTTGGTGTTTAGATGCTCACCAGTATCTGGATGGAGTTTGCATACAATGGCTCCTTTCAAGGAAAAACTGTGCTTTCAGAAATATTCTTGCTCATTTATTTCAGTATATTGTTGTTGAAATATTGGATGGTATGGACTCTAAAGCATGGGAGTCAAACTCGCGTCACGTGACGTATCGTGACATATTGCAATGTTTTCTCCTTTTGCGGAGCCAGGGTGGGCATGGCCTGCATGTGACGCATTTGACCCACAGGCCGCCAGTTTGACACCCCTGCTTTAAAATTTGGACCCAAGCTTCCTCTTCCATTGATTCTGGAAGTACACAATAGGCTCTCTCTCCAGGGCTATCTTAAAGGAATTTCCCTTTTTTTCTGTGTAAAAAAGAGAAAGTGAAGAGCCTGGAACTTCGCATTATCTATGGTCTGGCGCATGAGTAATTTAAAAACCAGGGGCTGAGACAATGAAAATTAATCAGAAGCACAAATCAAACAGAAAATATCCTCACACAGAGGGTAGAAGGAAAGGATTTCATAGTTATTAGAATCCTTTCCTAAAAGAAGTGAGCCCTTTCTAGGTGTGAGCACTTCCCAGAGATGGCTCCAAAAAAGAATAGTAAGTAGGAAATTTGTGTAATGCAAACTCCAGTGGTGAAAACTTAGGAAAAAGGAAGGGGTAATTTAGAAGGAATAGACAAGTCTCTCCCCCCACCCCACACACACTCTCTTTCTCACACACATGCAAGTTCAGCTCCAACCTGAGGGAGCTGAATCTCCAAGGCTATTTGAAGTGAGAGAGGAAGTAAGCAACAGGGTAATGCAGGGAGTCAATGCCCAATACCTGGCAGATGCCTAGTAGCTTGACACAGGCCTCCTGGCGACTAGAACTGGTACAAGCCACATTGCAATAAGGCTCCTCATATTCTTTAGACACGATCTCATCTTCAAGCAGGTTGAGGCGGATGACACCACGCTCATGTAGGGCCTGAAGTATCTCTAGGCTAGCTGTGGATTTGAGAGCCTGGAGATGCTGTGACACTAAGCACATCACCCCCACTAGGTTTGTACGGGGACGGGAGGGGGTGGGCAGGACTGGAGCCACTCCACAGGCAACCATGACAGAAGCTAGCATGATGTCTACTCCATAGATCTCCCGAATCCAATCACGGAGGTAGAAGCCACCCATGCGAGGATTGATTTCAATAAGTTTGGGGCCGGCAGCTGTCAACTTGAGCTCCACATTGAAGACACCATCAGTGAGACCACAACCTAAGCAGCATTGATAAGCAGCATGGATAAGTTGTGATTCACTCTCGAGGGGCAGGCAAGTGGGCATGCAAGCTGCCGTCTCTGTAAAGTTGGGCACCCTGGTGGGCCCATTATCAGACACAAATGCCCCCAGCATCCGTCCCTCATATATCACCAGATCCACGTCATGCTCAGTGCCTGAGACATACTCCATCAATAGCATATTATTGCCCCAACCCAACCCAATGCCGAAATAATCTGAGTCGTCCTTCAGGTCTTGTGTGATCTTGTCAAAGTGCAGGTGACATTGCTGGGCATCTTCTACCAGCTTCACTCCTACTGCCCCGGCCCCATATTCAAGCTTCATGACACCTGGGAAATTGATGTGGCCGGCAGCTCGCTCCACATCAGCGTGGCTCTCCAGATGGCAGCATGGCACAGCATAGAGTGCTGCGGAGGACCAACGGGACCCCTCCTTGCACCTCCGCAACAAGTGCTGGTGAGTGCGGCTTTTCTGTTTGGCCACTCGCATGGCCATTGAGGAGCTGCAGCGCAGACCCAGCCCTTCACATATCAGCGCTGTCAAGACCATACAGTCATCCCAGTAGGACAGGCAGCCATCCAGATGCAGCCCCCTCTCCTGAATAAGCCCCAGCAGTTTCCGGGCATGCTCTTCATCCCTGGTGTGGTCTGTGGTGTCATAGTGGATAAAGGTGTGCACCAGCTGGGAGGCAAAATGGTTGGGATCGGTCTCCACCAGGTGGATCTGGGGATGGGAAAGAGGAGAGAGAAAGAGAAGGAAAGGGGAGTGGGAACAGGGTGGGGAAGAGGGGAAGGCAGAGATGCAGAGAAGGAGGGGGAAAAAATCAGAGATGCATCACTACAGACAATATCAGAGAAGGCCAACTCCTTGGGGTCAGGGACGATACAGGAGTCCCTTTAGAAGAAGGCACTATTCAATAGGCAGATGCTTCCCCCAATCCACTGACCATTCCATTCCATCAAGCTGGTTGAGCTTTCTGAGCTTTCACTAGATCCCCGTTTCTGCAGCAGCAGGGCTTAGAAGGAAGAGCTCCATTGTCCTCTAGGTTTGGGATGAGGAGGAGGAGGCATTAATGCTGAGGCAATAGCCATGTTGGTAGGCAGGCTGGCTAAAAAGCCTTCGCAGTCTTGAGAAATCAAAGATGACCCTGTTGCTTGCATGGGAAGGGCTGTGTGAATAAGGGAATCACATTTTCATTTTCCACTCTTTAGCTAGACTCTGGTTAGATCAGGGAAGTGTCAGAGTTGGGTTTTATGAGTTAAGAGCAAGGGTGTGGGGAATGGGTCAACACTATCTCTTTCACTGCAGGGCCTTTTTAACAGTGAAGTCCAGGGACACGGAGGCCGTGAAGCCTCTGGAAAACTTCAGAGCCAAGCCATCTTCCCAGGTGGAACTTGGATAAAGCATAGGATATTGACTGTCCCCACTTTGAAGGCTGCAGGTGTGGATATAAGACTGTGGCACATGTAGCCATTGTGCTCAATTCAGGGTCTGAACTGGAGAATGGATCAAGGCTCCAAGAGGGGCAAACTCATCCTTCAGTCGCAGAGGAATAAGCTGACATTGAAGCACTTGAAACCTTCAGGACAATGGAATGAGCTTTCGGAGGCTAAATCTGGCTCTGGCTGAGTTGTCTGCATCCTTCTACTCTTGCCGTTAGTTTTCGTTTCATTCCAGTCCTCTTCCCACCCCGACCTATTATATGCATCCCCTCATCTAATTTCGATACCACATCCAACTCATTTGGAGGGACCTTCTTTCTGGTTCTAATCAGGCTGTTAGTTGCACGAGTGGTAAGTAGGTCTCGGAAAGAAGAGCTTTGAGACTAGCAAACCCAAGATGGCTTCTTCTTGGCACAGTAACAGTACTGCACTGCCTTTCTACCTCTTCTACAGGTGGGAGACACCAGTCTCTGATAAGACTGTAGGGAACAATATTTATATCCTGAATCTGGAAAAATCAGGGAAAAGGTATTTAGAAGGATGGGGGCAGGCCTGCCTGTGGTTCTGGGAATTCTCAGTGATGCAAGAAAGTTTCAGCTTTTGCCTCTTATGCTGCTAGTGAAGACTAGGAACCATGCCAAAATAACAACGGGAATAGATAGTCCTTGAGAAAAGTGGGGATCCACAATCTCCACAGCTAGCTCATCTGTCCTGCCCCATATCTGTATCCTAACATTATTATATGGAGACAGGAAGTGGTGGAAGGAGCTCTGAAGTCCGCAGAACTTGTTTCCATCCCCAGTGACTCTTCCAACAGGACCTTGCTTCTGGATTGGGCCCTCCAATGCCCCACTTGAAGTACTCCTGAGAGATGGCAAGGCTGGAAATGGGGCAGGCCAACTCCTCAGCTTTACGGGCAAAAGTGAAATGAGCAAGCCCTTCTGGTGGGTAACGTGGGTCTGTGGTTTACTCCCCTCTCTGTTTAGGTGATGCCCATGACATTGATGGGATACGGACAGGGGCTCTGGGGTGGTGCTGCTCTAGCTAGTCCGTCCTGCAGCTTGGAAGGGCTGCACAGGTCTGTGTTTCCGCATCTTACTTTTAGCCCGTAGTCCCTGGCAGCCTCCCAGACGAACTTTTTGCTGAATCCGCCGGCCCCAATCACTAGCACATGCTTGCCCTCCATCAGGTGGCATTGTGCACGGTGCAGCATTGTCTCCACCAAGGTGCATGCCGTCTCGCTTCCTGTGGCCCCCACCATCCGGCCCATGGATTCAAGGGCTGAGCAAGTCTCCAGGCACAGCTGTGAGTTCATCTCCAGGGCTACCAATTGCAACACCTGGTCCTTTGAGCTCAGAAGAAAATCCACCCCTGTGAAAAGGAGATGCCAAAAGAAAAAGAAAAAAAAAGAGGACATTTGTAACAAGGCCTTGCTGAACACCCATAGAAAGGCCGTGGAGGCTGCCTTTGATCCTAGATCTAGTACAAAATACAAGAGAAAAGAAACAAAGGCATCTCTTTGGTGCAGCAGAATGCTGGAGAGGGAATTCTGGAAGTCGAAGTCCACATATCTTAAGGTTTCCAAGCAGGGGTGGGATACGACAGGGTTAACTACCGGTTTAGGATTTACGAGCATCCCTGCCCTCTGTGTGCTGAGAAACAACCTTTGAAACAGTTCTCTTTTCTTGTTTTTTTAACTGCAGCTGTGCCTCATTCGGCAGCTGAAATTGAAAAATCAGGAAATAAAGGCCAGGTGGGCAAAAACATCAGCAGACAGAACTGGTTCTATGTCTGCCGCTGTTCAGAGCTACCGGTTCTACAGCGGTGGACAGAACCGGTAGAAACCCACCCCGTTTCCACGGGTGAGAAACAAGGCTCTAGAGGCACTAAGACAAAAAATGCTTGCTTGATGGCTCTGTCAGGTGACAGTGTTTAATCAATGGAACCTAGAGCATGGTGAGCCTGCCTAATCATATGGGGGACAGATAGGGTTTATAATATCATGACGGACTTACTGGAAGCATACTGGAAATTAAAGCAGCTCACCAAGCAGGCACACCAAGGCATGTCCATAATGGCCAACGTGCTGCAGTCTGAACCAGCTGCAGCTTCTCACTGGTCTAGAAGGGCAGCCTCCTGCATAGGGCATTGCAATAATCCAAACATGTGGTGACCAAAGCATGGGTAACTATCCTTAGTCTCCCAGTTCAGGAATGAAGTCAACTGGCACACAAAATGAATGAGAGCAAAGGCATTCCTGATCATGGCTGCCACTTGCTCTATGAGCAAGAAGTTGTGAGTGCAAGGAGACCCTCAAATTATACCATAGTCTGAAGGGGGAAGTACAGCTCTATTTAGGATTAAAAATGGACCATCTCAAGACCTGAATGTTCCAAACACCCACAGCCAGTCATTCTTATCAGGGTGAGCTTCTGTTTCTCTCAGACATCTCAGAATCACCTGGTCAGCTTGGGATCAGGATATATAAGGGGGTATCATTGGCATATTGTCTAACTACAAATTGGATGACCTCACCAAGCTATTTAAAAAGGGAGTGAGAGCATTGAGACTTGAAGCACTCCACCTTTCAATGATCTTGAGATTGATCTCTTGCTCACCCTTCACTGCCAACTGGAATCAACCATGGAGAAAAGAGGAGAACCATTTAGAAGTGGGAGAATCATTTTCTCCCGCCCCTAATCCCCACAGAAGGATACCTTGATGGCACTAAAAGTTGCTAATGGAACAAGAAAAACTAGGCATTCCCCCGTCTTGGCCCCGCAGAGATCACTAACAATTCATCACAGAACATCTTTCTACCTTTAATTTCATTTCTTTTTTAAATAGTATCTTTGTTACATTTCAACATCAAATATTAAAATACAAATTAGCATAAAAGGAAAAGGAAAGGGGAATAACATAACAAATTAAAAGCGAGAAAAATTATGCATCAAACTAATATAACAATAATGAACTCTGACTTTTTTTAGTACAGAGATAACAATACAACCATATCAAAGTTTAAACAAATAACACCACTTTATAAAATATCTGAACATACTAATAATTACAGTAAAAAAAAACTAGTATTTTTTATTTTCATTTCTTTCATTTCTTTCATGCCTATTCCACTCCTACCCAATATACAATTCTAACATGAACAAAAAATGCCTTGATTCACATTCCAAGCCTCTCATCACTAATTCTCTTTCACCACAAACAGTCATATTAGTCATGCTATTGGGGGGGGGGGGAGAACAATGAAAAGAATAGCAAGCCAAAAGTGTGTTTCTGTTTCCCTATTTTTGTTATCAAGTGGTAGTTGAGATTGTGTAAGACAAAGACGCTGTTGTCAATAATATTTAAGGAGGCTGGGACAAGTTTGTTCAGGAGTACATACCCTGTTTCTTCAACAATACGGCCTCCCCCAATAGGAAGTCCCAGCATGTTTTATAGGCATGAAATGAAACTAAGCCCCTCCCCACAAATTAAGGCCTATATTAAAACATGCAAAATGGAGTACTTTTGTTGCACACCTGGATATGGTGCTGCCTGCGTTGACCCTGATACAAAGTGCCCCATCAACGCCGAGGTCAATATCCAGGCCGTCACCTCCTGAAGATGCAAGGGGGGGAATTAAGTCACCCCCGAAAAGACAGCCTAGCCATTTTTTCGGGGCTCAAAAAAAAATAAGACCCGGCCTTATTAAATGAGAAACACGATAGTAGTAACATGGAAAACAGATAATTTAGCACGAAAAATCTGACTTGTGAATTTCAGATGAAGTGACATGGTGCTATCAAGTTTAATTCACTGGTGGCAACCAAGTTGGGTTGCTTTTAAGGGAAAAATAGTGCAAGAACCTATTGCTCAAGTATATCCTCAGAGGCTAGAATGAATTGACATGCTCCAAAAAATAAACCAATCCAGATCAATGCTATGTGGTTTGAAGACCTTAATTTGCCTCTCTTCCAAGAAGGCAGGCAGCAGCACTGTTTAATATAAAGGAAATACCATGCAATGCTTTTCTTTTTTATTAGAGACGATCATGCTTGTAGTCTTACTGTCAGGCAAGCAGCTGCTAACATAAACATAAAAATAGACATTGTTGAAGCCTATTTCTAGAATAGAGAACCTGGGAAGGAATTTCTCTAATGCTATGGGATGCCATTTGGTCCTGTTACTATAATCAGTAAAGCCACTTCACACTGCTGCCCCATGCTTTGCAAAAACGGTAGTTCAGCTGCTCTGACAGCCCCAGTTTCATTGTGCAATCAAATGCAATACCCCACAATATCTTATAAACAATAAGATATAATGACTGGTGCTACAAACTTACCAATAATGTCAGTTTGTGCTCGGCGACCACCTTTCTGTTCAACTGATAGACTAGTCTCCATATCCATGAAGGCTTTCATGGCAGTCTCTGCATTTTTCTTAATCTGGGCGTGGATTGCAGCAATTTGGCCCTCATCTTTTATTCCCCAGTGCTGTAGGCTGCTTTCCAGACTCTGAGGCACTGTGGTCTGGTGCTTCAGTGGCTTATTTGCTGGACCTACACCACATATTACCTGAAAAGAACCAAAAGGTTTCAGATCCTTTTTGGACTATTGTCGACAATTTGTCTTAACATCTCCATTCAAATACTCTTAAGGGTTGCATTCCCTTTGTGGGGATTATGACTATTGCTACACAATACAGAAAGATATCCAGTTTTGTTTGATTTATGAGATAAGATTTACCCTCCTGCTGCCCAGTAGGAAGGGATATATTGCCAATCTGATGATTAATTATGTAACTTAGCTTATTTCAAAATGAGACATTATTTTGACATAAGATTTGCTGGACTTTTAAGCACCAATAATTGAAAGCTCAATTATTTTTACACTGTTCTGTAGAAAAGTACAAAGTGGGACACCAAAATTGTGTGAATATGCTAATCATCTCTTGCATTGCAGATGGCTCTTCTGCTGTCTATATGCTTTTTTTTTTTGAACCAATGATATGTTCCTGGTTTTCTTTTAATTTCATTTGGGCACAGAGTTCCCTTTACCTTGCTTATCAGAGGCTGGTCTTTTCGGGACCTGCATACCATAGCACATATTCGGATTGCTAGGTTGCGCTGCAGAGATACATTGCCTGGAACTGGAGATGTAGAGAAGAAAGAAAAATAGGAAAAAGAAATGGAAGGTATCAGAAAGACAAATTCATAGGGGCTGAATATATAGAGGAAAATGAAAAGACAAGATAGATCTGATGAAAAGCTTATATTACTCTGGAGTACTATCAGTCAAGTAATTTTTGGAGAATTGTGGATCTGAAGTTATGAACCTTACAATCACGACTAGTACTGTGTGCTGTGCAGGTCCTACCACACCACAAATCATCACCACAAAGCCTCTCTTCCAAAATGCTCAAGGCCTGCTACATACAAGAGATGCTAACAAAATGAAGTAAAGCAAGTAGAAGAAAGAATCATTTATAGAATAACTGAATCTTCATTGTGCTGGTACCTTTAGATAAGAAGGACTTACAAATCTTGGAATTTCCAGTTATTTCTATAGGTAGTCTGGGAGTTGTAGTAGAGCATATATAGGAAGTAGAAAGGTAGATTAAGCAATACAGGTAATCCTCAACGCATGAGCACAATTGAGCCCAAAATCTATGTTGCTAAGTGAGAAATTTGTCAAGTGAGTTCTGCCCCATTTTATGACCTTTCTTGCCACAGTTGTAAAGTGAATCACTGCAGTTGTTAAATTAGCAACATGGTTGTTAAGTGAATCTGGCTTCCCCATTGACTTTGCTTGTCAGAATGTGGCATAAGATGGTTACATAGGCCCAGAACACAGCAACCGCGATAAATGTGAATCAGTTATCAAGCATCCAAATGTAAACCAGGTGACCAAGGGGATGCTGCAATGGTTATAACTGTGAAAAATGGTCATAAGTCACTTTTTTTCAGTGTCATTGTAACTTCAGATGGTCACTAAGTAAACTACTGTAAGTCGAGGACTACCTGTATGTTACAGGAACTGAGCTGGAAGATAATTAGCTTTGTGACATAATGGGAAGTAATCAAAAGCTATTACTTACCTGAAGAGTTGTTTGTAACTAAAGGCCCAGATTGGATGATGTGAGCAGTAGGTATGAAAGGCTCCAGCAAAATGCTCTCATCTTCCTCTAGAGTCTCCAGCAAGGTAAGGACCACTTGCAGAACACATCCATGTTCTGACTTGTCATGAAATGATACCGCTTGGGCTCCATTGCAGCGCCAGCCTGAGGGCTTCACCACCACCTATGAAAGTAGAATACCTGTAGCGGCAAGGCTTAAACATCCAGCTTTCCCAAAAACTCTGTATTTCCAATGCTCGTGCTGTGTTATTATCTGAATGGAAAGAACTGCAGTGCTCTTTGCTTTATAATGGCCCTTGCCTTCACCTCCTATCTGTCTTGCTTTCTAATAAGAGGATAATAGCATTGGAAGGGACCTTGGAGGTCTTCTAGTCCAATCCACTGCAGGAGACATTATACCATTTCAGAAAAAATGACTGTCCTGTCTCTTCTTAAAAGCCTCCAGTGATGGAGCACCCATAACTTATGAAGGCAAGCCCTTCCATTGGTTAATTGTTCTGTCAAGAAATGTCTCTTTAGTTGGTTCTCTCCTGAACTAGTTTCTATCCATTGCTTCTTGTCTTGCTCTTCTGGTGCTTTGGAAAATAGGTTGACCCCCTTTTCTTTGTGGCAGCCCCTCAGTTCAGTTCAGTTCAGTACCTCTTACCTGTTTGTAGGACTCCATTGCACCACCTTGCAAGAAGGCTGTAATTTCCTCCTGCAGAAGGTTGTCTTGTCCTTCCCGGCCACCCAATTCAACCACATGGATGCGTTGCTCTTCTGTCGCATTGCACAGGAGCATTGGGCGCTTGAAGGTGAAGGCCAAGGTGGGGGGCACTGCTACTTCTCCCTTCTGATCCATGAGCTGCCGGGTCAGCAACTTGTCCTCTAGCAGGCGGGTCAATTCTCCCGAACCTCCGGTGGGGCAATCAAGATCTCGGGCCAATTCTGCTGCTGACTGACCCTGCAACTTGCAGGGCCCAAAGCTCCCTGTGAAGTAGCTGACCTGACGTGGGGAAGAAAATTCTTCTAGCATTGTGCGGCCACCAAGCTCAAATGTCACAGCCTTCAGCACATATAAAGATGACTCGCCAGGATGAGTTTCTGAGGGAACCTTGGAGAGCCAGGCTGGTGACAAGCACAGCAGCATGTTACCTAGGAGAGATGAGAAGGCAGGAAATCCATCCCTGTGAATATATCTGAGAAAGTAAGGCTGTTGTGAAAAATTAAATCAACCAAAACGTAGAGAATTGCCTATACAACATTTGCATCATAATAACCAGTAACAGAACAAAAAACCAGCAAGGCAATTTGCCAGTTCCCAGGCCATTCAAAACAGTAAAAAATGTATTGTGTACCACCAGCACTGTGATTACTGGTTCTGACAATGGCTCTGGAACGAGCAAATTGCCTTCCTGTTTCTGTAATGTGCTATTCTGACATATTTCCCACATAACACCACTGAACCTCGTGAAATTGAACAAGAAAAATAGAATAGTCTCTCAGGATATGATTAGTACATTGTCATTTTGTGTTTTTTTTTTATTATTATTATTATTATTATTATTATTATTATTATTATTATTATT
>BLBF01000032.1:30102093-30136023 GCA_015471245.1 Laticauda colubrina
TTATTATTATTATTATTATTATTATTATTATTATTATTATTATTATTATTATTATGTATTAGCTAGTCATTCTATTACAATGGGTTATTCACAGTTGGGTGACAGCCTTTAAAGGTTTATGAAAGGGAAAACATTGAAGGAAAATGTCCTCCTACACTTTGAAGGAGAGTACAAGCCCTGCCCTAATAATGTTATATCCAACACCTACTGCTATGCAGAAGGCATTCTGAAAGCTACTTTTTAAAGCTGCCAACATTTAATTCCCAAAAGGTATAAGCAACACATTTATAATTAAAGGTGTACAGATAGGTTTTTGTGTAGATATCTTCCTACTTTGTCTCTGCTTGTTTCATATTTGCATTTTATTTGTTGGAAAGGATGTGCTTGTTTGTTTTTGAAAGAAAGTTGGGATAAGGCAACATAAAAAAATCAACAAGCAAAAATGGCTTGCGAGTTGCCAGCTCATTTCTCTCTGCCTGGACAGCAGCTCATCTCCCTTGTTGGGAGTCTTTGGTTTGACTCCCAACTCAAAAAGACAATCCTTACTCAAATGAAGGGGAATGTTGGCTGTTTGACAACATTGAGATAAAAGTCACTGCGTAGGCAAAGAATGGGAAATTGTAGCTCTCAATCATTATTGGACTACAGCTCTCATCAACACTGATTGTTAGTTATGCTGCTTGGACTATCATGGAAGGAGAAGACAAATTGATGGACCCCAAAAGTGTTGAAGGGGAAATAGAGGGAGAAGAAAAAGCTGGTTCTCCAATATCTCCAGTATCTAGTTTAATTGTCTCTGATGTTCAAAAACTCTTCCATTTAATCTCTCTTTTCAGGCAGTCTCCAAGGATCTGACATGATTGAACAGAAAAAGAAAAAAAATGATTAGCATCTTCAGAATTGGAATTATCATATGATAAAGAAGATGCTACTGTTTATCACCTTAGAAGATCACAGCTGATTTTCAAAGGCATCCTTGGCAAGGAAGTGGCATATATCTTCTGGCACTTCTGGCATATGGGAAGGCACTAGGCTTGAAGAGCACTGAACAGAGCTCATTTCTGACAATATGTTTGGGGTGAAACAAAATTTTGAGAATTAATTGATGGCAGTGAGTTTTCAAATTTATTATCATTTATCAAGCGGAAGAGCATACAAGTCAGGTCAGCACTTCTGAGCAAACCTTAAGAATAGGCTAAAGACAAGCAAAATACCTCATCTAAGAACTTACCAGGACACTGGTTGCCACCTTCCAGAAGCACTGACAGATACGAAGCAGGGCAACCCAAGACACAGATGGTTATATCTGAGGGTCCAAATCCTAAAAAGAACAAAATCAGTGATCCATTTACGTTGAAACCTCAGGTTTTCCCCCCCTTTCTTTGCATTCTAGTCATCTCCTAAGTTCTGAAGGCAGAATCTTTGGAAATGTCTTTTTTACAGGTATAGAGGCAGATGAATTGCTCAAATACAAGATTATTCCATCATGGGATGACAGATTATCCGATATATTTCCTCTGATTTCATTCATTCCATCAGCTTTCAGGCCTGAAAGCTGTATATTTTTCTTCAGTAAATGGCAAGACCTAGCCCATCAGAGTTGAACTTAAAAAAAAAAAAAAGCTAAATGCATTGGACCTCGTTAGTACTTTGAACAGAGGATTATCAGGCAATTTTATAGACTACTCTGGTAAATGATTTTCTTTTAACTCACTATCATTGTCCAGAAAGTTACATGAATACCTTCATGAGTCATCAGTTTCATTCAAGGAATCTTTTTATCTTTTTTAGATTTGCATTTTACATCCTGATTGCAAACATAAGGATAAGCCATTATGGTTTAAACATACATGCAAATCAGGCGACAGGAAATATAATTATTCAATCAACCATGGTTGAAATGTATCCTACATGTGACCAATACAACATGACACCCACCTGATCGGGGCTCCTTGGTGAGATCAATGGTTTCTGGGAGCCCTTGTTGCTGTAAGCTGCATTGCAACAAGTCATAGTAATAGGCTGTCCAAGCCCTGGCCTGTGCATCCTCAGGGCTAATTTTGCTATCCAGGAGTGTATCTCTGTGCCGGGCACTGCGCAGTGGACTCAATGGTGGAAGAAAGCTCTGTTCTGCCCAATCGAATTCCTTGGGAGTTTGGGGTGGTTCAGTGTGGATCTGGTCCAGAGACAACTGCAGTCAAAGTATTGAGAAATAGGCCAAGAAAAAGGCAAAGAGATGCACTTTAGATTCCATTCAAAAAACAAAGAGACACTTATTTTGAGAGTTTTCCCCTGTCTCAGTGCTAGTCCATAGAGGACTCAAGAGGAGAAAGATCTTCAGTGCAAAAAGGAAGGTGATACCAGCCACCACCCATTAGAAATCAGTTTCTACTTGTTAACAAAACTTTATTTCAGTTTTCTATCCCCCTAGAAATAATCTCAAATGGGATATTGGAGGTTCTTAAAAATATGCACACTTACTGTCTTTTGAGAATATATGTGTACACATGCATGAAATAGCAACACACACACACACACACACACACACACACACACACACAAGCCAGGAAAGGCAGGAAAAGAAGAGATGCGATGAAAACTTACCATTGTTCAAGATGAAGATACTGCAAAGGAAAAAAGAAATAAATTAAATTTCTTTGTACTTCCTGTGATGCAAATATTTAGCCAGTCCCTAAATCCAGGCACAAATCTTTTTTAAATGATGAGGATGTTGATCCATAACCTTACACAATTAAATTTAAGGGACTTTGAAGCTGCTTAGGCAAAACAGTTGCCCTCATCAAACTCTTGAATAAGAGCATATCTGTCTTTCTGGGGTTTTCTGACTTTCTGGGGTTTTCTATGGCTACTCTCTGGAACAGCATTTCCCCGAGAGCTATAGGACTCTGATCTTTATTGGTTGATTGATTGATTTAATTCCTATAGACACTCATAATGATGTTCAGTGAGTTTCAGTGAAAACTTGGTTGCTCTCATAGGTCTTGGTGGTTGAGCTCCTGAGGATGCTTTTGTTATTTTGTCCTTTGCATGATTGTGATCTGTCTTTCGTTTGTTGTATTTTAGCTGTTCAGAATCATTTGGAGTGAGTTAGCCAGAAAATATAAATAACCTATTTTTCTTCTGTTATCTTGAAATCATGCCCAATTATTCCATTTGAAAACAATGACATGTTTAATCTTCTGCTTCTTTAAAACAACTGTTATGCTGCATGCATTCTGTTGTTCATTTTGCACCTCTCTCCAGATTCTACCAAAGAGAACTGACTGGTTAACAGGCTAAAATAGATCTTGTGGAAAAAGGTTTGCCATGTGTATAAACAGCAAGGGACAAATATTGCAGATAGCATTTTCAAGGTCAGTTGATCTCAATTAAAATTGGTTACATCCAAATTTTCCTTATCTTCTTACAAAGATATCAGAGTATTATGGATATTACTTATGGAAAGATGGCTCAGAATACTTAGAAAAAATTCCAACATATATGTGCATTGAGCTCTGTGCTAGCTTGGACCTTTAGTGGCAGGTGAATAACCTGCAATGTGTATTCAGACAGAGATGTTTTGTTAGACAGCTCTCTGGGAATTCACAGATTGAAGTTTTTCTATAAGAATAAATCAGAGTAAAAGGTAAAAGATTTATATGATCTGAAGAGAAACCAACAAGAATGAATTTTATCCAACATTGGAAGAAAGATACATTTCCAACTACATGAAGATTTAAGCAAGAATACGAAATCACTGAAGCAAGAATGTTTTCATGTATACAGTAAGTCATGAGCATCACTTACAATCTGGCTTCTAAGAGGGCCTGCATTTCTACAACGTATAAAAAGAGAGAACTCCAAGCCACACTTTTTCCTTTTTCTTTCTTTCTTTTATTTTTTGGCATCTTAAGGCTTGTTAATTTTGCTTTGCTTAAATCCTTTTGTTGGAATGCTTTACTCATAGACACAGGAATACACACATTCCCCTGATGGTATATTCAGTTCTGGATTAAAAAAAATCTTATGCTTATAATATTGACATCCTAAATTATAATGAATATTGATAAAATACTTCTTTTCTTTATTTCCTTAGTCTAAGTTATATAAACAATAAAGCATCAATAAACTTTGATTAATGCTGTATAAATAACATTGTATCAAAACAATATATTAAAAACATGAATAATAAACAAAGCAAATAATAGAACTAAACTTAGATAATTCAGCATATGCTTAGTCTCTTTGGCAAGCTCTGATGCAAGGCTCTTATTGACTGAATTAGCAGGTCTAGCTGGCCTCACCAGATTAATAGTTCTACTGAAAAGGATTGGCGGAAAGATGCACCAATTATTATCATTTATAGTAACAATAGTATAATAAAATGTCAATACTGAAGTACCTGGAACTTCAAAACTTTTAAAAGTTATATGGTAAATTTATTACTACCCATGATGTAAGCATTGGTCTTGTGACATTTTGAATTCTTGTAGCCTTTTGCACATCAAAATGCCAGAAATGGCATTAATCATGTTTTCTCCCCCACAAATGTCAAGAAATTGTAGGTCTTTTGTCTGAAGATTTGTATCTTACTTGTATGTTCCTGCATGCTTCCAAACAGAGAAACTGGGAAATGCTGTGATTATGATCATCCCAAAGTGCAGCTCTTGGTGCGACAAAGCTGTTAGCAGTTAGGTCCGAGTAGGACCCCACTAATAAAGGAAATGTGCTTCTTTATGCAGCAAGAATCTGATGGCTCCCAGAGCATTTCTATCTAATGTTGTGCATGAATATGAATGTTCTGTAAATTTCAGTTTTCCTTTGTGTTAAAAAATTCAGTTCTGCTGAACTGCTCCAAACTTCCAACTGCGTATCCTCAATGAAATTCACAACTTAAAATCTATTTACAAAACACAATCCATTTACCCAATCAAAAATTGGAATTAATTTCTACAAACAGGATTGCAGACTTCAACTCCATTTTTACCTGCCATTTTCTTCAGTTCTAGCAATATGCCATTCTGCAATATTATATCATACCAGTCTCTCCAGAGCTGTCCATGGGACAAACAAAATCCTCTTGCTCTTTTCAATTGGTAATGTATACCCCTAGCACCTAGACTGAGGTAATGCATACAATACATTTTAATCAATAATTAAATAGCAGCCTGTGTATCCTACATATTCTGCTTAGGAAACTAAGAAAGAGAGCAGTTCAACTGCTAGAGATTAGGCTCATTGGACACTTGAGCTTCCAAATATCAATTCATTGAGTTTATTTAAATAACCACTAGAAAGCTGACATCTTTCAGTTTAATAGTAACTATTCCATCAATCTAATATTTGGTTATACAGGTAATCCTCATTTAGTGACCACAACTGGGACCGGCAGCTTTGTCATTTGTACTGTCAGAGAACGATGGTAAATTGTACCAACTTATTTTCTTTTTATAGATATATTTGTATTTTAATTTCAATAGAAGCTTTTTAAAATTAAAAAAAAAAAGAAAGCAGCCACTAAGTGAGATGTCCTATGACCATGATTATGTTTTCCTTTTCCCCACTCCCTCAACCTTTTGAAATGCTCTCTTTGGTGCTGGGATAATTGGCAAGAAGGGAATTAATGTTTGTATTTACATTCATTGGAGAGGAAAAGGTTTCAAGAGAATAAGCAGGCACACAATTAGGAATATACATTGAAAGCAGTGCACTGGCACTCAAGGCTGGGATTGTGAGCAAGCTATGCAAACAGTGTCTTCTCCATTCTCTTGCAATCTGTGCCTGTTTATTCTCTTGTATGCCCTTCAATTCCTCCACTCTGCAGAGGGGAAGAAACAAGTGATTTCTATTGATAATCTCTTCCGTGCCTGACCTATTTCCTCCCTCACAGAGGTTATGAGGTGTTCACTTAATGACCCATGTGGGCCAGGGTTACAATGGCAACTGAGACTGCTTAGAGTTCTCTCTCTAAATAATGTAGTCATGTGATATCATGCTTTATGACTGTATCACTTAATGACATGGCTTAGAGGCCCCAACTGCTGTCATAACCTAAGGACGAGCTGTAATAACCACATTGATAATTAAAATTAAAGTAGCCACCTGTACACAATTTGGACACAGGGGCACCACAATCATTTAAATAAAGCTTGGGCATGTCTTTTTGTGATATGAATTGCAGGAGCTGGTCTCACTTTTGTCCCAGAATAAAACATCTTAATTCCAGTCTAATCTGTTCCGATAGCCTCCTTTCCTTTTTGAGGACAAAGGGCAGCTGAACTAGCATGCAGGAAAAAGTGCTACCATGCCAAGCCACTGCATTTTCTTTTAGGCTGGAATGCTTAATTTTATCTTTTCATCCATTTTTTGTTCCATATATCTGGGTGGAACTAAATTAAGTGGTTCCATTTTCCATAATTAAATATCTGCAAAAATGGATTTTGAAATAATGTCACTAATCACCAAGAGCCTCTGGTTAGAGCAGTGTGTGATATGGAGAGAGGCTGCCATAACAGCAAGCGAAAGTATAGTGGAACAGCACACACCCTATTATACCTCCTTGGATAGAGTGAGAACAAATCTATTCAGCCAATTGTAGCTCAAGAGCTCAGCATCGATCCACTGGCAGTTCTCTCGATTCTTTGATCCTTCCAGCTGTACTGTCATTTATCCTAAATAAATGGAACCTAGAAAGGGCATAGAAGTCTATTTCAAGTCCTTGTTTTTTGATCTAATCAAACAAAGTACTCATACTTGGGTAGCATTTCTAACAAAGTGTTCCCTGCACTGGATAAAGATTTGGCACACATATTTTCTAGCTTCTGTTCCAAGATCCCAACTTCACAAAACTTTCAACCAGGAGTGCTATTGTTGAAATCCTTAGCTAATATTGTCATAACTTTTTTTAAATTATTATTTTATAATGATCAGAGTTTATAAGCATGAAATCTGAGATGATTAAAGCAGGGTTTTGTCTAAGTAATCCAGCAACTTTAATATTTATAACATACTTTATGTTAGTTAAGTGGTCACCTGCTCAATTGTTTTCTTTTTTTTTCCCCCCCTGGCCATGTTTTCTAAAGGGCAGTTGAAACCAGAGTGAAGTGGAAATTCATTGGGGGAGTTAGACTGCAGCACAAGAGTGATAGCCAGATGAGTCCCTATAATGGTATGTGGGAATGACCTTGGGAGGATGGGGGTAGGAGAAGAGACACAGTCTAGAAAACTGTCATGCAAAAGATACCTCTGTCCACAGAAGCTGAGCCAGAATGGAAAGTGTTTGAGCAGTGACCCTCCCTAGAGTTCTCAGTAATAAAGAGAAAAGTGGGGAGAAAAATACTTTCAGGATTGCAAGATTCTGTTCGTGTAATCTTACAATAAAGATAAAGCTAGTACTTCTGGTAGGGTTTCTTGTTTGGGCAACCTTGAAGGGTTAGCAGTCCTTCCTTCTTCAATGCCAAAAATGCTTTTCCCCTTGTGATTGTTACTGTGTCCTAACATGCACCAAAGGGAGGCAGAATGATTTTAAAAGGTTAAACCAAAAGTGCTGTACATTCCTGGAAATGTACCTTTTATCTTACTGACTAATGTTTGTGTATAGATACTCGTCAACTTACGATCACAATCATGCCCAAAATGTATGTTAATTGAGAAATGTGTTAAGTGAGTTTTGCTCCATTTTACAACTTTTTTTGCCACATTTGTTAAATGAATCACTGCAGTTATTAAATTAGTCACACGGTTGTTAAGTGAACCTGGTTTCCCCATTGACTTTGCTTGTCAGAAGGTCACAAAAGAGGATCATATGACTCCGGGACTCTGCAACTGTTATAAATGTGAGTCAGTTGTCAACCATCCGAATTTAAATCTCATGGCCATGGGGATGCTACAATGGCCTTAAGTGTGAAATAAGGCCTTTTTTTTCAGTGCCGTTATAATTTCAAATGGTCACTAAATGATCTGTTGTAAATTGAGGACTACCTGTATGTATGTTTGTGACTTCAAGGCAGCATCCATTGTATACCTATTTAAGGATAAGCTGTATTGGAATAAAAAAAAAATAACTTTAGGATTTCATAGCTTGGCTGCAGAGCATGTGTGCCTCAAATCCTTCTGGAATGAGACTTTCTTCAGAGTAAGCACGTGTTAGCATTGCATTTGCAAAAGTAGGCAGGCAGGAGATAAAGAGAGGCTTAAGTGGCTCTTGCCTGGCACGCACAATGGGGGAAAAAAAATCCAATTTAATTTCACCATCCTAATCTGTTCTTTTTCTCTGCAACTGTTATGCTGCTATGCATGTTACTGTTATGCATGTCATTATTATCTACATCAGGTCATCAGCATTCCTCAGTAATTCATTCTAAGACAGGAGTCCCTAAGCCCCAGGCTGTGGGCCACCAGTGGGCCACCTGTTCAGAACCTGTCCACGTGAGTGGTAGGCCATGCAAGCAATGGGTGCTTGCACTCACACGTGAAGCTCCATTTGTGTGAGCAGCGGGCTCATGTACCCACCGCACTCACAAATGGAACTCGGTGCCCACATGCCCACTACTTACCCAGAACCATCTCCTCTTCTCCTTTTGGGGCTGCCAAGCTGAAAAGTTGGGGACCACCGTTCTAAGAGACATCCCAAATGGTGATTTCCCTGGATAATTGTTCAATTCTGACCATATTAAACTATCACACCCCAACCCCGCAAAGAGCTATATCCCCACAAAATATACAATATTAAGTCTGTTCTGTTTTTTTATTCGGCCTAACAGGTATTTCTATAATTTGAGTATTTTTCCACATACGGGTAGTTAGTATAGACTGGTACAAACAGTGCAGAAACTGGTGAAAACGGGAAAAGCCAAGCATATTCCGGTATTGCAATTGAGGAATCTATTGCTGTGAAATCTGAATAAGTTTAATATCTGCATTAATAAATTACAATAGACGCAGACTGTATTTCATTCCCAATTTTCCATTCCTGGGGCTTTGCCTCTCATATAGGGGATCTTGGACTTTTGTTTTGAACAAACAGGTTTGGGTGGCTGGGAAATGGTTGGAAGCCCCTTGCTTAGTCTAATCCATGATCCTGCCTGGGAAGCCCTGACATGGAGGGTAAAAGTGTAGCCACTTCCTTTGCCAAAGACCAAGCAAACCACAGCTTTTAATTCGAATGTAGAATAACAGGGTTGGAAGGGACCTTGAAGGTCTTCTAGTCCAACCTCTTGTTCAAGCAGAAGACCGGATGCCATTCCGAACCAACGGCTATCCAATCTCTTCTTGAAAACCTGCAGGGACGGAAGCACCCACAACAATGTAGAAAGCCAATGAAGATCTCGCTCTTTGCTGTTTTTTTCCCCAGCGCTCCTCTTTTTAGTCAAGGAGGAAGGAGCAGGATTTCTGTGGAAACCCCCCCCCCCCCATATCTTTCCCAGCCTCTTCGTGCGCGGGAGGAGCGTCCGAGCAAAGGCCAAAGAGGGTAGATCCAGAAATGTGGGGCGAGGCGCGCTCAGCTACTCCAATTTAAAGAGCCACGAAGATGGTTTCTGACTGGGGAGATCCTTCTACGGCAAAGTCGAAGTCAGTAAGTCCGCAGGATCCTGGTCAGGTCAGGAGAGAGAGAGAAGTCGCCTTGTCTCTCTCCTTTCCCGGATGGGACTTGGCGCCTTTATTTCCCGGCGAAGGGGCGGCGGCGGCGGCGGCGGCGGTGGGAGGGAAGGGTGGGGTGGGGGGGGGCAGAGCGGGAGCTCCGGGGGCGGAGTTGAAGCGAAAGAGGGTCCCCGCAGAGGCATCTTGATCGATTCCCCGCCCCCCTTTTCCCTGCCCCCAACAGCAGGCCAGGGTCAGGGGCTGCCACCCACCTCTTCAGAGGTGACCATATTCCCCGCATAAGCCCCAGCCGCGACGAAGGGAAGCGCTTAAAGGGAGAAGCTGCCCGTCCCCTCCAGCCTCGCCGGAGACCCTCGGTCGCAATTCGCAGGCGCGCCTATCAGCAGGGTCGCAAACGAATCCGGGTCGAGCTCTCCTCAGAAAGGAGAGCTTCGCTTGCAACCTCCAGACGAAACGTGCGGCTTGCCAACCAGCCACACACACGCAGACACACACCCACACACCCCACTCCGACCAAGCACACATTAATCCTTTTTCCAAAGCGCGGGCGACCATGCGGCCGGCGGTTCACCTCCCCCCCCTCCCTCCCTCCTCCGCCATTCATCGCCGTCGCGCCGCTTTTCTTTGGTCCTTCAAGCAGCGTTCACATCCGTGAGAAGCAGCGCCATCGGGGAAACGCTGAAACGGGAGGAAAACAAAACAAAACAAAACGCACACACACACACCCCCAAAAAAACACCCCCCCCAAAAAAACCACCACCACCACTACCACCCCCGGCACTCCTCCTATTCCGAGTCCTCCAGCCCGGATTACCTGGAAAAGAAGGGAAGGATGCTAAGGCCGAACCGCACGATCCGGTCCGCTGGCGAGGGCGGGTGGAAAGCGAGCCCAGAATGACCGCGGATCCAGGCGGGCAGGCTTTATAGAGAGAGAGAGACGGGAGAGGCAGAGACCCAATGAAGAGCGGCAGTTTCGCAAGCATCGGAGCAAAACAGGCGGGCGCTTGCGGGGGACCAGAGACCGCCCTCCACCACTGACCAGAGACGAAACGCGATCCCGGGGTTATAGGGAGCGAGCGCGCAACGGGATGGCTGCCAGCAGTGGAAAAGCGAGCGGCGAGGGGAAGGGAACCCCCTCCTATTCTGGCGGGTTGTGGGGAGGGGGGAGGTGATGCGAAAGGTCAGAATTCCCCCTTAACGGGAAGGAATGAAGCTGCGGGTTCCCTTTCTGTGCGTGTTACTATTATTACTCTTACACACCCTGGTCAGCATTTCTTGACTTTCCTACCGTCGGGAAGGAGATACAGGCTGAAGAGTAGTTTTTATCCGTGGGCTGTCAAGACTCCTGAATGGAAAATAACTTGACAAGAACACACACAGGACGATTGCCTTGCGGGGCCGGTGCAACGTGCAGTAAGTTCACATGGTGCAATAGGATTGTGTGTTTGTTCGTAGCGTTGGCCAGGGTTAGGGAACTCCGAGGTTCCCTTCCAGCACTGTTCTAATACCTGGAATGCACGACCTGGCTCTGTAGTTACATCCTCAAAGCCCCACTCCTTTAAAACTCAAAACTATCCACTATTGACCTCGCTCCATTCCTAAGACATCTGTAAGGGGCGTGCATGAGTGCACCATCGTGCCTCCCGTCCCTGTCCTATTGTCCCCATTTAATCCTACCCATTTTCTGTATTCTTACTCATGTTTATCCTTATACCTATTATTTTGTAAGCGATTGACATATCAAATAAAATAAATAATTGATTGATTGAGTTCTTGACAAGTCCATGCAGTTTTCTTGGCAACTTTTTCAGAAGTGATTGGACATTGCCTATTGCCCAAAGTCACCCAGCTTTCCTGCTTAAGGCAGGACTAGAACTTGGGTTTCCCATTCCTGGTGTAGTGCCTTTAATTACTACATCAGCATTTCTCAAATTTGGCAGTTTTAAGATGGGTGGACTTCAATTCCCAGAATTCTCCAGCCACGATGGTTCTACATTGGTTGGCTGGTTGATTGGTTTTTTTCATTAAGACTGAATGATTTGGCCCTGCTCCTGTTTCAACACAATAAAACCTTAATAATATATGAACGTGCTTAGTCCTTTGTGCCATTTATAGCCTTTCTGGTCCTACTTCCTTGGGTCCAGATGCAATAAAGGATACAATAAATCATGTTTGTTTTGAAAGTGCTGTGAGATAAATATAGTTATGAATGGATAATAGTGCAAATATGGTTCCCCCCCACAAAAAAATTTTTTTAAGGATGCCTAAGCTGTTTTGTGTGTGTGTTTTTAGAAATACCTATGGCTCTTTATTATCAAGAACAATTTATTCATTGATCAACACATTTCAAAATAAACAAAACTCTTTATTAATGCCCTATTCATTGTAGGGCCACTCAACATACATGGCACAATCTCATCAGTGTTATGAGACAGGCTCAAGGAAGCATCCATTAATCATCTATCATCCTGTCTTGCCACTCCACTGCTCCAGCTGGGGAGTTGCACCAGTGTCTCAGTAGGTTGCGCTGCTTCTTCCCTTCACGTGAAGCTCTGTTGGGGCCTTGTACATCCACAGTGTCTATCAGGTTTCGTCCTTGCCTCCATTCACCAGGCTCCATGTCCCCATTCCCTTGTTGACGGTCCACAAGCCTGTTCTGCAACACTGGGTAGCGGGTGCGTATGAGATTGTGCAGGATGCAGCAAGTTTCCACGATGCTCCTCACTGTCTGTGGGCGATGCTGCATGGTGGTGGGAAGTACCTGGAACCTGTTGGCCAGGATGCCAAAGGCGTTCTCCATCACCCGTCTTGCCCTGGACAGCCTGTAGTTGAAGATCCTCTCTTCACGGGTGAGGCATCTGGAAGTGTAGGGCTTCATGAGGTAGGTTCTGAGGGAGAAGGCGTCATCCCCCACGATGAAGCACATCTTGTGTGTTGTTGGGTAGAGGGTCTGGATCTGGAAAACCCATGATGAGGTTGCATTCCAGCCCATCCTTGAGGTCACTGGCATTGTATATCTGGGCATCTGAAGCTGACCCGTTGCCTGAAGCATCGATGTACATGAACTTGTAGTCAGCATCAACCATGGCAAAGAGAATGATACTGAAGAAGCCCTTGTAGTTGTAATAATTGGAGCCTGAGTTGGCTGGAGCTTTGCAGGCCATGTGCTTCCCATCTATGGCTCCAACAGTGTGGGGAAAGTTCCACCTCTGATACCACTGCTCTGCAACTTTCCTCCAGCCTTCTTCAGTGGTGGGACACTGGAGGAGCTCCTCCACGTATTCTTTGATGATGGCCTGCACCACTTCTCTGACCACAATGCTGATGGTGTTGTGTGGCACCCTCCAGGCATACTGCATGTTTCTGTACGTGGTCCCAGAGGCCAGGTGGCGCAGAGTCAGTGCCACCTTCAGTCCAGGATCCAGGCTCGGACGGAAGTTGGTGTTTGCCTTGGTCAACCTGGGTCTCAGACGCTCCAAAACTTCGTCAAACATGGCTGGTGGCATCCTCATGAAGTGATGGAATGCACGAGGGTCTTCATTCCTCAGCTCCACCATCAGCTTGTCATAGAGTCCAAACTCCGCACTTCTCCTGATCCATCTTCGGACCCAGACAGCTCTTGGATGTCTCCTTCTTCTCCTTGCGTAGAAAAGGTGAAACAGTCTGAAGAGGGCTTGGTTCTGGTGTTGAATGATCGCGGCTACCAAAAGGAGTGTGCGATGATCCATGGTGGAAATCAATGGACGATGTGGAAGAGCAAGATCAAGGCTGAAGAGGTCTGCACACCATGGCTGCTGGACTGATAGTGAGATGCAGGTGATTTCCTCCCCCTTTTTATAGGAAATGTCGGTTTTCCGCGAGGTGTCCTTCCACATACTCTAGACATCCTCCAGACATCCTAAATATCTGAGATACGTCCCATATACAAACGTTTTGTCCGTTTTAATGCTTTATATACAAGATGCATCCGCTTACATCCTTTCTATGTCCGTGCTACTAATGCTGTGTGGACGTTCCGCATACCTTTTGCTTCCTCCCTCTTTCCGCTGGAGCGGATGTGAGTTGTGCGGATGCCCAGAGGATGCCGAGAGGATACAGTGGACGTTTAACGGATGACAACAGACATAGAACGTTTGTTGCCCGTATGTGTCGCGGATGTAGATCATACGTGGCGGAAAGTTCATCCGCTCAAAAAGTTTTGTGCAGCTCAAAACTTTTTGAGTGGATGAAATAGCAGTAGACGGATGTTTGACGGACAGACCGTATGAAAGATGTATGCAGTGAGTACACAACGGATGCATTGCGTTTTCCAACGGATGGCAAGCGTTTTTCTCTGTTTTACATCCTCTTTGCATCCGTTGGTGCAGTGGGACATGGGCTTTAGATCCTTTGATGAAACAATGTAAAAGATTCAAACTGGCAAGTCCTTCTATAGCCATGATGATGTATGTTTGCAATAGTGCTTTGAGTTATCCTTCAATAACACAAGGAGGTTGATGAAAGCTGAAAGCACAATCTATAATATCATGTATATACATAGTTTGTCCCAGAAGTTGGTGTCGACCCTTAGAGATAGATCAAAATTATGAATGCTATCACTACTTTGATTACAATAACAGAACCTTGCAATTCTGAATGTGCCTCCACACCTCTTTCCCTTTATCATCAAGAAAATTAGGGCGGGTCAAGCCTGAGAAACTTTCTAAAATTTCAGTTCTACTTCAGAGTCAAATGTTTTTTGTCTGACTACTGTCTCGGTTGCAGCTCTTCCTCCTGTTTCTCAAGCTTACTTTTACAGCTCATTATACTTGCACTGTTTTGGATGTGTCAAATTAAAGCTGGCATATATGCTCTAGCTGAAGAAAAGGTCTTTATTGTCTAACTGTTGATACAGTTGAACATGAAATGAGGATCAGAAGCATTAAAGGTGTCTGACATGGAGTGTGCGAAGCATGAACCAAATAAACTGGAAAGAACCAAGAATAAAGTTGAATGCACCCAAGTTAATTTGTTAGGCATTATGGAATAGAAATGCATTGTTACTGGGCACTACAATTCTGATAATCACTGTTCCATATTAGCATTCTTGGAATACCCTCACCTGATTGGTCAAGACGAACTGCACTGTTATTGGATGGAAGAACGATGGTGATTGGTCAGTAAAGAATCTGCCACGATCGGCCGAGCCGATCGCAGGAGATTCAGAAGGCTGTCATTGGGTAAGAGCCGTCGGCAAGCTCTATAAGAAGAGCTGGTCCAGCACAGATCTATACCTTTTAATAAAGACCTGAAGTTACGCTGGTCCCGAGTCTCATTTTTCCCACGCTTCTACACTGGCAACGAAGTGGGATACTGAGACAAAGAGACCAGTCGGGCATGTGGCAACCGAGCTGAACAACCGACGAGATGGCCGGCAGCAACTCGCCACCCGCACCATTCAACCAGGCAACCAAGGACTGGGAATCATACATCGATTGATTCCTCATGTTCCTCGAGAGCAACAACTTGAAAGATGCAAACGACCACAGGAAGAGAGCTGTGTTCCTGACCCACTGCGGGCCAGCCGTATTCAAGATGGCCAAAGCGGTGGCCAAGCCAGAAAACATGAAAGAGATGGCATGGCCAGACCTAGACCGGCTACTTCGAAACCACTATGCCCCGGCCGTTCCAAACCTGATCCGGAGACATGAATTTTACCGTCGGGATCAGAAGGACGGAGAGAGCATCAGGGATTTCGTGGCAGCACTAAGAAACATCGGAGGTGCGTGTGGTTTCTCCAACATGGACGAGGCTCTGAGAGACCGTGTGGTCCTCGGTCTCAGAGATCCCATACTCCAGAGCAGACTAATGGCTCTGGCGGACATTACGGTTACCGAAGCCATTGCTGAAGCCACAGCAGCCGAGGCCACGAAGAAATCAGCTGCCAAGATGCGGCAAATGAATGCAAGGGACCGGCAAATAATGTCGGAGACCAACGCATCTCCCAATAAAAGAACCGAAGCTAGCCACAAAGCCACAACAGCACACCACAAGGACGTCGAACTTTGCCCCAATACCGAAGACGAGAGGAGGAGATCCACAGATTGCAAGCAGAGCGAGACCGACGGAGAGGTCGTAAGTCGGGTTTCCAGTGCGCTGGATGTGGCAGTGACCACCCCCGTTCAGAGTGCCGATTCTTAGATGCCATTTGCTGGTACTGTGAGAAACGGGTGCACATCGCTAAGGTCTGCAGAAACAAATAAAACTACAGCCCAAGGCGACGTGAAAACATGCCCCCCAGGAACTGAGACAAACCTTCAGAGAACCATTGGAGCCACAAGAATCGAAGCAAGCGGCTCAGCGAAACCCGACGACGTGAAGAAACCCACCAAACGGTCACCATCGGCCACTCAGACAACTCCAACTCAAGAAAAGTGCACGCTCAGGTCAGCATCGAAGGCAGGCCGTGCAGAATGGAAGTGGATTCCGGATTCTACCTCTCCATGGTATCCTGGGACACAATTAAGCAGTTTATGCCCAGCTTGCAAAAACGAGAGTTGGAGAACCAGAAACTAACTATTAAGGACTACCAGGGGAACAGAATTCCCATAATAGGAATTGGACACTTCCATGTTACGTTCAAAAAGCATGGAAAAGTACTCCCACTAACAATTGTGGACAGAGACCGCCCAAGCCTGCTGGGACTGGAATGGTTTGTGCCATTAGGAATCGAGATGACGGGCATCAACTACATCGAGGAAACTGAATGGGAGGAGGAACTCATGAAGGAATTCCAAGAAGTTTTTGATGGACAATTAGGCAAGTACTGGGGGTCCCCAATATCATTTAATGTGAACCCCAATATTGCCCCAATCCATCTTAAACCAAGACAAGTTCCTTTCGCACTCAAGCCAAAAATAGATGAGCAACTAAACAAGCTCATCACACAAGGGGTCCTGGAACCAATAAATCATGCACGCGGGGAGACCCCCATAGTCACCCCAATAAAACCAGATAGGTCAGTAAGAATTTGTGGGGACTACAAAGCGACCCTAAATAATGCACTGCAACGGAGTGCATACCCAGTTCCGGTGGTACAGCACCTCCTACACTCACTCGGGGGAGGAAAAGTCTTCACGAAGCTCGACCTGGCACAGGCATACCAACAGCTGCCAGTCAACGCCGAGACTGCGGAAGCACAAACCATCATGACCCACAGGGGCGCTTTCCTGTGCAAAAGACTCCAATTCAGTGTCAGCATGGCACCAGGGGTGTTCCAGAGCTTAATGGAACGGTTACTGCAAGGCATTAAAGGAGTCGTGCCATATTTCGATGATGTCTTGGTAGCAGCCAAAGACAAAAGACAATTGGGAAGCCGACTCAGGGAAGTCCTGCAGAAATTTAAAAACGCAGGACTAAAAGTTAAAAAAGAAAAGTGCCTGCTATGCACTGAAAAAGTTGAGTTTCTGGGAGACTTAGTGGATAAAGACGGAAGTCACCCCACCCAAAAAAAGATTAAAGCAATAAAGGAAGCCCCAAAACCTCAAAATAAGGCAGAATTACAAGCTTTTCTGGGACTAATTAATTTTTACAATGTCTTTTTTGCCACAAAAGGCAACAACAGCAGAACCTCTGCATAGGTTACTTGACAAGACGTCCACCTGGCCCTGGGGCAAGTGGGAAGAGGCCGCCTTCTGGAAAATAAAAGATCTCCTGACATCAGAATCAGTCCTCATCCAGTACAGCGAAACCCTACCACTCACTGTGACCTGCAATGCCTCTCCATTCGGCATCGGAGCTATACTGAGCCATACTCTCCCAGACGGGAGAGAAGCACCAATTGCATACTTCTCTAAAGGCCCGGTCCCACTGGCTGATGGACGCAAAATGTATGCATAAAGGACACAGTGGACGAGCAAAATTTTTGGGGTGGTTCCATTCGTTGTCATCCACTCCAAAAAGTGGCAAAAATTTACATAAACAGAACAGAAAAGAATGGAAAAGAATGGACGTGGGTAGTATGTAGCGGGGATGTTAAACGGATGTTCATCGGAAGCCTAGTGGATGAAAGAGGATGGAAGGGGATGACACCTCCGAAGGGGTTACGGGGGATAAGTGCGAAGCGGATGCATAGAGGATGAAGCGGATGCATGACGTACGCCTAAAGGAAAGAAAGGGGATGCCACGCAGATGTATATTGGATGCAAACTGTTCACTGCACATCCTTTCTATTTCCGTGCTACTAACGCTGTGTAGACATTCCGTGTACCTTTTGTTTCCTCCCTCTTTCCATTTTCAGCTGCAGCAGATGTGAGTTGCGAGGATGCCCAGAGGATGCAGAGAGGATACAGCGGACATTTAACGGATGATAAACAGACATAGAATGTTTGTTGCTTGTATGTCGTGGATTTACATCGTACACAGTGGAAAGTTCATCCATTCACAAAGTTTTGTGCAGCTCAAAACTTCTTGCACAGATGAAATCGCAGTGGACAGATGCTCGTTGGATAGAGCGTATGAAACACGTATGCAATGAGTACACAACGGATGCATAGCGTTTTCCAACTGATGGCAAGCTTTTTTTAACGTTTTACATCCTCTTTGCATCTGTAAGTGCAGTGGGACAGGGCCTTAAGACATTATCAAAGGCAGAAAGAAATTCTAGCCAGCTTGACAAGGAGGCACTAGCAGCGGTTGCTGGCATGAAGCGGGTTCACGAATACCTGTACGGTAGGGACTTCATCCTCATCACCAATCACAAACCACTCCTGGGGATCCTGGCAGGGAACAAGGCCACCCCGTACATCCTGTCACTCTGGATGACAAGGTGGCTCGAGTTCCTTGCTGCCTACAACTACCAGCTAATCCATCGCCCCGGGAAAAGCATCTTGCATGCCGATGCATTAAGCCATTGCCCCCTGCCAGATACAGAGGATGACCCCGCACCCACCACATCCACCCTGCAAATAGACACTGCCCAACCTGCCAATGACCGCGTCAGACATTGCTAGACAGACAATCAAAGACGGGAAACTGGCATGGGTTTTGAGCTGGGTAGAAAAAGGGTGGCCGGAAACAGAGAGCAGTGACAAGTTTAAAACCTTCCGGAACTGGCAGACTGAACTATTTTCCTAAAAGGGATGTATATTATGGGGCGACAGAGTAGTGATTCCAGACACCTTACAAACAATAATATTGCACATGTTGCACGAAGGACACATGGGCATCATAAAGATGAAATCCCTAGCCAGAAGCTACGTGTGGTGGCCAGGGATAGACAAAACCATAGAAACATGGGTGGCAACATGTGACAAATGTCAAAGATCCAGACCAAACCCTCCCGCAGCACCAACCCTTGAGTGGGAAACACCAAGGGGCCCATGGTCAAGGGTCCACATAGACTTTGCGGGACCCACAAAAGGGCACACATTTTTAATCGCAGTAGACGCTTACTCTAACTGGTTGGAGGTAAGCCTAATGCAATCCACTACGACAGAAGCGGTTATAAAGAAACTAAACAGACTTTTTGCCACCCATGGCCTACCTGACTTGATAGTATCGGACAACGGGCCACAATTCACGGCATTTGCATTCGAACAATTCCTCTCCGAACGGGGCATACGACATGCATTGACAGCGCCCGTTCATCCTGCGGCGAACGGGTAGGCAGAACAAATGGTCAGATACACCAAAGACGCTTTAGAAAAAATACAGTACAACACATAACACCAAGTGCTAAAACCAATAAAAGCTCAGCAGAGCTCCTAATGGGAAGAAAACTCTGATCCCATCTAGACAGACTGCACCTGACATACAACCCCGAAAAACCACCAGACTCATCCAGCTGGTACCGTACATTTAATCTGGGGGACACTGTCTAGGCCAAAAACTTTTCAGGGGACCCACTGTGGGTACCTGCAATAATAACCCAAGTGACAGGTTCCCGGTCATACCGGCTGGAAACGGAGGATGGAAGGAATTTGAAATGACATGTCGATCAACTAAGATCACGAATAACTTCAAGCAATGCCGAAAACACACAAATTCCACAGAAAGACAATAATAAAAAAACTAGAGGGGGGGGAGAAACCCCAAACAGTTATCAAAAAGAAGGAGAAAATCCTCCCATAGCACAGCGGCAAACCGAACACGCCCAACGAACACAAACCGAGCAGTCAATCCAAACACGAATAAATAGAAAAAGAAACCAACAATACCTACCAGCAAATGAGGGCAGCAGAATGGTACCAGCAGAGAACGTCCCACACAGAACCTCGCCTGGAAGAAACAGCCAAGCCAGTTCAACCATCCCTGAAAGACCGGCCGGGAACAGAGAAGCCGACAACTCAACCGAGCCCAGTAGACCGGGTGGGAGTTGCGGCGAAAGGCCTGACTCACCCTTCCAGGCGGTTCCATGCAGAAGAGCCAGAGCGACAAAGAGCCCATCCAAACCATCTGAAGACCACACAGCAACTGAGCTGCGCAGGTCAAGTAGGCAGATTAAAAGCCCCACCTACTTACGCGACTACGTCACGTAGGATGGACCAAACCAAGAGGGGAGGGGTGTTCCATATTAGCATTCTTGGAATACCCTCACCTGATTGGTCAAGACGAACTGCACTGTGATTGGATGGAAGAACAACGGTGATTGGTCAGTAAAGAATCTACCGTGATTGGCCGAGCCGATTGCGGGAGATTCAGAAGGCTGTCATTGGGTAAGAGCCGCCGGCAAGCTCTATAAGAAGAGCTGCCACAGCTCGCAGGTCCAGCACAGATCTATACCTTTTAATAAAGACCTGAAGTTACGCTGGTCTCGAGTCTCATTTTTCCGCGCTTCTACAATCACATCTTTTGATTCCTTGATTGAGTGATCATGTTCCATCAGCTTGTTTCTGACTCCTAGTGACCACATAGATAGATTTTTCTCCATTGCAATCTATCTCTAACTTGTTATTCCTTGTCTCCCAATGGTGTGTTTACCACCATTAAATATGAGTCCATCCATCTTGCTATTTAACATCTCTTTCCTTCCACCTTTCCCAGAATTAGAACTGTTTAAAAGAGCTGGACCTTTGCATAATGTGTCCAAAGTAGTATAATTGGAGCCTGGTCATTTGTGCCCTGAATGAGAACTCCTAGTTGATTTGTCAATGACCTATCAATGTATGTTCTTCATTGTCCAGGGTATTCCCAAGAATCTTTTCTAGCTGCATTCATAGCCAAAGAGAAGCTTGTAAGAGCTGTAATACAATGTAATGCAATCAATGAACACTGACACATTTCTGCTGGGTTTTGAGAAATGCCCATTGCAATTTTCTTCAGCTACCGGTACATATGCCAACATAGCAGAGTTAGAAGATGAAGTTGATTCTATGAATAGCATAAACTGAAACTGAAAGAACATGCAAACATAATATATTAATATTTAGCGGCAAAAATTGGGAATTAAATAGAGCTTGGGCTTGGGAATAGAAATAAAGTGAAGAATATTTGACTGAATGCACCAACAGGCCATTTATTTCTAATACCTTCCAGCTGTATAAGCATTCACTGTACACATGGACTTTGCCCAATGTACTGTATAAAAATCAAATTGACTACGTCTGTGGAAGTGCACAATGGAAAAGCTCAATAACATTAACAAAGACAAAAGCTGGAACAGATTGTGGTGCAGATAATCAACTACTAGTATGCAAATCAGACTAAAGTTTGCATCAGAACAAACCAGTCATGAATGTAACAAAATATGACCTTAAAAATATACCCACAAAATTTAAAGATTAAATTTAAAAATGTAAATTTGCTGCATTGGGTGCTAACAAATATCAAGAGGGTTTCAATGGAGATTCTCAATTATCCAGGTCATGGTTGTCCAAAATGTGCTTTTCAAAAGGCAACTGAACTTTCTCATTTTTTTTTCCTTGAAAATGTTTCCCTACTCATCCAAGAACTAAAGAAGCTTCTTGGATGAGAAGTGAAATGTTTTCAAGGAAAAATCCAAGAAACTCTAGTTGCCTTTTGAAAAAGCACCTTTGGGAAGTATAAGAAAAGTTATGGGAAGACATTTAAAAAGTGAACTTAAAGAACATTAAAAACTTTGGCAATAGATAAAAAAAGCAAAGATGGCCCAAATAGATGATTGGGAAGTATTCCTGAAATTGTACAGAAACATAAATAAACAAAAACCAGAGAAACAAGAAGGGCAATTGCATAACTGAGTCAAAATTTCCAACATGCTGCAAGATGAACCAAAGAAAATTACTACAAAAATATTTGCAAGGAAACAGAAAATTGAAAATATTGGTAGAAGAACTAAATTGCTTTTCCAAAAACTACTAGAATTAAAGAGAACATTCCAACCTTGAACTAGAAAGTTGAGATGATCAAAAATCCACATTGAATAATGCTGAAAAAAAATCAAGAAAAGATAGAAAAAAATAAACTGATACTCATTACAGTCCTCATTTAGCAAATACAGTTGTGGTCAGCAACTTGGTCACTAAGTGAAGCAGTTGCTAAAGAAACCATAACTTTCGAATCTTACTTCAATAGAAGAGAACATACATTATCATAGACATATAAAAAGAATACATGTCACACACCTGATTTGGTATTTCTTGTTGGAGCAGTGCCTATAGTGATTTGGAACTGGTGGGCCTGTCCTTGTCCCCTTGTCACAGTCAGATCGTGCCTTGGCTATGAGCGTCTCTAGAACTGTACCCCTCCAGAGAGAGGCAGGAGCTATTAGATTGGTCTGCCCCCAGTGACTGGTGGGCACAGATGGGTTTCCAAGGAATAGGGGTTATAACCAAAGATTTGCTGCATAGTTCAGCCAAATCCCTAGTAACTGCCTGAAATAGGACAGTAGCTTTGGATAGGATTGCGCAAATGAAACTTCTCTTGAGCCATGGTCCTCATTGCTCCCAAAAGGTATATAAAGGTATATTGAGAGGGTTAAAATATCTAAAGCACCACTGGTGGAAGATGAAGAATGAATTTGACCAAATCCAATCACGATATGGGAAAGATATGAAGGTGTGGGAGATTAGTAGACAAGCCATGACACTAGATGCAATATTTTTGGGGACAGGCAATAAACTGATAAGGAAAATTTATAAATTTTTATTGGACTATAAAATGGAGGAAGAACAGGTCAAGGAAATGATGGTGGTATTGGCTTTGGATATAATATAGAATTGGATAAATAGCAAGAACTATGGGAACGAACAGGAAGATAACATTGGCCACATCGTATAAAGAAAACCTACACAAGATGTTATATAAGTGGCATCTCCCCCCAGCAAGGTGGCCAAAATGTATAGAAACCTATCACCAAATTGTTGGAAATGTGCCCAAGAATCAGGCACATATATCATACATGGTCTTGTAAAAAAAAACAAAGGAGTTTTGGCATAGGATCCAGGCATGATTAGAGGAAATGATTGGACAGAAAATAGAATACAAACCAGAATTATTCCTACTAGGAATTAAGAAAGAGAGACATAGTAAACAGGTGATTTAATAGTATTTAATAGTACATATTATCACAGCTGCAAGAATGGTTTTTGCTCAACAATGGAAAAATAGAGAAATCTCCGATGAAGGTGAGGTGATAAAGAAAATACTGATGTATGCTGAAATGGATAGACTGACAATGGAATTTAAAAATAAAGAAGAGACAGAATATTACAAGATATGGAATAAATTTTACCAATGGTGGGAAAAGAAAGGAGGGACCCAGAATAAAAAAAATGATTTGTAGAATGGATAATTGAGATTATGTCAATAAGTACAATGGAATATAATATAGATAATACAATGGATATAAGTTAAATGTATAAATGTATATAATATATGTATCATATACTTTAGTATGTATGGCGAAAATGAATGCCAGCATGACCACACTGTGTCCAATGTTTTAATGTTGTAATCAATAAAATATTTCAAAAACAAAACAAAACCAGAATTCGACCAAATATAGGTAAGAGATATTATTGAAGCCTATATCTCATGGCAATTCAGGTACCAAATTGTAAATACTTCTCCACACTAATTGTGTTTGTAAATAATTGCCCAGCAGCCTTCTTCAAGATGATCCACTTCCTTCTGGGGGAGGAAGATACAGAGGTCTACCTCCAGGAACACGATGAGGCATTTGCTGAGTTTTTGGAAAACAAGGTTGCCCAGATTTGTTCCTAGATAGAAGTTGATAGATGACTGCTGATCCATTGGGAACATGAGCACAATCACCTATGTTTTAAATCTGTGTCCTTCCTGCAGAAGGTCCAGTACTTTCTCCGCTTCTATTTAACATCCACATGAAGTCACTGGATGAAGTAATTTACATGGAAATCATCTGTCACCATGAAGTGAGATGTCATCAGTATCAGATAATACTCAGCTGTATATCTCAGCCCATGATGAGTTAAGCAATGTCATGACCTCCCTTTTGCAGTGCCTGCAGGCTGTGGGCTCAGAGTCAGAAGAAGGGACTGATGATGAGCAGCCAGATTCAGAAGTTCTGAAAGATGACAAGCAACCAGCTCCAGTGCCATCAGAGATTGCCATCTAAGCAGGCAGAGGATATCGGGAAAACCAGCAGCCAGCAAACACGGCTGCTGTTGCTCTCTGAAGATGTGAGCACAGATATATTGCCTCTTCCCAACCCAAGAGCTTGGTGGATTGCAAAAAGAGTTGGGCAACTGCTTATATGGAAGGGCTCCAACCCTATTATATGAGTTACAAAGGGGTTGTCTCTATTAAAATGCAACAACAAACACAAACTCTCTGTTGATGACACCTACTCTGTGTGCTTTAACTTGTGAGCTTCACAACCCTGACTTTGATTCTGGACCAGGTGATGAATCTGCTACAAGATTTGATCCTTGGACTCTGCTTTAAATGTGCAATTCTTGTAAGCCAAACTTACTGAATGTGGGGGGAAAACATACTTCTACATGGCAAATGTGCATGTTTACAAAACCATCCCTTTGTATATTTGTGTGTACTTGATCTGGGGCAGGACACAGACAGACCTGGTATATAATCTGGGGATTCTCCTAGACTCACAGCTCCTAATCAAGGACAGGTGGCAACCGGGAGGGTCTTTGCAAACACTGCCTGCTTAGGACTGTTTCCCCGCATCTCTTCCCACCTATATAGTGAAGTTATACATTCTCTTGGTGATGCACAGTAAGTGGATGTTATCATGTTGCGCTGCCCTGGAAGTGCCAGAAAAGAAAGAACATTGTTCCATTCATACAAAGGGAAGCAGCTGGAGTCTGATGGATTCCAACTTCAACTGGGAATTCCTCAATTCCTGAGATCGTTATTATCCATTAGAGATAATGGCATGACACTGAAAATAAGAGAGTGGCATGCATAGCTGAAAGTATGATTAAAACCTAACTACAGTAACCAATGTTCCCTAGTTGAATAAACAAGCTGGCCGCCTTTGAGCCATTGAAGTTAATTGGCTCACAGATAGAGAGTCCCGCGTCCAAATAGTTGCTTAGCTATAATTCAGCTCCCTGGGAGACCCTGTGGCACTTGCCTTCTCATATTGTAAGAATGCTGGAAGTTCACAAAATGGAATATAATCTATACAGGTCAGACTGAGCACATCAGATAAATGGCTTAGAAGGGTAAGATAAGTGGCCTAACAAATCAGTTGTGGTAATATTTCAGACTGTGTACTCAAGTACCTGTCCCTAAGATTTCCACATTGACATCTATTACTGGGACCTAAAAGAGACAACTTTTAGCAGAATGCAGTGGTCATGAAATAGGATATGAAACTTTTGGTTTCCTTTCTTGAGTACTCTATGGCACCATTGGCAGTGAACCACTTATTTTTCTCTTCCATTTTCCTGAGTTATGTCCCTGAGGTCTTACAGTGTGGAAAAATTAGAGGAGGGAATGTAATGTTTCTTCAAGAATATAAAATAGAATACGTAACATCCCCTCCTCTTATTTTTCCACACAGTAACAACCGGATGATGATGGACTAAAAGACTGTCTGGTCCCAAGTTATCCAGTGAATTTCTGTGGCCTTAAATTTATGTCTCCTTGGATCTAGCTGCAACACTACACCAATATACAAATTGGACTTGGATTCTTTCGCACTTGAGTTTCGTGAACCAAAAGGTTGTTTAAAAGGCACAGGTTGGCAGGCTTTCTGGAAAAATTGCCAAGAGCCATAAAGGTCATAATGTTGGCAAGCTATGTCCTACCATGCTCCCTGATGAGCTTCAAAATATTCCTTTGCTGACTATCAGGTGGCAGCCTTGGAAGTAGAGTGGAGGAAAATCTGTGTTACCATTAAGAAGTGCTGATTTATCCTGTCAGAAATGTGAATATTCCAATACTCAGTCTTACTGATTTTGCTAGTACTTCATAATTATTGCTGGAAGGGGAGCATTGGCTGGGACTCAAAGAGGAGAAGTACACAGGTTCATAATGCAAGGTGCATTTCTAGGCAGTTCTCCTTTGCCCTGTTTTTGGAATGGAATAGCAGTGAATAGTGGAACCTGGTTCTCTTATAGATGATCTGAAAGGCATTGGATCTCAATTTTGAGATCTGACCCAAAAGATAAAGACTATTTTTTTTATTTCCATGTATAACAAGTTGAAGAAATCCTTCAGTTTCTGTATAGTATAGTCATCATATTATATAAAGCAATTCATTATAATTCAGAGCAGAAAGAATTAATCTGGTTTCATAACAGGCTTTCATATCCATAAAAATGTAAACATGATATATTAAGTAAATTGAGGATTTTGAAATATTACCTAAGCTAGAATTTTTCATTTCAAAAGGAGGAGTTTCTTCTGATGCTTTTAAATATATCCAAGCAGACTTGTTTATTTAATGCAACAGAGATGTAAAAAAATAAAATAAAAAAATAAAAGGAATCCATTCACAAAAGGAAGGAAGGAAAAAAAAAGGCAAATGTTTGTTTCCAAATGTCCTTTAAAAAGTTGCCAAATCCTCCTTTCCAGAGAAAAGTCAGTTAAGAGAGAAAATGAAGACTCAAAAACAGAAGTAATCCTTCTCTTAAATAGCATCCAAAAAGTGAACAGAAAGAAGGAAATGGAGCAAATAGTGCAGTGTTTTAAAAACAAGAAACTTTAACCTAGTGCTTCTTGCTTATCTTAAAGTATGCTGTTTTCTTCAATCTTTCTGCTAAAAGTTATTGCTTTAATATAAAAGTGTCTATTGTTCAGCTAAAATGCCAAAATAGCAAGGTTCTATTCATTTAGCAAAGACAAAGAAAGCCATATTTAAGTTTCACCTTTCTGATAGCTTTTGAACCAAATTAACTATCTGGCTCTTCTCAAACCACCTGAGTAAGATGACCATTAGGGGCCAACATCAATGGGCTCTTCCCTGGCCCATACAATGACAAGATCCTTGTTCGTTCCCCTGAGCTTTCTAGCTGAATTACTTCTTGCTGAGTCCTTGGACAATTTTGCCTAGGGGCAGAGGGCATGTAAATGAGCATTGGTGACTGTCAAGGAAATGAGAGCTTCCCGAGGACATTTCACCCAGAACCAGCATATTTATAAAGCAATATTCACTCAAAGGAGCAGAGTTTTTCAGTCTCAACACCTTTAAGATGTGTGAATTAATACCTGTTCTGGGAGTTGAAGTTTATACATCTTAAAGTCGCCAAGGTTGAGAAACACCGCAATACAGCTTAAGCAAAGAACTGTTTGGATTCAAAACAAACCTGTAAATCCCCCTCCCCAGCTAGCCTGCTTGCTATAGGCATGTTCTCATTTACCTGACCAGAAGAAGCTCCACCAGTGACTTGCAGCATCTTCTAGAGTCACCAAGTCATTGCCAGATGACAGAAATCTTATTCATACAACAATGGCTGAATGACTTTGGAAGATGTTCTCAATCACTTGAAGGGAAATGCCCTTTGTCATTTAACCACAGCATGGACTGAAAACTCCAGGCATGTGCTCAGAAAGAAAGTTTAAAAAAACAATTTAGCCTGTGTTGGGGGGGGGGGGGATACACAGTTTTATCTGTAACCTACAGAGGAAAGTTATTGCTAGGACAGTGTTAACATTTCTCAGTCTGGCTGCACCCTTGAACAAGAGCAAGAATGGTTAATGGAGGTTATTTCTCCATGTGTTTAACTACAGTGATATTATTTGCTTTTAAGATATGGGATATTAACATGAGGTTTCTAAAATCCACAAATAGACTCTCATATATTAAAGCCTACAGGGGACGTGGTGGCTCAGTGGCTAAGACATTGAGCTTGTCAATCAGAAAGGTTGGCAGTTCAAATCCCTAGTACCGCATAACCGAATGAACTGTTACTTGTCTCAGCTTCTGCCAACCCAGCAGTTCGAAAGCATGTAAAAATGCAAGTAGAAAAATAGGGACCCCTTTGGTAGGAAGGTAACAGCGTTCCATGCGCCTTCGGCATTTAGTCCTGCCGGCCATATGACCACAGAGACGTCTTCGGACACCTTAAAGGTTCCCCTTGCACATATGTGCTAGCCTATATTTGTATCAATTTATCTACAATATGGCTGCAGCCATTCAAATTTCATGGCACCAATCCAGAGCATCTTTGTATGTATGTTTGCTTGTATGCATGTGATTTTGTCAAGTGGAGAAAGGTAACAAAATCACCACTGGGTTGTCTTGTTTTCCTTGGGGAGAAGTGATCATTAAGAACAATTAGCACAGCTCTGTCTTTGAGGCTGTACATTAATGAGGCATCATAGATGTCCCTGGGATACAGATGTGTTCATTCTTTTTTCTTTAAAGGAAAACTCTAGTCAATATGGTGAAATGGATTAGTATAATTTATGGGGAATGGCATTCACAAAGAGTTCTGTCACCTAAAATAGCTTAACTTAAATTTCTTGCTTAAGGGATGATGATTACTCTGTATTTACTTATCCAGCACTCAGCCCTTTCTTTATATGCCTCACTTTATAGACATCAAATTGAACTTCAACAGCTTCATTGTAGAGATGCTCCATGGTTTTCTAAGAAGGTTTCTCTGCACTCATCCCCTACCAGGGGCTGAATATTTCAGCAAGTATTGCAACCCTTCTATGGAAAGCTTGCAGAACCTTTGCTCATAAATCAGAAAGACGTACAAGTCTTGCCAGAAAAACACAGCCACCCTAGAGATGCTGCAGTCATAGAAACAGTGGCATAGCAAGCAAGAGTGACCACTAGTAACCTCATTGCTATTAGTAGCCTTAGAGTATAATGAGCTCCCTTTGGCATTTGTGTGCTTGAGTAGGAGATGGGTCTTTTTTTATTGGCATTTGAGACAGTGCCCAAAAGCTTCAGCCTCCATATCCCTTCTAGGCTTCCTTGTTCCAGTTAAGAGAACTTTACATAATGTTCTATCAGGTGTTCTTGGAAGAATTTTAAGAGTTGATGTAACCCTGCTGTAAGAGTTGATATTCATATTCCTTTCAGTCTAAGGAACTAAAAAGAGGAAATACATTTTCATCCAAAAGCTACCGTAATAGTAATTTAATTCAGTTACTTATCTTAAAAAAGCAAATCTTCATGAGGGGGCTACTGACCTCCCAGCCTGCTGGTGGAGTTCCCAGAATCTTTGGTTGTCTATTGTTGGGCATAAGAGACCATTCATCAATTCTCTTCATTTTTTAAAGAGCTTGGCTACCTTTCATTAGGCATGAGAACCAATAAAATAGGACTAGAAGAGGTATGAGATGATGCTATTGTTCAAATTTATAGTTCTTTAAATGAAGAATAAGGAATTATTGCAACATAGAATATTTGCCATTAGGCAGCTCAAAAGGCATTGTGGAGGTACTTTTTTCCTCCATAACATATCTTTTTGTTTTACGAGAAGAAAAAGGTACAGCTGAGAAAGCACAGTAGATATGTTATAAATGGAGGATTTATTTGCTTGGCTTTCTATAAAATTTGGAAGAAGTTAGAGTAAACTATACGTAAACCGATGCATTTCCCTGAGTAGAAGACAGGAAAAAGCCAGATAATTTTTTTACAATGAGGATTCTTTAATATTTATTTCAGATGCTGTAAGTAATATTTAAAATTCTATCTATGGGTCTGTTTTGAAATAGTAAAAAACACCATCACTTTCAGAGGCTTTCTGTTCTGTATGAAAATAGTAGACTCCTAATTCGCTATTCTGATTGGCTAAGAAAGCCAGTATAGGGATTGGTTCACTAGGAACCAATCCAAGAAGCCGCTTAAAGGCGGCAAGATTAAACTACTGTCATTGGCTACAAGCCAGCAGGCAAGCCACTATAAAAGGGCTGCCGCGGCTTGAGCCAATGTTCCATTTTTACTTGTTGTAAACAAATTAAGACATTTGTTTGTTGGAACCTGGTCTACCTCGCGTTTTTCCAAATGGAACACTGGCGACGAGGATGGGATCGTCCTAAAACGTGAGACGGTGCACGCAGCGAACTAAAACCAGGCTGAAGACGATGGCTAGAAATAACGCACCGCCCGCACCCTTCAATCCCAATGAAGAGGATTGGGAATCCTACGTAGACCGTTTCCAAATGTATTTGGAAAGTAATGAGATGGAAGAGATCTCAGACCAGCGTAAGAGGGCTGTCTTCTTAACGCACTGTGGGCCAACGATTTTCAAAATGGCCAAGACATTAGCGAAGCCCAGAGACGTGAAGCAAATGACTTGGCCCGAACTCCAATGAATACTGAAGGCTCATTACGCGCCAGTAGTGTCAAACCTTACCAAACGGCACGAATTTTACCTAAGAGACCAAAAAGAAGGTGAGACCATCGCTGATTTTGTGGCAGCCTTCTGACAACTGGGGGGAGCATGTGAGTTCCTGAACTTAGATGAAGCGATGCGAGATCGAGTAATATTGGGTTTAAGAGACTCTAATTTACAAAGCAAGCTGCTAAATAAACCCAACATAACCGTAGCCGAAGCCATCCCTGAAGCCACAGCCGCTGAAGCCGCAAAAAAATTGGCAGTCAAAATGAAACAGATGAACACGAACAACGACGAAGCGAGCCTAACTAGAGGAAAGAAACAATTTCCCGCCACCACACAGCACGAAGATTTTGACGAGATGTCAGAATCCGGAGAGGAAGACGATGAGGTCCACCGCCTATACGCCAACAAAAAAGGGCGCGAAAAAAGAAACTGGCGGGAATGCGCCGGCTGTGGAGGAAACCACCCTCGAGCCGATTGCAGATTCCTTGATGCCATCTGCAGAGCTTGTAAGAAAAGGGGACACATCGAGAAGGTCTGCAGAAATAAAAAAAATTACAGCCCAAACAGACGCAGCAACTCTCCCCCACAAGCTGAGCCAAAACAAACCAAGAGAAAGTGGCAGCGAAACAAATGAGCCAGTAACCGAGAAAAAACCCATCAGACTTTCACTATCGGAAGCGCTCAGACGGAAAGCGGGAAAAAAGTCAAAATAATAGTAAAAATCGAAGGCAGCCCCTGCGAAATGGAGGTAGACTCAGTGTCTTTCCTGTCAATGGTGACATGGGACACAATCAAATAACTGGTCCCTCATATCAGACTTAAAGAGCTCCAGAAGCAAAAATTAACCCTGAAGGACTACCAAGGGAATCAAATCCCTGTGGTAGGTCTAGGACATTTCCGAGTCACCTACAAACAACATGTCGAAGTCCTGCCATTGACAATAGTCGACTGAGACTGACCAAGCCTCCTGGGCATCGAATGGTTTGCACCATTGGGCATTGGAATGACCGGAGTAGACCGGGTGGCCGCAACCGACTGGGAAGAAAACCTGATCCACGAGTTCCAGGACATTTTCGACGGCTCCCTAGGCAGGTATCGGGGAACCCCAATTTCCTTTAGTTTAAACCCCCAGGTAGCCCCTAGAAGACTAAAGGCCAGACGAGTTCCTTTTGCATTAAAAGGAAAAAGAAAGGAACAACTAAACAAATTAATTGACCAAGGGGTTTTGGAACCTGTTGACCATGCTAAATGGGAGACGCCCATTGTAACACCAGTTAAACCTGACGGGTCGGTTCGCATCTGCGGAGACTACAAGGCTACCCTGAACCATGCACTGCAACAAAGCGCATACCCGGTGCCAGTCGTACAACATTTGTTACATTCACTTGGGGGAAGAAAAGTTTTCGCTAAATTAGATCTAGCACAAGTTTACCAACAGCTTCCAGTAGACCCTTTAACGGCCGAGGCACAGACAATAGTGACCCACAAAGGGGCATTCAAGTGCAACAGACTCCAGTTTGGAGTGAGTGTGGCCCCAGGCGTATTCCAAAGCCTCATGGAACGCCTATTGAATGGAATACAAGGGGTCGTACCATATTTTGATGACGTTCTAATTTCGCCCAAAGATACGACCCAACTAGAAAAAAGACTAAGAAATGTACTAACAAAATTCAGAGAATCTGGCCTGAAAGTAAAAAAAGAAAAATGCTGCTTAATGACTGATCCCGTCGAATTTCTGGGCTATTTAATAGACGGAGAGGGTATACACCCTACTGAAAAAAAAGTCAAAGCCATTAAAGACACACCACAGCCAAGAAACAAAACTGAATTGCAGGCATTTTTGGGACTAATAAATTTTTATAACGTATTCCTCCCCCACAAAGCGACAATAGCGGAACCATTACACCGGTTACTTGATAAAAAAACTAATTGGACTTGGGGTCATAGAGAGCAAAAAGCCTTCCAGAAAATAAAAAAATTATTAACATCAAACACCGTTCTTATCCAGTTTAGTAACACACTTCCATTGACGGTGACCTGCGACGCCTCACTGTTTGGAGTCGGTGCCATCCTGAGCCACCAATTGCCAGATGGGAGAGAGGCACCCGTCGCTTATTATTCAAAGACTCTGTCTAAAACAGAACATAACTATTGTCAACTAGACAGAGAAGCCCTGGCAATCGTCGCCGGAGTGAAACGCTTCCACAAATATCTCTATGGAAGAACATTTTTGATAGTAATGGACCATAAACCGTTACTAGGAATTTTGGCAGGAAACAAGCCTATACTGAACATTTTGTCCCCGCGAATGACTAGATGGTCAGAATTCCTAGCAGCCTACTCTTATACATTAACACATTGACCCGGGAGGCAAATCTCCCATGCAGATGCATTAAGCAGAACGCCGTTACCGACAACGGAGGAAGATCTGGCACCGACGATGACCACCTTGCAGATAGAGACATGCCCCGAACTACCAATATCTGCAAACGATGTCGCCAGAGCCACCGCAAAGGACCCAGTGACTGCCCGCATACTAAACTGGGTAGGTAAAGGCTGGCCGGAAAACCAAACAACTGAAAACTTTAAACTTTTCCGGACCAGACAAACCGAACTCTCAATTCAAAAAGGTTGTTTATTGTGGGGTGCTCGGGTAGTTATCCCTCCTAAATTATGAACCAGGGTACTGGGTATGCTTCACGAAGGCCACCCTGGTATTGTTAAAATGAAAAGCCTTGCTAGAAGCTATGTCTGGTGGCCGGGTATAGATAGGGACATCGAATACTGGGTTAATTCTTGCAACAAATGTCAAAAAACCAGGCCTTCCCCACCACAAGCACCCATAAGGGACTGGGAAACCCCACGAGGACCCTGGTCTCAGATCCACATTAACTTTGCGGGACCTACTGAGGGACATACCTTCCTAATTGTTGTAGAAGCATACTCGAATTGGTTGGAAGTTGTAGTTATGCCATCTACGACAACTGAAACAGTCATTAAACAACTTGACAAACTCTTCGCAATCCATGGACTGCCGGACGTCCGAGTGTCCGACAACGGGCCACAATTAACAAGCATCCAATTCGAACAGCACCTAGCCTCCCTAGGTATACGCCATGCTCTAACTGCGCCGGCTCACCCGGCTGCAAATGGTAGAGCGGAGAGAATGATCAGGTTTACCAAAGAGGGTTTTGAGAGAATGGACATTGGGGATGTCCAAGATAAAATTAACCACCTACTCACCCTCCAACATATCACATCCAGTACTATAACCAACAAAAGCCCGGTGGAACTATTAATGGGAAGAAAACTTAGGTCGCAATTAGACAGATTGCACCCAAATTATACACCAGAAAGACCCCCCGACTCCTCCACTCGTTTCAGAACATTTGAAATCGGCGACCTAGTCTATGCAAAAAATTTCACCGGGGACCCCTTATGGCTTCCAGGCACAATCACACAAATTACAGGCCCCCGGTCCTACCGACTAACCGTAGACGATGGCAGGGAATGGAAGCGGCACATAGACCAGCTTCGTTCCCGAAACATTGAAAGAAATATGAACGCACAGCCACAAATAATAAAGAACAACGAAAAACAAACCAAAGGGGGGGGGGGG
>BLBF01000032.1:30136123-30162169 GCA_015471245.1 Laticauda colubrina
CAAACCAAAGGGGGGGGGGGGAATACAAGAAAATAATAAAGAACCGTTTAAAATAAACCCAGAATATTCTAACAAACAAAAAGAGCAAAAAAGAGACTTACAGTTAGAAGAAACTTGCGGGAAGAATCCAATCGAAGGGGCCAGCCAGGCCAGCTCGACCTGCCTGGAGAAACCAGGAGGGAGCGGCAAAACCACCGGCCTGAGAAACACAGGCGGCAGCAAAATGGCTGACTCACCCTTCCAGGCGGTTCCATGGAGAAGAGCCGGAGAGACAGCAACCCCATCCGAACCGGTTGAAGTCTCCAGCGAAAATGAACCACGCAAGTCCAGTGGAGTCAGAAGAAGCCCCACCTACCTGTGCGACTACGTCACCATGTAGGACTGAACCAAGAGGGGAGGGGTGTTCTGTATGAAAATAGTAGACTCCTAATTCGCTATTCTGATTGGCTAAGAAAGCCAGTATAGGGATTGGTTCACTAGGAACCAATCCAAGAAGCCGCTTAAAGGTGGCAAGATTAAACTACTGTCATTGGCTACAAGCCGGCAGGCAAGCCGCTATAAAAGGGCTGCCACGGCTTGAGCCAATGTTCCATTTTTACTTGTTGTAAACAAATAAAGACATTTGTTTGTTGGAACCCGGTCTACCTCGCGTTTTTCCGAACGGAACACTTTCTATAAAAGCCTATGTTGTTATAGACTAGTGGATGTAAAATGTGAGAAATCTAAATTCATATTTAACATCCAGCAATCTGTGTTGAAATGTCCAGTGGATGGGGACATTAATAATATTATATTTTAGTGTTGTATTGTGGCTGCCATGGGCAGGGGTGGGGATGTAGGAAGGAATATGTATGAGTTTTTATGTTATGGATTTTTAATGTAAGTTACCTGGAGTCACTTCTGTGTCTGCTGGATGACCATATAAATTTGTTTACTAAATAAGTACATTAGATAGGATCATGAATTGGAGCTGAATGCTGAGGTGTATCTGCATCGTTCTTTGACTGCTTCCATCTTGCAATGCAGAAGTAACATATTTTGCATACCAAAGTCTCTAGTACAGGTCATTTCTGAAAGGATCGCATCTGGGGCATTTTGTTTTGTTCTGTTTTTTTTTTTAAATCACACAGTGCTACCATTTCCATACTTGGCCATCTGAACCAGGCGGCCTTGTCCATACCATGTTTATTTGAGTCCACAGCTTCTAGTTGACCAATGATTATTACTTTCATCGTAGAGAGAAGACAAACTCCAATGGGCCTAGAGAATGACAGATGGAAGACACAGTGAAGCCTTTTAATGAGATTCCCTTGAGTTGAGCTGTATTCTAAATGCATCGTCATAATCTACCATCTGCAGATAGGATTACCTTTGGGCACAGTGGAAAATCGAAAAGAGTAAAGGTGAAATCACCCTCTTCTGCCTGTAGAACTTTGTCCTATAGGACTAGTTGGGTGGGAATGTGATGCTTCTCTACTGTCTAGCTCAAAAGTGATTGCTGAAAAAAATGAAGGGATTATTCAGGCCTAATTGACTGACTGCCCTTGCAGCCTCCATGCTGCCTTCATGTATTGCTTCCATACAATTTCATTCTCATCATCCTCAACCACCCTGCATATAATTGGAGATTTGCTCCAATCATTTTTTTCTGGTAGGGGAGAGGAAATTGTCTCCTCCTCCTTGTAAAACTGTAAGTCAATCAGTTTCAATTGGAATAGTTATGAAAAACTGTATCAGTATGGGATATCAAGCCCATAAGGGATAAATTGCCTTAACAGAGCCAGTGTAAAATATTTTTTAAGCAGGGTCTGTGTTCCATGCATTAACTAATCATTCTGTTTGCTATTTGCATTGTCCTGGGAGTTGAGAGTGGAAAGAACTCTCACTTTGGTTTTTATCCCTTGGCAGGTAATGGAAGCCTGTTTCCCTTGCCTCTCGAGAAAACAAAGAGGAGAGATGCTTACTATCAACTTGAAGTATTGCAATTGCTTCTTTCTTCCCTGCTAGAAAGAAAAGTTTCCAGTTCTTGCTTCTTTTGGCATCTCCCTTCCTTTGGTTTTCAATCAGGCAGAGATGTAGTTTAATATCCCCCACCCTAGCAAGATGCATGCTTTAGATATGCTGAAGTTACAACTTCTGCCATCCTTAACCAGCTAGGAAAGGTTGGTACAGCTCTTGTAGGGGTGTTTAAGATTGTGCATTAAAAATTCTGTTGAACATAAGCCTGCAAAATATTACTTCTCTTATACGAAGATCTTGTGCATGGTTTTCATTGGGATAGCGATGCATTAACTGTAATGCAGTTCCATGTCAACGGAGGTGCAAGGGTGGGGCAGAGCATGGGAATATCCCATACCATTTTCATAAGTGTTCAGAGCCATGGAAGATGCTGATCTTTCATAAGTAATAAATTTTACGATTGTTATAGAATAATGTTATTAGCCATATGGCAGAAAAAAATCTCTACTAAGTTACTGAACTATGAATCTCTCACAAGTTACCGTTAAGCAAAACTGGGGGGATTGGAAAATGGAATTAGCTAGGCAATCCTGGTTCTGGTTGCTCTACTTTCTTCCCTTAGCTGAACTCCTTTTTGGATTGTCTGCTCGGCCACCCCCTCCTGTGCAAGCCACATGGTGCGGGGGCACCTGAGCCTCTGCAGACAAAGGCTGCTCTGTGGGCCCCATTGGCTGGGAATTGCCTTTATTCTTTGTTGGAAGAAACACTTGTCATTTGTTTTTTTACACACCAGGCTCCTGTTCTGCCCGCCTGTGATTGCTTCTTTCTCGCTTTTGTGCTCTTTTTCTTCTCTCGCTTTGTAAACAAGTGCGGGGTTTAAAGGAAACCCTTCCTGAGGAGAGTCCCATTCCCTTCCCCACACTTGCATTGCCAATGAATGAAATGGAACTGTGCCACCACCACTCGCCCAGTTGGTGCAACTCCACCAGAGACAGGTCTTCAAGTAACAATATCAACAGTTAGCTATTCGTATAGAAAGGATTTGGCATGGTTTTTAATGCATGATCTTAACCCTCTTCGCAACAGTGATGTCACCCTTCCCTGATCTGGCTGGTAGATTTGTATAGTTCAGGCCATATTGATGTGTGGATGTGAACAGTATCCCCCAAAGATGCAGTGTATGATGGCTGTAAAAAAAAAAAAAAAACCTCTACACTTTTGCGCTATGCATTTCTTTGGTCTCATGCTGCAGCCCTTATCTGAAGACAGCATACCTAACAACCTCCCAGTCTTCCATTCATGCCAATGCAGCCTAGCATAACCTTAAATTCTGTACATAAAACAGCCAATGTTTTTTCATGTGTGTTTATCGCCCCAGTGTTTTGAAACCAAACAGGAGCGTTCCAGCTGGTGTTTCTGCTTGGGTTAATCGTTAATCATCAAATCAGGAAGCAAAAGAAAGACCTGGAAATGGTTTTAACTATAAGTCACCATCTGATTCCAGTGGGTTTAAAGAAAAATTAAGAAAGGCTTCGAAACCTAAATTTCAAATCCCCCACAATAACAGTGTATTTGTTTCTGCAAATACAAAAGATTCGGCAGCATAGGACTTGGATAAGGGAACAGAACAGAACAGAACAGAATGGAATAGAGTAGAACAGAACAGACTGCAAGAACCTTACACAAGGAAGCAGCTGGGCCATTGAAGGATAAAAGGGATATCTTTATCAGAGACCAAGCTGGTTATGAAACACATTTCTACTTGGATTGTTATAAGGGAAGGGACAATGGTCTTGATCAAGCCAACTGTTGATCCAGCTTAGAAGAAAGCCCTGTTGTGAAAATTTGCTGTTGATGACTTCCCATTCTTTTTTTTTTATAAACTTTTTTAGTTTTCAATAAACAAACATACACAAACAAAACACAAAACATCAAAACATAAAACTTCTTTTTGAAAAGTGGCTTAGTTCCGGGTTACATCTTTTTATACAGACATAAATTCAAAATTCATGCTCACTTTTTATCCCATTTCATATCTTATTTACCATTCTATATTTTCTATATAGCTTCTCCCCTCTTTTCACTCTCTTAATTCTATTTTATTTATTTCATCTCAATTTAAATCATGATGCATATTTCTTTTGTCTGTTCTATTTCAATTTTCTATTATCTTTTCTCATTAACACAAAATTTCTTCTGTAATCACATATTAAACTATGACACCTTTAAATCTTTCCCCGAAATTCAACACTTAAAATAATATATACTTTTCATTCTGGTTCTACTTAGTACATTCTGAAGCTACTTACTATATTATAAAATAAAAGAGAATAATACGTTTATAATATAATTAAAACAATAATCCATAGCAAATTAAGCTCTATTATTAAATCCAATTTTCTAACATTATTTCAAATATAAATACAACAATACAATCTTATGTACTTTGCAGAATCTCTCTTTTAATCATATTTTTACCCACTATCTCTGAATAGATTTTGTTTCTTTACATCTTGTTTTAAACCTTTGTAACTTCTCTTCCCTTTTTCCCTTGCTTTCTTCTCCAATCCTGTCTTTTTACCCCCTTGTCTCTTAATCTCCACCTTCTTAATCTCCACCTTCTTCTGTATTTCTCTTTTCTGTTGCTTTCTGACGTTGTATCGATTTTTCACCTTATTTTTCCCTTTTTGGGTTGTTTTTTTAAGTCTTAAATTCTCCATTCTCTTTCTCCTCTTTCCCTTTTCTTCCCCGGCTAAAGTTGTTTGTTCATTAAAGATGGCTTCTTCTTCATCCCAATCTTCTTGTTCTTGTAGTTTCTGGAAGGTATAAATCGCCATTTCTAAAAAATGGAAAACAGATCCAGAAGAGCCCTTCCCTTCTTGATCCTCTTCTTTTAGCTTTTTAAATTCAATTTTCAGTTCATCAACAAGTAGTACCATTGTAAAAAGTTTTTTTAGACAAGCCAAATATTTTTAGTCTTTAAAATAATAATTTCCAAAAGTCCCAAAGTCACCAAGCAATCCAAATACACACAGTCTGTTTCATTTAGCACTTTCTTCTTTTTATATTGTCTCCTCCTGGGGTTATAGTTTAGTTGCAAAGCTCCAATTAAAATATATCTTTTAAAAGTCTTATTACAGTTTAGCTCTGATCTTATAAATTCCAAGCAGCCTCCTCCAACAAAATCTTAATATTAATTATTTTCCTCTCCCTTCCCACTTATAGCAAAAAAGAGTTTTGTTTTTTTCCCAATGCTCAGAAATCTTTATTGTCTCCTTGGCTTTGATTTTCAGGATTACCTGCTGATGCCAAAATGGGTTTTTCTGATTTCTCCATTCATTTGCTATCACCGTAAGGAAGGAGAGTGAGAAAAAACAAACATTCCCTTTTTACTTTCATTCGCCGCTTTTTCCGTCTTCGTCGAGAATGATATATCTTTAATGAAACTTAAATTCCAGGGTATTTAAATGTTACTTAATATCCCGGTTAGCCAAAAAAACTTTCACTTTCTCAGCTTCCTCCTTCATTCTTATCCAGATGAAAGCTTCTTTGTGGTGGCCATTGCTGACTGCCGCTCTACCGCTTTCGGAAAAGGGAGTTAAGCCAGCTGAGGAGGGGGGTTGCGATTCCATTGGACCCCTGCTGGATCTCCCCTATCTTCAGCTACCTCTACGGGGTAACTATAGCCCCCAAATCCAGCTGGATCGAGGGCACTCCAGCGGCGAGCGCAGCAGAAACCACGCACAATCGTGGATTCCTGCTGCCGCTGAAGCCTTGCAAACCAGAAATCTCCCTGATGACTTCCCATTCTGAGTTGCCTCACAAGTTCAACAACACTGAGGACTTTTAGAGAACCTTCGTTACAAATACTTGTATGATATTAGAATGTATGCATTGGTAAAAGCTAGCATCCTAACAAATATTGGTAATGTGAAAGATAAGACTTTGAATACTTTATTAGTCAAGAGAGTATGATATAGAGCATGATAATCCCTCCCTACAGAGATCCAAGCTATTTCTTACCACCTAAGTTTCCCAAGTCAAGAATAACACTATGGTCTAACCAAGGAGTATGAGAATCTGGAGAAGTGCCAGGGTCTGGAGGGGGAACTAGAGAGGATTCGGAAAATAAAGACCAAAGTGGAAAACTCAGGTTGTATAGCTCCTAAACTGGAAGAATGGTTCCAACAGATCTGTGGAACAACATCAGTGAAGTGTTAAGATATTGGTGAGAACCTTCAAACTCCCAGGCTTCTGCTAGAAAATTGAGAAAGACACATACTACCCATAGGGGAGAGAAGATAATTTTTAACAGAGGGAGAGGGAGAGAGAAAGAGAGAGATGGAGAGAGAGAAAGAGAGAGATGGAGAGAGAGATGGCAAAAACATGACAGCATGTCATTGCACACATTCTTCATAAATTACTTTTTCAGCATTGTTGTAACTGCAAACAGTCACTGTCTGAGACAGTCACTAAGTGAGGGCTACCTATAATGACAAGCTATGCTATGCTTTCGGAAAAAGTCCTAAATGTAATCAAGGCAGATTTCAAAATTTAGCTACAGTGGTTGTTATGGAGCTCCTGGACTCCTACTGAAACAGCACATAGTAAGCAGACACAATTTGGCACCTGATTTCAGCAGAGCACTGAAAATGCACCTGCGTATCCAGTTCTGGATATCACTCTTAATGGGTAATGAGTGCGGGCTTGGCAAGAAGCAGCACCACCATAAATGAGTGTGACAATCAAGATCCACCCATCATACTAAAGAACATCACCTGGCATCATGGGACTTTCCTAACTGAGTTGTGGTATTGTAGCATCACATCCAAAATGTTCATAGGAAAATAACAATTCTTCCTTTTTTGAATACCTAGTTTTGTTCTAGGCATTATAATGAGGGGAGTGAATGGGAAATGCTTTTTTCCTTATCATTGATGCTTACTGATAATATTAGAGATATGGTTACCATACATTTCCAGATGACTTTGAGGTGTAGGTTGCTTATTATATAGGAAATTTGGGAAATAGCATTGTTTGAAAAATGAGCACACCAGCAAAGCATCCTGAAGAATTGTTCAATTGAGATTTTTTTTAAAAAAATATATCCTCTAGTTTTTTGTCATAGCAATAGCAACTCAAATAGATTGCTTCCATCTATTTTGGAACAAAAAATTGAACATGTGTGTTTAAAATTATAGCTTCTTAAGATTAGAAATGTATAATATATGCATGCCCAATTTCCGTCTTTTAAAAAAAAGTTCTTTTACAAGTCTGTTATATATCATGTCTCAACTTGGTAAATTGTAAATATATATATTGGATAAAAGGCCTTCCTCATTTTTTAAAAAAATCTGTATTTGAAAATTTCCTTCTTCTTGCAGCAGTCTTGATCAATGTGCCACAGTCTGAAAATCATTTTACTGGATTTCCTGTTTTTAACTGACTACATTTTATTAGTGACTTGTGATAAGCTCCATGAAGGAAGAGGGAAGAGGTTCAAGGTAGGCATACTATAGAATCTCTCAGGAGAGCTTAGAAGTACCTTAAAAGGTAAGATTCTGGCAAGATTCTGTCCATTAGGTATAAGCAAATAAAGAACTGGACTTGACTAGATTTTTGCTCTGTTGTTTCTGGGCTTGGGCCTGGCACCTCACTTACTATGTGTGGCAATTGATGGATTTTCCAACTTCCCTTCCAAATCCATCTCTTTTTTTCTATCTTGTGTTGATATTCATGGAATCTAACTGATGCAAGAATTATAGCAGAAGTTGCCTCTCATTGAGACAGAAATATCATGCCAACCCTTTAGTCGTCTTCGGCACATGTCTCATTCTTCTGAATGAGATGAAAAGGGAAGGTGGAATCCATCAGTGTGTTACATTTCAGTATAATTAGTTGTTTAGAAACCATGTCCAATGTATTATTCCGTGTAATAATTTTATTCTTTCTTTCTTTGATTTATGGCTGTTGGAACTCTCCTGGTCATTTCTTATAGCCCAGTGGAAAGAACAGGTGATAAAAGTCCTCCCTCTCCCTTCATTGGTTTTCAGCTAAAACCCTGAAATGTACTAGGGCCATTTCCCATTACCAAGTTATAGTGCTTTCTACTCATCCCAATGTTAACAGAAAAATTTACTGGTGTGAAAATTATTGCCCCATTGCTGACACCCATCCTGTCTCTACTGCCTCCCTTCCTGGCCATCACAGCTATCTGAATTTCTTCTGATGCACAGCAATGGATAACCAGCTTAATAGATTGTATACACCTTGTCCCTGCCCTTGGAGGGAATTGGCATAAGAAGAAAAACCCCTTTAACACCAATACAGCTACTAATGACTAGACTGCCTCATTCATGGGCTGAGTATCAGAAGGTCATGGGGAAAGAGAATCAAGGAAATGTATTGGTGCCTCTAAAGGCAGAGAAAAAACCCAGGCCTGCATTCACATATTCCCAGTGTCTCCTCAGTTTCTTTTTCTGCTGAAGAGGTTATTATTTCTTCTGGAGAAATAAAAAAGGGAACAACCCATGGGAATATGTTTCATATGAGCCGTACTATGAAAAAGAGGTAATCCATGAAGGTGACACAGCTTAGTTTTATGGTGTGTTCTCATTAAATTTACAACCACTTTATTTGGGTTGTAACTTTATCAATTGGGCAGATGAATTGACATTTTATAGCCCTTGGCCTCCAGCTAGTTCCTTATCTTGGCTTCTTCCCCTTTTGAAACCTAATTCTGCTGGACTCTGCAAAATTAGAAGCCCACCCTCCCCATCTCAATCCTGCCATCATCACCCTAGCCCTGGGCATATTTTCCCAACTCAGCTGATCCCACAAGCACTTCAGGGTTTGGAATGCATAAATGTCATTTCTGAACACACATTTTCATTCTGGAAATGTTAAGCATGCCCCCAGGTTCAGCTTACAGTTATTCACTCACACACAGCCCTGGTCAATCACCACTCTCAAATCACTTTCAACCCAATACTGTGGCACAACTGATTCTTTGGAATACATGGAGAACCAGGGAATTTAAAGTCAGAGTAAAACATCATTGGTTTCAATATACACTTTCTGTTTCTCACGTGGACTCATGCACTCATCTATACTTACTTAAAAGTATTTAATGGTGTTTCACATAAGGACTATAAAATTGTATGTTCAGCACCAATTTGATGCAGTGGTTTGAGTGTTGGACAAGGATGTATGTAAAAGAGCATGATGCAAATCCTTCTTTTGGCTACAATTCTGAGGAACATAAATTAGTCAGACTCATTATGCTAAGCTGCCTCTTTGATTAGAAGGACAAGATGTCCCTCATCCTGAGATCCTCGAGTCTTCCAAGTACAGTCCCCCTTTATCCCTGTGGGATAGCAACTCAGCTCAACATACTGTCCCACAACAAATACATGTAAAAGTGACTCCCACATTTCAGAGTGCTTGGTGAAGTAGCACCACAGGCATTCCTGATGTGTAAGTGCCTCTATCAGAACCTTGCAGATCCTGGCATGATATTTGGGTGGCACTATCTCCCCCAGACACTAGGCTAAGGGTTTAGGTGGCAGTAATAGATTAACATTTGTGCCAGGAGTGTTGTGGGGAAGTGTAAGTGGAGATTACTGAAGTGGGTGAAGAAGGAAGGGAGATGTTATGTAAGCCTTAGAACAGAAGTCTCCAAACTTGGCAATTAAAGACTTGTGGACTTCAACTCCCAGAATAGCTGGTTGGAGAATTCTGGGAGTTGAAGTCCACAAGTCTTACAGTTGCCAAGTTTGGAGACCCCTGCCTTAAAGGGATCAGTGGTTCCCTTTCTCCATTCATTTTGGTATCCTTCAGGTGCATTACAGTCCTGGCTCAGCTGGAGGGTGCAGTTGGGTTGGGGTTTTTGGGGGACAAGCAGAGATTCCACAGGAGTTCCCAGTACAGGTAGTCCTCAGATTAATCAATAATCAGAATTGTAAGGGACCTTGTAGGTCATCTAGTCCACCCACCCCCCGCCCAAGCGGGAGACCCTACACCATTTCTGACAGATGACAGTCCAATCTCTTCTTGAAAATCTCAAGTGATGGCGCTCCCACAACTTCAGAGGGCAAGCTGTTCCATTGGTTGATTGTTCTCACTGTCAGAAAGTTTCTCCTTATTTCTAGGTTAAATCTCTCCTTGTTCAGTTTCCATCCATTATTCCTTGTCTGGCTTACAGGAGCTTTAGAAAATAGCTTGACCCCTTCCTCTCTGTGGCAGCCCCTCAAATATTGGAAGACTGCTATCATGTCTCCCTTGGTCCTTCTCTTCACTAGACTAGCCAGGCCCAGTTCCTGTAACTGTTCTTCATATGTTTTAGTCTCCAGTCCCCTGATGGTCCTGGTTGCTCTTCTTCGACTTACAACAGTCCATTTAGTGACTTTTCAAAGCACTGAAAAAAGCAAGTTATGACTGTTTTTCACACTTAAGACCATTGTAGCATCCCCAAGGTCAGTGATCCAAATTCAGACACTTGGCTACTGACTCATATTTATGACAGTTGCAGTATCCTGAGGTCATGTGAGGACCTTTTGCGACCGTCTGGCAAGCAAAATCAATAAGGGAAGCCAGATTTACTGAACAACCGTGCCCCTAGCTTAACAACTGCAGTGATTCACTTAACAACAGTGGCAGGAAAGGTGGTAAAATGGAGGCAAAATTCAGTGTCTTGCTTAGCAACATAAATTTTGGGCTTAATTATGGTCATAAGTGGAGGACTACCTGCATACAGTTCAGAGAGAAAAAGAAACAAAGAGTTTCACCTCAGGGGAAGAATCTCCAACCCACTTAGTGGTAGAATGACTGATAACCATTTGTGTTTGTCACTGGAGCTGATAACTTAAGAGAGGAAGAAGCACTTGAAGGAAATAGTGGAGCCAAGGCATTTCAAACAGCAGGAAAACTACTTATGGTAAAAGGTAATTACTCTGTAGGTCCTGAGAAATATGTCTCCCTTTTAAAAGATGAGAAATTTAGCTCTGTGCTGAACCAGATCTAAACTATGGAGGAGGATATACGGGATATTCGGAGTGTAATATACTCTTGTATTACAGCACAATACCATTACATTACAACCTGGCTGGGATGAACAAAAAGGGATTGAAGCAGTGTTTTTTTAAAGGTTTCAGACAAGGAGAAGGAGCAGTCCTTCCCAGCCAGATTAAACAATTTTGTAGCACAGTGTTACCTGGTGGCTGGTTTGTATATTGCAATATATGTCACATTTCTTCCAGGGGGGTGGTTTGGTTGCTCTCTTTCCCCCCCCCCCTCCCTTTGCTGCAGAAGATTACTGTAGTAAGATGTCTGTCCTTTTGGAATGGGTCCATTTGACGAAAGCATCTACATATCTCCACTTCAGTTGTCCTTCAGTTGCTATTGGTTCCAGGTGTCAACTGGGCAGATTTTTCTGGCTTGAAGGCTAGAATGAAACTGTAGCAGTCATGAAGTCTTTAGCAGCACAGGGTCTTGTGAGGTCTTGACAGATCCAGTTTCAAATCCCTCTTCAGACGCTGGGTTCTTGGATGCCTCTGACCCTGTTCCCTCAGTTTAACCTTTTCACAGGGATGATGGGACGACAAATAGAAAGCAAAGGACTATTGAGCTGTGTTTCTTTTTAAGGATATAAATAATCAACAAACTTTTTTTTTTTTAACTGTGGCTCCTATGTGCCTCTGTTACCTAAGTACTCCTGTGGTTAATTAAGCATTTTCTATTTATTGCATCATCTAAAAGACATGTGGATTCAGAGTTACGTTTTTGATTCCTTTATTTCCATATCTCAACTGCAAAAATCTGGACAACCAGCAGATGGCAATGTTTATTTGAATGTTTTCTGGTGTTGTTGGATTATTTTTTTTTTGCAGCCCCAATATGGTAGCTTGATTTCTAAAAAAAAAAAAGAAAAGAAAAAAAAACAGTTGTAGAAAGTTAGCACCCACCTCTCTTCTAGAAGAATGAAATGTTTTAGGAAATATTGAAAAGGCAGAATATTAGAAATGGAGATATGGAGAAACATGCTCTTGGAGACGGAAAGCAGCCCCCATCTTTGTTAATAGCCCTCAGCAGATGTCAGGACTTAAACGATAAAGAGCTTATTCAAAAAAAGCCAAGTATCTAGGTAGCTCTATTCATAGGCAAAGCAAATATTGCTGAAATTCCCTGCAGCAAGGTCTGAAAAAAAGTAGGATTAGCCCTTAGCCACAATAGGAATTTCCCAATGCCCCTTCATTGCATCACCCTCAGGAACTTCAACCAAACATAGCCCAGACAAACACCTAGAATTTGTACTTTGCCTATAGAGCTAGCTATGACCCCATATAACCCCTACATGACCCCATGGGAATCTGACAATAGCCAATAGAATTCATGTTCCTGCACAGGAACAGGAAGCTCAAGTGCAAAGCTTAAAGAGGGTATAACACCACCACCACCACTCAATTCCATGTGTTCAGCTGCACCAGAACCATGTGCTCGGTGGTCCTGTTCATCATTAAACCATCGTCGCAATCAGCCTCCATGTTTCCAGTGTCTTTCTCCCAACTTGGAATTGAACCAGATGGATATTTGTCCCCATACAGTCATTATCACATATCCTAAATTTCTTTCCTTCACTCCAAAATTTTCTGCCTGTCTCATAATGTATTATATTTAGACACTGCTCAATGCTAAACCAATTCTGTGTGGCTTACAACATAAATAACATGGGGTAAACAACCAGATAGTAATCTGACACAAGACACCAAACCCAGTTTGGCCTAGTAGTTAAGGGATCAGGGTAGAAGCCAGGAGACTATGAGTTCTAGTCCCACCTTGGACATGACAGCTGGCTGGATGACTTTGGGCCAGCCTCTTTCTCAGTTTAACAACTACATCACAGGGTTGTTGTGGGAAAAATAGGAGAAGGAAGGAGTTATTATGTATATTCAGTATCTTCAATTATTTATAAAAATAATAAAGGTGAGACAAAATAAATACTAAAAAATAAGCTCTCCACAGTTATGAAGATTTAGAGTTAAAATTTTCAACCAATGATTGCAGAAGGCAACTACATTTTAGGATGAAATATAATAAATATGTATAGTCTTGGAAAGGGGTTGGTCTCTTTTATTAGGATTGATAAACAAAAGCCAGGAGGCATGTATCTGGGAAACCAAGTTTGTATCCTTCAGTATACATCCTGCATGAAACAAGTGATGAACTTTCACATCTGAAATAAACTAATACTCTAAAACTGTTGGTGTCCTATTATTTCAAGATACTGTTCATGTGCTATCATCTTTGATCATCCTATTCTGCTCTCAGAAATAATACAAAGCAGAGGCAAAAATGAGATTTAGGGTTTTCAATTTGATTCTATTCTTGGAGGGGGGGTTGTGGAACAACAGTAACACTATCATGTCTGTTCCTTGACTCTGTATTTGTAATGAGCTGTGCCACAGTGCTTCTGATCAATGTGATGCATTTTTGAGTTCAGGGCAAACCCTGCGATGGTTTCTGGGAGAGTAAGGGAAAGGTTGTAAGGATCAGAGTACTGGACAAAAGCCAATTACAAGCAGCCAATTTTTTGGAGTTAGTGTACATTTAGAGAAGAGGTGGAATCAATTAGGAGCTGGGACCTGTTAACCTGAGGCACTCACTGGAGAAATTTGGTCTCTATCCTGAGTTGGCTCTCATTTAAACACAACCAGAAGAACATACGCTTGGCCCATCTCTCATTGTCTCTATCTGCTGTGGACACAGAGAAATACTTCTAATGTTATATACATTTCAGGGTGGACTTAATCCTGTTGAAGCACTACTACTATCTGTAACAGAACAGGTGCAAGTTTCAGGACAGGCAGAGAAATGGATTAACAGAGATGGCTCTGTCAGCATTTGCAGGATCTCTTTTGTTGTAATCTGACAGGATGGCAAAGCCTTAGCAAGCATGTTAATATTCCTCCAAAGGATGGGAAATGGCTGGAATGGTAGATGAAAATTGCTACCACTTCCAGGAAAGACTGTCAAGAGTCAAAGTTTATATTAGTAAAGTAATACGATTTGTTCTAATTAATGCATCCATTCAGAATGCACCAATCTTCCAACAGAAAATGTATTTTAAGAAATTGTTCCACAGCTTAAATAGTCAGCATACATTACTTTTACAACAGCATTACCCCCTTCTCTTTTTCCTCACTCTCATAGCAGCAGGAGCTAAATGTTTCCTCAGAGGTTGCCCTGTTTGTGTGTCTGCACAGCTCTGTGTCAATTGTGGGTCAGAATATTTATTTCCCCACAATTCCTGAGAATACAGAAACCACATCTGTCCTAAACCCTTTCCCCCAGCAGGTATTCCTGTTTGCAATGACTTTCGTGATTTCAACTTGGTTTTTGACCCCATACTTGGATATTTCCCTGATTTGAGGGCGTGAGACACTATTGTTTTTCCCACCTACTGGGACCCATGAGCTGGATTTATACAACATGCTAAGCCAACACTGAACCAATCACCTTTTAGTGCAGATCTTTTCCCATTGCTGAGTTAAAATGCTACTTCCTGAGTCAGCAGAAAACTATATGGACACAAAATTTGCTGTCCCTACTTACGATCCCCATCTTCCCTTTTTATTACCTTTGCTCTTTATTGGCAACAAATTGTAGTGTCCTCATTTGTGTATGTGTGTGTCTCTATGTCCAAGTCTATGTCTGAGTCATGTTAGGTATGACTCAAAACCATGATTACTATAGTTTTCTTCAGTGATGGGATTCAAAAAATTTTACTACCAGTTCTGTGGGCGTGGCTTGGTGGGCGTGGCAGGGGTAGGATACTGTCAAATCTCCATTCCCACCCCACTCCAGGGGAAGGTTACTGCAAAATCCCCATTCCCTCCCCACCCCGCTAACCTGCTTTCCAGCTCTGTTCTCCTGTGCAGGGCAACCAAAGAAGACCCAGCCGATTAGCTGGGACTTGGGAGGCAGAGAATAGATGGGGGCAGGGCCAGGCAGAGATGGTATTCCGAACTACTCAAAATTTCCACTATCGGTTCTCCAGAGCTGGTCAGAAACTGCTGAATGCCACCTCTGGTTTTGTCTGTCTCCCTAGGTGACAGCTGATAGCCACCATTCAGCATAGGAATGGGGGTGGGGAGGGAAAGGTTCGGTTAGGTGTAGCTGTGTGACCCAGATGTCTTGAGAATTTGAGGATACTGTGGAGGGATTCTGGGAATTGTTTTGTTCTGTCTTTCTGATGGAATTGAATTAGCATGTTGACTTAAAGAAGAGGGTTGCCTCTTACTTGCAGTTTTCATACCCTTCAAGTTTATCCAGAACAGGGGTATCAAACTTGCATATTCACATGATATATCGGGACTTTCCCCCTCTTTGCTTAACCGGGCATAAGCATGGGCAATGTGTGATGCATCCAGCACATGGGCTATGAGTTTGACAGCCCTGATCCAGAAGAAAAGAGTTCCAGCACTTAGCAGGACCATAAATTTCAATCCAAGTGCCACTGGATTTATGCTGGCTCCCAGACATACTTTATCTTGCTTGCAAACACCTACACACAGTTATTATTAGCACATACATTCTCAATAGATAATCATTTGGTCCAACTAAATTTCAACCAGCTGAAAGACTTTACAAAAGTCTTTTCATCCCCATTGCCTGCATTTGATCTTGCTAAACTACTACACCGAAATTGAAGTTGATTGATTCATTTTGATTACTGCTTACACATAATCAGTTTCCCTTTCCACACACTTGTGCAACACCAAAACAGGTTTTCTGAAATAATTACATCACTACTGTCAAAATGTATCTTCTCCCCAGCCAGTCCATGCTAAGAAGAGTAATTTCTGATTGTTTTGCCCAATCTGTTGATGACACCTAGTGGGAGGGGAAACAAAACCAGAGGCCCTACCAACAGTTTTCTTGAATTTATTCCATACTGCAGTTCTAACTAGTATTTATCTCAACTGTCAATACCTGTTTTTTCCATCCCACCCTCTCCGCCATCAGAACTGATGAATCTTCTTGAATGAAAACAAAATGTGTTCTTCTTCTTCCTCAAGGAAAAAAACAATCCAGTTGCCTTTTGAAGAAAAAAGTACCCTTGAGACAACTAAGAATATAAGGATATACCCCCTGCCCTTAATATAAGAAATATCTGGAGTGTGTATGTGGAAAAACTCAAAATAGTGATCATGGCATGTGACTGAAGTATTATCCTTTTGCACATGTATGCAACATTGACATGTGTACAAAAACGTTTGGGGCTCCAATTGTGTAACCATAACTGTTCCATATTAACATACTTCAAATAGTCTATTCCTATTGGTTAACAAACACTGAAAGCTGATTGGTGCTCTACTCAACTCTGATTGGCCAATAATAGCTAGCCTATGATTGGCCAGCTCAGCGGCGGGAAAATCAAGGAGCCGTCATTGGCCACAAGCCGCAAGCAGCCTTTCCATAAAAAGGGCTGCCGCGGCTCCTGGTTCAGATGGATTTTCAGAACTAAACAAAAGAGCTGAAGTTACACCGGTCTCTGGTCTCATTCTTCACGAACACGACTCTGGCGACGAGGGTGGGATTCTGAGAGAGGAAACCAGTCGAGCATGTGGCAACGAGAACCGAGCAGACGAAATGGCTGGAACCAATTCGCCACCCGCACCATTCAACCCAGCAACAGAGGACTGGGAATCCTACATCGATAGATTCCTCATGGTCCTGGAAAGCAACGACTTGCAAGGAATCTCCGACAACCGAAAAAGAGCCATGTTCCTGACGCACTATGTGCCCACAGTATTCAAGATGGCTAAGGTGCTAGCGAAACCAGAGGATGTGAGGCAGATGGCCTGGCCAGATCTAGAAAAATTGCTGAAGGCTCACTACATACCGACCGTCTCCAGCCTTATTCGGAGACACGAGTTCTACAAACAGACCAGAGAGAAGGTGAGAGCATCGCAGACTTCGTAGCGGCTCTCAGGGACATTGGAGGGGCATACAAATTCCTAAATATGGATGAAGCCTGGAGGGATCGCGTGGTCTTTGGACTGAGAGACCTCACCCTACAAAGCTGACTGTTAACCCGACCAAAGATTACAGTCACTGAGGCTATCACTGAGGCTACGGCAGCGGAAGCAGCTAAAAAATCAGCAGCCAAAATGCAGCAAATGAATGTGACAACATCCAAAACACCAGCCAAAATGAGCCAATGTAAAGAGAAAAAGGCACAGAGAGCGCACAAGACCATCACACACTACATGGATAGTGGATCATCCGAGATCGTCGACGATCACGAGGAGATCCACAGACTCCAGGCTGAATGAGATAGACGGGAGAAGAAAGTTCATAAGTCGGGGTTTCAGTGCGCTGGGTGTGGAGGACACCACCACCGTTCCGAGTGCTGGTTCCTAGATGCTATGTGCCAGTACTGCAAGAGACGGGGTCACATCGCAAGAGTATGCCGAAACCTTAAGAGCTACAGCCCCCATCATAGGGACAACACCACCAAGAATCAAAGAAAGACAAACGTGGAGCCGTGAAAGTCATGAAAGCAAAGGTAAGCGGCTAAACGAGAACTATAGAAAAGAAGAAACACACCAAACCATCACCATCGGTCATTCTAACGCAACAAATGGCCGAAAAGTACATGTGGCAGTCAGGATCGAGGGCCAAGAATGTGACATGGAGGTGGATTCCAGATCATGTCTATCAATGGTATCATGGAATACCATTAAAAGACTGGTACCACATCTTGGCAGAACTGAACTAGAACACCAATCAGTAGTATTAAAGGACTATCAAGGAAACAGAATACCGGTAGTCAGACTCGGACATTTCCAAATCACCTTCAAAGAACACAAAAAAACTTCTGCCTCTAACCATCGTAGACCGAAACTGGCCAAGCCTGTTGGGACTCGAGTGGTTCGAACCTCTCGGAATTGGTGTGACTGGCATTAACAGCGTCGCCGAGAAAGACTGGGAGGATAACCTAATGAGGGAGTTCCAGGACATCTTCGATGGGAAACTAGGCAAGTCCCGAGGGTCCCCTATATCATTTAATTTAGATCCAACAATAGCTCCTATTAGGCTAAAAGTGAGGCGAGTCCCCTTCGCATTAAAACTGAAGATTGATGAGGAGCTTAACAAACTTATAGCACAAGGCATCTTGGAACCAATTGACCATGCTAAATGGGAAACCCCAATCGTGACCCCAGTTAAGCCAGATGGGTCCGTGAAAATCTGTGGTGGCTACAAGGCCACTCTAAACCATGCACTACAGCAAAGCGCGTATCCTGTTCCGGTAGTGCAACACCTACTACACTCATTGGGAAGAGGCAAGGTTTTCGCAAAGCTCGACCTTGCCCAAGCATACCAACAATTGCCAGTCAATGCTGAAACAGCAGAGGCACAAACGATTGTGACTCATAAGGGAGCGTTCATATGCAAATGGCTGCAATTTGGAGTCAGCGTGGCCCCAGGGGTGTTTCAAAGCCTAATGGAACGTTTGTTACAAGGGATAAAAGGAGTAGTCCCATACTTTGATGACGTGCTAGTGTCAGCCAGTGATGTGAGGCAACTAGAAGCCCGTCTCAGAATAGTCTTACAAAGGTTCCAGAAGGCGGGACTCAAAGTCAAAAAAGAAAAGTGCCAGTTAGCTACTTCAAATGTTGAGTTCCTGGGGTACCTAATCAATAAATCAATCATCCACCCCACGGAGAAAAAAATTAAAGAAATCAAAGAAGCGCCTAGACCAAAAAACAAAGTAGAGTTGCAAACATTCTTGGGACTTATAAATTTTTTCAACATTTTTCTGCCACAGAAGGCAACGACGGCGGAACCACTACATAGGCTACTAGACAAGGCAGCAACCTGGACCTGGGGACGACGTGAAGAGACAGCGTTCCAGAAAGTAAAAGACTTAATCACATCCGACTCTGCATTAATACAATACAGTGAGACACTACCATTGACAGTCACCTGTGACGCGTCACCGTTCGGCGTCGGAGCCATACTTAGCCACATTCTGCCTGATGAGAGAGAAGCACCGATCGCATTCTACTCCAAAACACTATCCAAAACTGAACATAACTACAGTCAATTGGACAGAGAGGCATTAGCAGCAATATCCAGTGTCAAACGGTTCCATGAATACCTTTACGGTAGGACTTTTACCCTTATTACAGACCACAAACCCCTATTGGGAATACTAGCAGGGAACAGGGCCACCCCAAATATACTATCCCCACGAATGACAAGGTGGTCTGAGTTCCTTGCAGCCTACAATTATAAACTGATTCACCGACCGGGCAAAGACATATCCCATGCCAATGCGCTGAGCCATACTCCCCTACCAGAACTGGGGACTGACCCGGCACCAACTACATCCACCCTACAGATTGAGACACTCTCAAACCTACCCATAACTGCAGCGGACATTGCGAAAACAACGACAAGAGGCAAAACTTTGTTACAGGTTTTAAACTGGGTAGGAAAAGGGGGGCCGGAAAATGAGACAGACGTTAAATTTAAACCATTCAAGAACAGGCAAACTGAACTGTCATTGTTAAAAGGTTGCATTTTATGGGGGGATCAGATGGTAATACCGGAACCGTTACAAGAGCAAGTACTGAGAATGTTGCATGAAGGACACCCGGGCATTGTACGAATGAAATCCCTGGCCAGGAGTTATGTATGGTGGCCAGGGATGGATAAGGATATTGGGAAATGGGTAGAAACCTGCAGGAAATGCCAAAGATCCTGACCTGCACCCCCTTCAGCACCTATACTAGACTGGGAAACACTGAGGGGCCCCTGGTCAAGAATCCACATAGATTTCACGGGGCCAACAAAAGGACATACATTTTTAATCATAGTAGACGCTTCCTCCAATTGGCTAGAAGTAAGCGTCATGAACTCTACCACCACAGAAGCAGTTATTAAACAACTATGGAAACTGTTCACCACACATGGGTTACCGGACTTGCTAGTCTCAGATAATGGGCCGCAGTTCACTGCACTAACATTTGAAAAATTCCTTGCTGAACACGGCATAAGACATGCTTTGACAGCACCGGGCCAACTGGCTATGAATGGGAGGGCAGAATGCATGGTCCAATATACCAAAGAAACCATCGACAAATTAGACACGGGGGAGATACAAGAAAAAATTGATAAAATGCTCACCCTACAGCACATAACACGGAGCTCTCCTACGAATAAAAGCCCAGCAGAATTACTAATGGGCAGAAAATTAAGATCACAATTGGATAGATTACACCCAACATACAGCTCTGAAAAACCAACTGACTCCTCCAGCAGACACTGCACATTCGAACCAGGAAACCTAGTATATGCAAAAAATCTCACCGGGCACCCACTGTGGTTACCGGCAAAAATAACACAAATAACGGGACCTCGGTCGTATAGACTAGAGATGGACGATGGCAGAAGCTGGAGGAGACACATTGATCAGTTAAGATCACAAACACTGGAACGTACCACTGACACACCCAGACACAAAGAACAACACAAACATACACACCAGAACCAGAGCAAACATTGAACAAAAATATTAATAAACCAACCAGACAGGGGGGAGACCCCTCAAACACAAATAAGAGGGGAGAGGGAGACCCTCCAACAGAACAAGAAACACCACAAAACCAAAATACAAACCATAAACAACATTCGCAAATAAATTCAGAAAGAAATAATGACTTACCTGCAGAAGACTTCGGCAAAGAGGAAGAGGAGGCACAAGAAGACCAAGAAGCCACTCCGGAAGGGAGCAGCTGAGCTAACTCTACCAGCCCAGGTAGGCCAAGCAAGAGCGGCATGGCTGACTCCACCTTTCTGGAGGTTCCACAGAGAAGGACGGGAGAAATAGCGATCCTGTCTGAACCCACCGAAGACGACAACACAACTAAACTGCGCAGGTCAACTAGACAACTAAAAGCCCCGCCTACTTACGTGACTACGTAAGGTAGGACCATACCAAGAGGGGAGGGGTGTTCCATATTAACAGATTTCAAATAGTCTATTCCTATTGGTTAACAAACATTGAAAACTGATTGGTGCTCTATTCGATGCTGATTGGCCAATAATAGGTAGCCTATGATTGGCCAGCTCAGTGGCGGGAAAATCAAGGAGCCATCATTGGCCACAAGCCGCGAGCAGCCTTTCTATAAAAAGGGCTGCCGTGGCTCCTGGTTCAGACGGATTTTCAGAACTAAATAAAAGAGCTGAAGTTATGCTGGTCTCCGATCTCATTCTTTGTGAACTCTACAATAACTGCCATCCTGACTTTTCTGAACCTCTCTGTAAAGGCAATTGCTTGTTACTGAGCTGGATAAGGTTTGGTGATGAAAGCAATGAAAACTGTGTTGGCATAATTTTTTTCGCTGTCCCTGGGATTAGAAGAAAGGACTTCAAATGAGACTCTGATGAGGAATAACCCTATTCCCCAATATTCATTCCCAACCTTCAGTTCAGTATTTAATACTATCTTGGTGGTTTTATTTTAGCCCAGAGCACTAATTCAAAATAAATTGAATATCCCTGCAGACCACTTTCTTTGTGACCAATGAGAGGAAGTCTTGCAGATGACTTCAGCTTGATTTTTAATTTGGTGGTTAAATGATTGGTTTCTTTTTTTAGTCTCAAGAATACATTTGGGAAACCTGCAGTTATCTTTATGAAGATTATGGCATTAACCTAACAAAATTTTATCTTAACATTTATGTTTTTCTGGAATAAAGATTGACAGTATTAAATTCACTTCCCATTCTGACCCAATTTGGAAAGCAAATGTGGTAATATCCCTGAAATCTTGCCAGGTATTAGGATTAAGATACATTAAATCAGGATCATTTCCAGCTTTGAAAGCTGCTAAGCATATTTGGTTATTAATAGGTAAGCAGTTGTGATTTGATCTCAAATCACATGATAAGTTAATATGATGGAACTCAAATCTGAAAATAGTGAGGATGAGGTTCTATTTGAATACCTGGGCTAAATGATGGGTTAATATTTTAAATGAATTCATTTTCAATGGCGATTTTAAATTTTTTGAGAGATTGTCTTTTGAGTTTGGCTTGCCTTCAATATATTCTTGGCAATATTCTCAAGTAAAACATACTAACTAAAAGCATGGCCTGAATACTTTACCAGCCTCCAAGATACTTTCTATTTTAGCTTCATTAAGAGAGGCTACAGTCAAATGTTTACCAATAATTCATTTTCATAAGATAGTAAAAAAATGAAGGGAAAATTTGCATTATTTATATATTGGGTCTATGGAAGGAAAAATTAGAATATCCGGTTTTGGAAAGTCAATGGGTCCAAGTATTAAAAAATGGGAAATAGACTTCTTACTATTTACAGATGAAACTAATTAATCATAAAATATTATGACAGGTCTGTTGGACGTATCAAAGAATCTTTAATAAAGGATGGACATTCAGACTTCTTAGGTTGGCTGTGTAAGAAATTTGAATATTCTTTAACTCACATGATTTTGTCTTGTTCTATTATAGCTTTTGACTAATTCTATATTTTACAAATATAATTCAACACTCAAAATGAAATTAACATGTATGTTAATGTAATATTGGGAACAAATAGTTAACGATCTCAGTGTGATGTTGAGTTATATTTGTAAGACATAGAATTAGTCATTTTATGAAAAACTTCAGCTCTATGACAGGGGTGTCAAACTCATGTCATCATGATGGTGTCACATGACATCGGAACTTTTTCCCCCTTTGGTAAACTGGGTGGGGGCATGGCCAGCGCATGACGCATCCAGCCTGTGGGCTACAAGTTTGACAGCCCTACTCTGTGAAATTGAAGGCACAACAGAGGGGATACTGGTATGTAACTGGAAAAAAAGTCAATATAATTTTAAAGAATGGGTACAGGTTATCAGTTTATTATCTGTTTTGAAAATAAAAAATGTTCTCTAAAAATAAAAAATGACACATTTTGTTGCTAAATACTAATCAGATTTAAGGATAAACTCAACAGTTAACTCCTTATAATTATTTATACTGATCATGTGGACCTTTGTTATTAAGGGTTTTTAAATTTGTAATTATTATGATTAGTTATTTTAACCACTAATTGATTCACCCTTTTTCTATTTTCTTCAGTTTGTACATTTTAAAACAGTATTTTCCTAGAACCAAGTAATTATACAGTCCACCCCCAATCCCTTTGCCACACTGAATCAGAACAACTTTCTGTTTTTTTATAAATATAGGAAACTCACATTTTTGTAATTTTACTAAATTAGATTCTGTGAATCTGTTTTATTACACATGTGCAATAAATGTTACCCCCTTCGAATCAATTTGCCAAATACCTCAAAGCCTGGAGCAATTGTAAATACACTGTATTTCAAATTAGGTTTCATTCATCCTCGATCTTAAGAGTTCTTTTTTTTTTTCTCATTGCCTGGACTTCAGGTTACAACTTTCACAGCAAAAATAGATGAAAATGTGTAGCTTACAAGTAGTCCTTGTCAAGTGACCAGAATTGGGAGGAGCAAATTGGTCGTTAAGCAAAGCAGTCACTAGGTAAAACATCACAATTTTGCAATTTTACTCCAGCTTTTGTTGGCTTTACAGACCTGCAAAGGTTCTCACAAAATTATTTTTTCATCACCATTGTAACTGCAGAAAGTTTCTGTCTAAGGCAGCTGTTAAATGAGAGCTACCATATTTCCAAATTATCAGGGGTTCTCCTTCTGACACTATCCCAAAATTACTGGGGGGTGGGAGCTGAGTGATGGGAAGAAGGGTACTTAGTGATATCCACTTGTTCTGCCCTTTGAAATTCACCAAGCTTAGCTAAATCGTATATCTACACACACACACACACACACACACACAAACACCTATAACTCAAAGCTCTATCTACATCCCAAAACATATGTAGGATGGGATTACCTATCTCTTACTCTATAACCCTCCTCATCTATAACCCTCTTAAACAGGGTTATAGATGAAGGCTTCAGAAAGAGGAAGCTTCTAAAATTAGGAAACACCCCTATTTTATTTATTTTTTTCCTAGAAATTTAGGATTGCCTTCAACTCAAGCTATGTCGAGGCTTCTGAATTCATCCATTAACCAGAGCAGGGAAGTGAGAAAATGCTGCATGATTGTTCCCCCAGAGTTCCATTGCTTCTCTGCCCCGAGTGAGAATCATGGAGGGGTGGGATCCTACCAGCATAACAACCAGATCAGTGTGTGCATGCTTTGGAATCATGCCTCCAAGTAAAATGACGACTTGGTCCTTGTGGCTTCTGGTTCTAGCTTTCTCTCCCTTCTACCCTTGGGATGCTCAAAGGCGTGGAAAGTCTTTCCCCGTGTGTCCGGCTTCTTCCTTTTCTGCTCCTTTTTCTGACCTTGCATCTCCGAAGCCCTCTTCTGCTCCTTTGGGGATGATGGGGGTGGGTCCACCTTGATTTTGGGGATGTGGAAAGTATGTGTGTGAATTTGTTTTCCTGTCTTATTGTTCTGTGCATCCTCCAGTTGCTGAATGTCAAAAATGGCCTTTGCACCAGAAAGGCGCTGCTTTGGGTTGTATTGGAATTTCGGCTGAGTTTTGCACAGTTTTCCCAGTTGGATTCTACATTCACGTTCCAGGTCACTCTCTGAGATGGGCACATCATGGACCTACCAAAGGTGAAGAAAGCAACAAATTTAGGTCCAAGGAAGAAAATATGAATTTAGAGTTACTTGTATTATAGGAAATGGACTTCTAAAAGAGGAGAGGTGGGGGTAACCTTTCGATCAGGGTCCATATGTAGCCATAAATTCCTTCTTTTATGGCTCTTATGGCTTCAATAAGTGGCATTCTTGAATTTAGGCTGCAAATTCCCTGAAAAAAATTCTCATTTGGAGGAGCAAAATAATTAAAAACGGGTACATAAGGCTTCATTTAATTTAACACACCAGAAATAACAAAAAATAGCCCAGCAATACAACAAAACCATCCCCTACCTTGGAATGAGAGCCTAGGCATTTACTGGGAGCCTAGGCATTACTCCTTTGCTTAAGGGCAACTCCCAGCCCTCAAATTTCCCCACTTCTGCAAAAGAGACGGGGAAGGACATTGGTGAATATTGCCAGGTTATAGCTGGTTTGTATGTAGGATAGACTGGGACTGCTGAATAGATTTCTGGGTGACTAGAAGCAAATCAATTAGGGCTCCCATGGGAAAACTGTATTTTGCAACCTCCTGATTATCTAAAAAGAATGCTGCTAGAATTTAATGGCAGAATAGCTGATTTCCAGCATGGTACTTTTCAGCAACAATTACCACCAAAAAAAGGCCAAAATAGCAATAGCACCAGCATTAATACTTAGATTTAAATACCCCTTCATAGGGCTTTTTCAGCTCTCTCTAAGTGGTTTGTAGAGTCAGTATATTGTCCCCAACAATCTGGGTCCTCATTTTACCAACCTCAGAAGGATGGAAGGCTGAATCAACCTTGAGCCTGATGAGAATAGAACTGCTGGCAGTTGGTAGAATTAGGCTGCAATATTGCATTCTAACTACTGACATGCCAGCGGGATGATAATAAAGGTGAGAATCCAAATTCTATGTGCTGGATACCTACAAAGCCCTATATAACATGACACAGAATTACATCAGGCATCAACTTGCCAACATTGATTCTACCCGTTAGAGTCACGCTTCTTACCACCCCTTGAGAGTCACCACCCTCTCCTACACAGGAAGTAAATGGGACTTGGATCAGGTGGTTGGCCTTTTCTGCAGTGGCCCGACTTCTGATATATGCATTTCCTGGATATGTATGTGTAGCATCTTCCTCCTTGCATTCTGCAAACCAGCAGAATCTTTCTTTATTCTAACCTGGTTTGGATCCTGATTGGCTGTTTCATGGCATTTATCTTGGTATGTAGGTGTCACTTTGTATTGTACTGCATTGGTACTCTTTCTATTGAATTGTAAACTGGTCAAGTCCTATAATAGTAGTAATCAACAAATATTGCAAACAAAGAAAATCCATATATATATATATATATATATATATATATATATATATA
>BLBF01000032.1:30167169-30184785 GCA_015471245.1 Laticauda colubrina
TCTGACTCACAGACGAACACAATACAGAAGCCTGAGGATGGCAGATGAGATTCTGCTGAAACGTTGCTACAACTTTAACAGAACTACAATGACGTGGGATAATACCCGAAGGAAGCTGAACAGCACACATGTAAGTACCCGCGAAAACCTAAGAAAACAAATATATATATATACACATACACATGCATATGCATATACATTAAGCCTCCATGAGACAGCAGTCCATCTGCGTCTGAAAGTTCACATTCTGGATAGAAAGAGAGAAAAACATTAGTTTAAAAGAGGGTTCAAGGAGTTCAAGGGTTCAAGGAGGCCATCTATGTTCAAACTGAAGAACCCTCCCTCAACCATGGGAGAGGGATATGATATCATGTGTTTACTATGCAGTCCTTTCAGTAGTCCCAAGAAGGTTCCAAACCCATTTACACTCTGATTCGGGTAACTCTGAAGAGTGAGATAAACTCCCAAGTGGCCTCAACGACTCTCAGAGAGCAAATGCTAATGACCAGATGACTGCAAAGAATATAATACTTTCATTCCCCTCCAGTCAGAACTGAAGAAATTTCTTGGATGAGAAGTGGAACATTTTCAAAGGGGAAAAAAACCCATAGATAGTCCAATTGCCTTTTGGAAAAAGCACTTTTGAAACATACATTCTGTTCTGTCCTTTAACATCCCACTCTTTACACACAGACACACCGAGAGTTTTTACCCTTTCACAAAATTATTTCACAAAATTAAATCCCAATTATTACTGTAATCATCTTTTTCAGGTCTCACATAACTGCACATCCAAAACAGTTGATTGTGGCCAGAAAGAAACAAAAAAAGGAGCTGCTACACCAGACAGGAAGTTTTGTAGTTTCTACCTCAGCCATGAAGCTGTCTTCTTGCAGAAACTGAGATGGGATGCTACGAAGCTTCTCCAGTGTCTCCACCAGTCCTGAACAGCCACGTAGTTTTTCGGAGGAGCCCAGGGCTAAGCGGACTAACAGCAGACCAACACGAAACAACACCTTGACACCTGTGGGAGAAAGCCAGGGCAAAGTAGTTGAGTTCAGGGCAAGCACTCTTGTACACACTCTTGTCCATCCATCTGGCCAGGCCTATTCTGACAAGCAACAACATATTTCATGTTACTTTTGGCTGGAAGTGCTGGGATTCAAACTGGCTGTTCTTCCATTGAATAATACTGCTTCTCATGGTTTCTGGACAATCTAAGAGCTCCAGGGAAGCAAAATTAGATAATCTAAGAGCTCCAGGGAAGCAAAACTGGAACTCTAGGGAAGCAGAATTAGAAAACTGGTGAATGAATTTACTGAAGTAATCCTTCGTACACAAAGCTATCCTGCTTACTCAGAGTGTAGCAGCTAATGTTGAACTGTAATTCCCAGAATTCCCACTCTTTGCCCATGCTCATAGAGAATTCTGGGAGTTACAGTCTCAGAATCTGTAGAAGGCTGGGGATGACTGTCCCTCCAAAACAAGGATGAGTAATTTGGTAAAATATATATAATTTGATAAAATATATATATATTTATTTATATTTATTTATATTTAAATATTTATTTATATTAATTTATATTTATATTTTTATATATATATTTATCGTCAGATGAACACAATACAGAAGCCTGATGATGGCAGATGAGATTCTGCCGAAATGTTGCTCCAACTTTAAAAGCACAACTATAATGATGTGGGAAAATACCCAAACAAAGCTGAATACCATACATACACACATAGATATAGATATAGATATTGATATAGATATATAGATATAGATATAGATATAGATATAATTTGATAAAGTATATAGCTTAGCATTAAGGAGGGTGCTCAAGTCCACCCTGACCCACGCACTTCGGTGGTCACGAGGAGAGGAGAGTCTCCTAGACTGACCTAAAGAAAACCCCTCCATCCGAACTAAAAAGAGAAATGCCAGCACAGCTGAATTGAAGCTGGGAAGGCAGCTAAGACGGAAGTGAAAAAGAAAGGAAAGATCTTATAACAGCGTGCTTAGTCTTGGTAAGGATCACTCCAATTTCTCAGTGGAATTTTCTTGGAAAGTGGGACTCAAAGGAGGAAATTAGCTGTGATTAACGATTGGGAGTGGCTGTCAGATTTAGTAAAGAAAAAAAAAAGATATTGCAGCTAGAAGTAACTTTAAAAGTAAAGGACAGATGGGTTAGTTAACCCAAATTTCTGGACTGTATTTTTACTACTACTCAACTTGAAGAACTTTTGGAAACTGTTGGAAAATAATCTTATTCAGAGACATATTGATTGTAGTTAAAGTGTTTTAATTCAGCGAGTTTTGCTCTCTTTCAATAATCCAGAATGCTTCTGAACATCCCATTATAGCCTATTGTTTACAGCGTAATAGCAGCAGCCATTGGAACAATAAATTGATTAGATAAGCAATTTCTATAAAATAATTTATTAATGGTGTAATTGACTTATTGTTTTAATTGATTAGTGTGATTAGAGTGTTTAGTGCAAATGGTGTGATTACTGATTAGTTTAAAAGATCAAGATTCATGTAATTTATTTGATGAGTAAAATTAGTGATTTAGTGAATGTAATTGAACAGTGTGATTAATGATTAGTGTAATTAATTGATTAGGCTGATTGTTGCTAAGCAAATTTATTTGATTAGACAGATTATTGCAATTGATTGATTGGTGTGATATTGGCTATATTGATTACCCAAAATTGTTTCATTAAGTAATTTAATCAACGTACCATCTTAACAAACCTACCATGCCAAGAAAAAAATCCAGTGCCAAACCACAACCTAAAGAGAAAGTAATCCCTATCAGTAAACCAAAAGACTCCTGCACATGCCTTAAATGCGATAATACTCTACAGGATGATGAAAATTCCATCAAATGTTCTCTATGTAACAAATACGCTCATCGTGACTGCTTGACTCAATACCTAGACTTATCCTATGAGTTTCCATATCTCTGCAAATCATGCAGACCCAAACTGGATCTGTTTGAAAGAGTTGATATCATATAAACACGAATAACATCCCTTGACATGGTAGCATCCCTGGATGCTTTAAAGGAAAGATTATCCAACCTTGAAAAAAAAGACACAATGCAAAAACCTGAACATCCAATAGCTACAAACCACATCTCTACCCAACAACCACAACCCAATCCATAACCCAATCCACAACCCAATCCACAAAAAAACATAAATCAAATAAATAATGATATCCCAATCCTCATCAGAGAAGCTGCTGAGTGCGAACGAAAACATCCAAATGCCATCCAAATGGCAGAGAGCTCAAAAACGGAGACGGCTCTGTGGCCCCACGCTTCTGCAGGGTCATTTGCAAAAATGAATCAAGCAAACGTAAATTCATTTATACTATAAATTCACTTTCCAAAAGTAACACCAACCATAAGAACCTCCGTTCTTGCCCTCACCTAACCCTACAGCAATGTGCCCACTCCCGTGTACTCTGCACTGAACTCAAAAAAAGTCTAGACAATGGAGAGGAGGACCTGTACATTGACTACTGTGCTGACTGTATCAAAAATAAGTCACACAACCTGCAACTCAACTTTAACCTTCAACCACAATCCTACTTCAACCAATCCACCATCACCCAAGACTAGGCACACATGCCCCTAGCTACCTCAATTCCAACTACAGCTGGCCTTAAATACAAGCTCCTGAATGCAAGAAGCCTTGTGAATAAAATACCTGAATTTCTCCTCTTACTAAATATGGCCAAATTTGACATCATATTTGTTTATGAAACATGGCTCAACGCATCTCTCCCTGACTCCATTACCATTGTAAGAGACTATCATGTTTACCGATTAGATAGTGAAATCTGTAGAGGAGGTGGTGTTGCTATCTTCTATAAAAAGTCCTTACACCTAAAAAACATCCAAGTTACCCAGGAGCTTGCTCTTCTGAGACCATTATCTGTGAACTATCCTTAAATATCACATTTCGATTCTTACTGTGTTACAGAGCACCTGATTATGACATCAAGCATGTAAACAAGTTAAATTCACTACTAGCATGGGCAACATCCTGCCCGCACACTTTTATCTTTCTTGGTGTCTTCAATCTACCTCATATTAACTGGTCCCTAAGCGAATGTACAACTGAACATACACATGCAAACTTCTACAATGCTGTTACAAATCTGGGACTGGAACAACTAGTAACCAACAATACTAGACTTAACAACTGCTTCGATCACATCTTCTGCAATAGTTTGAATTTAATTTACAGAATACAAACTTAAGAACCTTTTTCCAACAGTGACCACAATATGATTGACTTTTGTCTCAACATATACCCACACAAAAATCATCACAATGATGAAATCCCCAATTATAACTTCAAAAAAGGCAACTATGATCTTATAGACAACAATCTCTCATCCCTTGATTAGCAATCTCTATTCACTGGATGCAATACTGTTAAAGACCATAATAATATATTTTTACTTGAAGTCAAAAGAGTCAAAAGAGTCATCAACTATATGTACCAATAACTCCACTCCTCCAAAAAAAGATTACCCATAACAATAAGGAAACTTCAATCCAAAAAGAGATCACTCAAGCGGAATAACAAATCTTGTCACGTTGCCAAATTCAAAAGCTGATACAAAAATTTATGCCACCAGATAAAGACTGAATGCACCAATTATCACATTAAACAAGAGGAAAACCTTACACATACCAATTCCACCTGTGCTTTTTACAATTTTGTAAACAACAAACTAAAACTAAAAGACTCAAGATCCATCTAAAACTAAAAGACTCAAGATCCATCCCACCCCTGATAGGACCTAATGGTAAAGACTGCAACGACGACACCATTAAAGCGATCATATTTAACACATTCTTTGGCTCAGTATTTGTAAACAGCAATGGATCATGCCCAGTATTTCCTAGCCGAACCACAGAAAATTACAATGATCTAATACATATCGATTTTATGGAAGACAATGTTGAAAAAGTACTAGTCACATGTGTAAACTTTGCTACCATACTTTGCTAATAGGGCTTTCCTCTTACGGTGTCTGTTCATGTACATATTTATTTATCACATGTCTATCAGAGGTGGTATTCAACAGGTTCTGGCCAGTTCTGGAGAACCGGTAGCGGAAATTTTGAGTAGTTCAGAAAACCGGCAAATACCACCTCTGACTGGGCCCGCCCCCATCTATTCTCTGCCTCCCACATCCCAGCTGATTGGTTGGGTCTTCTTATGTTGCCCTGCACAGGAGAATGGAGCTGGAAAGCAGGTTAGTGGAGTGGGGAGGGAATGGGGTTTTGCAGTAACTTTCCCCTGCCACGCCCACCAAGCCATACCCACAGAACCGGTATTAACATTTTTTAAATCCGACCACTGCCTCCTACCACTAGTTGCTGCCTTGCAAAGTTTTGCAAGATGATTCTGCTTCTTGTCTCAGTTCGAACTTACAGATCCCCAAGTGCTCATTGCCCTCACTCACCTTCACTCAGGAAGGCATCCCAGACTCTCAACACTGTGGGGAAGGGCAGAGTGCGGGCAAAGAGGCACAGGAACCACTCAGGCATGTACATCAAAGGGCCCACCCCATGCTTCTGCAAGTGCTTAAAGGCCTTCGGACACACTCGATGGAGGAGCGCAGTAAAAATTTCACTGTCTAGCACCAGCGCCTCCTGCAGGAAAAAGATGCAGTGACATCATTTAATGAAATAGTTTTCTTTTCTGTTACTCTCACTTTCGTACCTTTGCCCGTCCTCAATTTATAACCATTTGTTTAAAATTATGTCAGTGTGGATACAAGCTGGGTATTAAAATACGTAATTATTTTTTCTTTATTCTTCTATAAATGATAGAATATGATGTTTAAACTTCAACCTGCATGGATCCTTCTGGATGGGCATGGACATTTTAATTAGAATCTTCTTTCCTCTGTAATGTTATGTTGCAACATAAACCAGTGTGGCAGACCAGTGACATCTTATGATCTGACTTGAGCGCTGTATTTTCATTTGTCACTTCCTTTTTGCAGCTGTGAAATCAGGCTTTAAATAGTGGTCATTCAACACAATTTTCATTTTAATATCTAAAAATGAAGATCTTATTTAGAATAAATTTCCTTTATATCTTCTGAAAATGGTCTATTTACCAAGCAATGGCTGACTCGTCAAGTCACTTGCCTCTATGCTACAGTCAGGAAGTGGCGTTATGGAAATTATTTCCCTTTTTGCATTTTGATCTTTCAATCATCAGAAAGGGAACACAGGTTGTGAAAGCCCAACTAAGGTTATGGGAAGTATTAAGAGAAGAATAATTCACGAAATGGCCCCTGGAAGATAGTATAGTGGCAGTAGGAGCTACTAAGCCATTATCCCAGAATAGACAAGAGTGTGAAAGCCAAGGTATGAAGACACAAAGCACTTCCAGGAGGGAAGATATGAGACTTCCCACCTTCCAACCTACAGTTTCATCCATCCACTACAGTAGGGGGGGCTCCAAATTTAGCAGCTTTGAGACTTGTGGATTTCAACTCCCAGAGTTCCTCAGCCAACTACCTGGGGAACTCCAGGAGTTAAAGTCCACAAATCTTAAAGTTGCCAGGTTTGGAGACCCCTGCACATCTTGCTTGCCATCCTCACCTGGCACAATTCTTGAGCCTTAGGTTTTAATTTCATACGTGAATCTTCTTTTATGTGAGTCAAATATGACGTTGTATCACCTGAACTTTTGCCTTTATCTATTTAAAGGCTCAAAGTCAAAATAAAAAATGCAGTCCTATTTTGCCCCCCCTCCCCCGGATCCCTAGGCACTCTCTTCCACTTCCTTGCCCCCCTCTTCCCATGGGGAACAAGATGCGAGCAGCTGATTGGCAGGCTTGTTGAAATGCCAGATCTGGAAAGAGCTGCTTTTTCAAAGTCCTATACTTCTAAAAGTCTTCTGATTACATGCCTGTTTTGTTTAATTAAAACCAGAGAGAGGTTGAAAGGGGGGATATGTTAGGGGTTCCATTCCTCTCCCCAATCAGTGGTAATTAATATCATCTCCAGCTGGAAAACATTCTGCCTAAATCAGCTAGGATGTTGCCTTCAACAAAGGAACATAACAAATCATTTTCTCCAGCAACCTTCATCCTGGAACCTTATGGAAAATATCATAAGAAGCTAAATTGATTCTTCTCAGGAAGAGTTGAAGGGCCAGATTGTTAAAGGCTGATTTGCATGTGATAAACCAGCACAAGCCAGCAGGCACCTAATGTGAAACCCTCACTCCTGTCCCATCACTGTTTTCCTGGGTGCTGGTGTTGTGGAGAAGGAAAGGTGGGTACCAAAGCCAGAGGGCTAAACCCACGGCTTAGTTTTCCAAACCCTACAGATAGTTTTGATTATGAGGATAGCACCATTTGGCAGCAAGCTGGAATAGAGGCTGTGGAAGAAGGATAAGCATTTGCAGTGGGGACAGAACAAAATATCTCAATATAGCGTCTGCTATTAACTTTAACCTTAAACTGTCTACCGTGGATCTCACTCCATTCCTAAGAGGTCTGTAAGGGGGCATGCATAAGCACACCAGCGTGCCTACCATCCCTGTCCTACTGTTCCTATTTATTCATACTCATTCGTTATGTATATACTTATACCTGTTTATACTTATATGTTTATATGTTATGTTCATGCTTGTACTTGTTTTTCTCATACATGCTTGAGAAACTCAAATAAATAAATAAATAAATAAAATATTAAAAATTGGTGGGGAGAAGTTTAATTCAACCCCAAAGAAAGGCCTTCAGAACTGCTGTCCCATTCCAGTTTGTTGATTCCCACCCCCACAGATGGATTTCCCTTCTTTCCTAAACCTCTCACCATTTGGGGGCTGTAGTAACCAGGCAGATAGTGGTCGCAGATCTGTACCAGGCACCAGAATGCTTGCTGGAAAAAAATAAACAGGCAGCCATCAGAGAAGACAAACAGTAGCTACTGATAGAGAAGATTTAGCATATAATAACTATGATGTAGGAAAAATAAAATGGATGAAAATCTGACCCTGCCCATCTTGTCTAGAATTCTAGAGAGGGTTTGAGAAATCAGAGAGATACAACTTGGTTCCTCTCAGAGAACTTCAAAGGGTACATTAAAAAAATGTCAGGATGCCATCAGGAGGTCATGACGATGCAGTCACATTTCTGCCTATTTTTTATTTATGGCAATGCATAGAAAGACGGACTCATCTACAGCTGTATAATCTGGATTAGCTGCATTTTGACACCACTGCCATGTTGACTTTTTTGACCCCACATGCAGACATCCCTGTCCTTTATGTTTTGACTTGTTGAAGGGCAGTGGAAGCAATTTGGTTTCTCAGGAGCTTTGGAAATTGGGTTCAACCCCGTCCAGTTTCTATTTTGGATGTATTTTAATGTTATATGGACTTACATCCTAGCCAAGAATGGCTCATATATTTTGTTAGATCAGTCAGTCAATCCAACAACAGTAGTGATAACTGTAAGGGTGAAGGCCTTTGCTTGAGACTCACCTCTGGTGGCATGTGCATGAGAAGCAGGGCACCCACTGGTCCTTGAGCTTGACAATAACCTTCTTGGGGCCGATACACAGTGTAGGCTTTCAGCAGCTGCAACAGCCCTTGCTGTCTATAACGGAATAGAGATCACAGAAGGCTTGAGGAAGCCATGGTCACATCTTTGCCTTGGGTTCACCAAATCCAACCCAGTAAGAGCACTCCAGCTCAGCTTTGTTATTCTGCTTTTAGGTAGAATCCTGTGCCGTGCCTTGGCCAGTGGGATTCAACCTGTTGTTCAGTCTTAGAATTTGTAAGTGGGCTTTCCATTCCCCAACACGCTACCATGGGGCAAGTGACCAGTCTACATTTATGCTAGGATTGTCCACATTCCATAGATAAACAGGATTCAAAGCAACTGGCTGGGATGATTCAAATAGTACCCTAATGCATCTGGAAAATTCAGCTTGGGGTTAGCCAAGTTAGAGTTGGAAATGGAATCAGTTATACAAAGTATAAAGAATTATAGCCTGTATCATGTAACATGCTGAGTGTGGTTACTGAGTTAATTCATTTTCTATGGTCACACAACATGTTGAACCATTAGCCACACAAAGTTCGTATTATAACCCATTAAGCCTTACACACACACACAAACTCAGAGCTAGGATTACTATTCTTTAGCCATGCTGCCATAGTTTTTCAGAAGATGTCATAAAGGCTTATAGGGACAGAGTTATCCAAAGTCCATTTCAGTCATCAAACAATTATCTAACTAAAAGCACCCCTGGCAGATTATTATCTAGCCTCTATCTGAAAATATTCGAGGAATGAAGTCTTTCTTCTTGTATCAGTCCACAATCCCTTCCCTTCCCAGACAGAGGTAGGTACACATTTTTGAAGGCAGTGATCATATATGATTTTTAGACCATGCATTGTCTATTGTGCACTATTATAATAAGATGAGCATGGCAAAGTTTGAATTTTCACTCAACAAATGAGTGCTATAATATGATATTCTTCATGGGAAATTGGTGAGGTTGCTCTCATTATCTCTTCCTTGGATTTTCTTAATTCTGGCTTCTTTTGGTCTTTTTTCTGGTCATGTGGGTATCTTTTCAAGCAAAGCAGTAGCCCATTACTCATTGCTTTTATTTTCTACAAATGCCATTGGGATCTAGAGAAGCTAGTCTTTTGTTCTGCAACAGGTTAACTTCCTTTTAATTTCTACAAAATTAAAGTTAAAATTGAGTGAAAGAGGAAGCCTTGTAGCTCTAAAAAAAAAAAACTATTTATGGATCTAATGTTATTATGCAACATATAGAGCAACCCATAAGCATGTTACAGTTTAGATATGGAGTTTTGATTTTTTTTAATCAGCAAAAATATTGGGCACAAATTAAGAAAAAATAAAAAGAGACAGAATATGAAGCATTTATATATGTTAGTTAAATATTATTTATTTTCTCTAAAACAAATATGATGGATTGAAAATTTATTCAGACAACTACTCTGAGTATTTTAATCTGTAATAATCTATTCAAAAATTTCATTCTGCATACTCTATCCACTCACCCAGGACCTTCAGGAGACAGGAACATCTCATGGAAAGGGAATTGACGGTGAATGTCTTTTGTGATAGTCTCCACCCATTGAGGATCACCAGGTACCTCAAGCAATTCCTGCAATAGCAACCAGATCTCTGTCATTGATGGCCCCATATTTGCTCAACTCTTTCCCAATAGGAATACAAAAATGACAGGAACACAATGGCTCAATGGCTAAGATGCTGAGCTTGCCAATCAGAAAGGTCAGCAGTTTGGTGGTTTGAATCCTTAGCATAGCGTAATGGAGTGAGCTCCAGTTACTTGTCCCAGCTTCTGCCACCCTAGCAGTTCAAAAGCATGTAAAAATGCAAGTAGAAAAATAGGGACCACTTTGGTGGGAAGGTAACGTTCCGTGCACCTTCAGCATTTAGTCATGCCAGCGACATGACCATGGAGATGTCTTCAGATAGTGCTGGCTCTTCAGCTTTGTAACAGAGATGACAACTGTTACACCAGCCCCTAGAATTGGAAACAACTAGAACATATGTGCGAGGAAAACCTTTACCTTCCCAACAATACCCCACATCCTTATATGTTGTTAAAGACAGATAAACACAATAAAGTTATTAATAATATAGTAGTAGATGATGTGGTCTTCAGGAACTCAACATGCTACTTTCAGTTTATTAATAGTGCTTACAATATCATCTGGCTAAATTAAATCCTTCCAGACATCTAGTTGCTGATGTTGACATGCAGGAAACAAAAATCAAAAGCTGAAAGACAGAATTATTGTACTTTGCAACACGGAATGTAAAAAGCATGAAAACAGAAAAATGAAAGTCAAAATGGACTGCACATGTTGAGATCTTCTGCATCAGCTAATTGTAACCAAATAATATCAATATCAATAAAAGCAACAGGCAACTCTTTGAAATAACAGTTATCCAACTTTATTCTCCAAATCTTAACACTTGATGAAGAAGCTGATGGGTTTTATGGTCAGTTTCTGAAATTGAAAATCATGCTAGCCAGACATGGTTGGAGACTGGAATACTACAACTGAAAATAGTAAGGAGGAAAATGAACTTGAACTGTATACCCTACAGAAGCAGAAATGATGCAGGAGAATGATTTATTAATTTCTATCAATCCAGTGACTCCTTTATTGCGAACTCAGTCTTCACAAATGTTGTCTATAATTACCAGATGAAGGGCACAGAAATAAAACTGATTATATTATTGGTACAAGGAGATGCAAGGGCTCAGTTACACGGTAAGGCAAATATGTGGCCGGGAGCACGGTGGGAAAAAATAGGCCTATTATTAAATATAAAAAGACTAAATCAATACAGTAATAACACGTTCAGTGATCAGCTTTAGAAATGACATTGCAGAAGTGGATAACTTTTGCCTGTTAGGATCAGCTACTGAACAAAAAGAAACCAGAAAGAAATACTACCTCTTGGTAGAGTACAAATGAATGTTCAGATGTGATATATCTATGGCCATAAAGATCAGAAACTATGCAGACAATAGTTTTCCATGTGGTACCCTGTGGAAGTGAAAATTGATTTTTGAAGAAGCAAGATAGTGTTTTAGAATTCTTGAGAATGTCATGGATAACCAAGAAAACAAACAAATGGCTCATTAAACAATCCAGAGCTTTCACTCAAGATCAGGCTCAATTTGTCACATTTTGGACACATTGTACATAGTCAGAATTCCCTTGAGAAATCCATAATATTAAGAAAGATGGAAGGAAAGAGAAGCAGAAAATGATTAGAAACAAAATGGATGGATTTGACCATAAAGACAATAGGTTCATATTATAACGCAAAAATACATAAAGGGTTGGGGTGGGAGAGATCAACTTGGAGAAGGTCTGTCTGTGATACTACTAAGATTTGTAACCAACTTAAATCTAAATAGATTTCAACTCCTTTGGTTTACTTGTACCATTCTGTATTTGCTTAAGGTTTTTTGGTTTTGTAATTATATATTATTCTGCATACATTTCAATTCTTTTAATTGCATATTGTTTCCTTGAAATATTGTTTCAACAATTTTTTGCTGAAAGCACAATATTTTTAAGTTAATAGATATTACAAATGAATATCAACCAATAACATGGAAGTAAGTCCAATAGACTTACTCCCTCTTAAGTGTCCATAGGATTGCGTTTCAAAGTATTCCTCAATTTAAAGAAATGCTCTTGCCATACCTTTGTTAGAGATGCTGTACTATACAAAGCAGGCCTCAAGTCTTCATGTAAATATTCAAATAATCAACAGAAGAGGAGATATAAGTTAAGAAGAATGTGTGGTTAGTTTGCTAATTAATTAATATAAAGGCACAGATGAAAAGAATAAGTGCAATAGCAGAAGGGGTGGTTGTCCTGTTGGCTGATGTGATAATAGAACAGTTCTAAACATTTCTTTTAACACACGTAGAATATCTTGTGCCTTAAAGGCTAGAAGACGCAGGCTTACCTGGTACTTTCCAGGGCTCCTCTCCATTTTGGCTTGTCCTCCACACAACAGAGGCCAACAACGTGCACGTAAAGAGGAAGGGATTCCTTTTCGGCACAGCAGCTTTATCTGAATTGTTATAAACCATATAAACTAAGTACATAATGATCCTGTATAGAACCCAATCCCATAAAGAATCCCAATACCCTTTATCCCTATAGCTAGCCAAGGTTTGAGCTACAGACACCAGGAAAGACTCAGCTTTTTCTCTATTTTTTAAAAACATCTAGCTAAAACTGTGGTGATTGCCAGGGAAATTTAAACAGTGATGGGCCATCATCAGAAACTCTAATTCTACTTCTTCTTTAGCTGTTTCAGTTGAGGCAACCTTACAAAGGCTAAACTGATGTGTGGAACCAATAATGGATTGGATGGGAAGTTGGAGCTCAGCACTCACAAGATGAGGGTATCATTGACATGTTTCTCCCCAATCTAGCCTTTTCTGGTTGGCTTCATACTACAGCATGGAGTGGTAGCATATGAATGGTCCACTGGATGTTGCTGAACTGTTCCCTGCTGTAGCCAGAATGGCCAGTGATTAAAGATAATGGGATTGCAGCCAACAATATATAGAGAACAATGTACCTATTGGTATAAAAATAGCTTTATGGCAGTCTGCTGTTAGTATTTTCATTTTCTTAGTAAATTGTGGCTTCCATAAGTGAACATAACTCAATCATCCATATACTTACCTATATACCTCTCTCCCTTTCCCTCCCTTCCTCCCTCTCACTCTGTTTGCCTTTAGAGTTTTATTGCTGTAAATAGTCTCCCCCCCCCCAATTGTTCCCCAAGAAAACATAGAAGATACCAAGCCATGTTGGTCACACAAAAAGTTCCAGGAATTATATTAGGGCAATAACTTTAGTAGGTTAATCTCAAAGGTGTTTTGTAAACTTAGATAGGCTTGATGAAAGGTTTGGATCCATTGTATGGATCACAATATTAAACAGTATAAAGACAACCCAAAAAATTAAGATGAAATTAAAAAGAATTAAAAGCAAATGCCAAGTTTCACAATCCAAGTTTCACAATCCAATTAATATATGAAGAATTTAACAGCTTCATAATGTTAAAAGGTCTTTGGTGACAAAAAGGATTACTCATCTTTTATGTGAACTTGCTCATAGGTTAAGCTTAACTTTGGAAAACAAACTTGGAGTAATTCATGCCCATCTGAGATAAGGTTGATGCAGGAAGATTACTCAATTTTAGAATCTATTCATTAGAAAGATCGTCGTAATTTCTGTTCTTTTGGCTTCATGCAAAGATCTTTTTATTTTTTTCCCTGGGTTTTTAACATAAGTTCTTTAATTTAATATCAGTTTATGCTAAATTGGATTTGCAAATATTAATTGCAATGAAAGCTGTAATATTGATATTTCAAGGAAACTGCAACCATTGGTTACAAAAACTTAGCATCTTGGACAGTGGTGGGATTCAATTTTTTTACTGGGTGTGGTTTGATGGGTGTGGCATGGCTTGGTGGGAGTGGCTTGGTAGGCATGGCAGCGGAAGGATACTGCAAAATCTCCATTCCCATTCCACTTCTGGAGGAAGGTTACTGCAAAATCCCATTCCCTCCCTACCCCACTAACCTGCTTTCCAGCTCCATTCTCCTGTTCAGGGCAACAAAGGAAGACCCAACTGATCAACTGGGACTTGAGAGGCAGAGAATAGATTGGGGGCAGGACCAGTCAGAGGTGGTATTTGCCGGTTCTTCGAACGACTCAAAATTTCTGTTACTGGTTCTCCAGAACTGGTCAGAAGCTGCTGAATACCACCTCTGATCTTGGAACTCTTTCTATCTATATTGTTCTATTTGGACAGTTTCTGTTTGGGGTTGGTATGTACAAAAGAGAGATAAGAGAAAGTTTCTGATAAGTTTCAGATATTATTCCATCTCACAGTATAATGTACTGTATTTGGTCTAGACTTTGTTCTATGAAGTTAACCATTTGCTATTTATTCAATAAATCATGGTTAACTGTCATTTAATATGTCAAATGCACATTACTTTTTGAGCATAATTTGAAATTATGATAGGGTTCCTTAAAGACTTTGATGAAAAAATGTAATGAAATCACCCATTTAAAGAAACAATGCTAGATACCTTCTTACCTTCCTGTAGCGCCGGGCCATGGTTTTCTCCCAGTGAGCTGTCATTTCCAGCCATTTGGTTTCACGGTGTCGGATGAGCACAACAGGAAGATGATCTTGACTGCATATGAAGGAGAGAAAAGCAAAACTTAGGTCACCTCTCTAAATTTCCTGTAAGGCCATAATGCTCCCCATTGTACTTTCCCACTGTGAAAAAAAATATTGCAAGACATTATTACCCTTCATGAGGGCTCCTATTAAGTCCATTTTTATAGAGTCTATTTTTAAATTCTGGGAATTGAAGTCCACAAAATCATAAAGGGGCCATAGTTGCCACCTCTGCTATAGAGCAAGGATTTCCAACTTTGGCAACTTTAAGACCTATGGACTTCAATTCCCAGAATTCTTCAATCAGCTTTGCTTTGCTGGCTGAGGAATTCTGGGAGTTGAAGTCCAAAAGTCTTAAAGTTGCCAAGGTTGGAGACCCCTGCTATAAAGGATACAGAGGTTTGCTGAAGTATTGAAGTAATCAATAACTGCTCAAAGTGTAAACTACAGAAGTGTTGATTTTGGCTATTGATTGTCCTCTAAAAAGGCATCCCTTTTCCCCTTAACAAAAATCCAGTTTGAAACTGGCTATGGCTCATGTGCTTCTTGTGTGGACAGGTGTTGGCATATACCTGCATCCAGGACAGTGCTATGATTATCACCAAATATGCACACAAACAAACACACAAGTTTAAAACCTAAATAGGTTAATATCGAGACATAACATTTGTAGGTGCCTAATTCTTCCTTTTGAGCAATTTCCATTCCTCCTTCAGTTTACTTCAGCAGAAATCCTTGTCAAAAATATGCAGTTCTCCCCATATCAATCACTCAGTGAGTTTATTTCAACATCCTACAAACCATAACAAAGTACAATATTATTTTGAAAAGCCAATGCTGTATCTCTTTACTATAGCCCTCAAACCCCAAGTCATATTAGCATGAAGTTAAATTATTAAATTGGGTCAAATATTTTGGATTAATGGAATAATATGTGATAAAGGGAACTGAAATTTGCACTATGTTATGATCTTAAAGAAAATTTTTATAAAATGATGTATCATTGGTACATGATGTCAGGAACTATTTAGAAAGCATAAAGGGATTTCCAATGGATGTTTAAAAAGTACACAACATAAAGGGATATTTTATCATGCTTTAGTGGACCTGCAAAAAAGTTTAATAAAACATTGGATTCAAATATATACGTTACAGAGGATTTTACAAAATTAATATTCAGTTGAAGCCATATTTTTTCTTAATTTTTTTCTTGAACACAAGAGGGAAAAAACATGTTTGAAAAAGCAATCCAATCTACATGGATATCTGAACTATAACACCAAGCAAAACCTGAACAAATGGAAAATGTAGTAACAGTGGAAATTGTATTAGAACAAACTAAGAAGTGAAGAATTGGAGTGAAAGAATGAAGAAAAGATGAATTTCATTGATTTTGTCCCAACCCTATGCCCATTTTACAGCCTCATATTGAAAATCATTTCAATCAAATTTGCAAGAAGGGTATTTAATAGAAGACTGGCCAACAGGCCAAATGTTTTTGATCACAAAAGTCAAAACAAAAGAAATACCCAACAATAAATCTACAAACACAGTTCTCAAATTCATTGTGCTCCAAAGAACAAAAATTTTAGAGGTACAAAATAGTAAATTTTGATTGACAAAGCAATGGTACGAAACTAAAAAAGATTGAATAACACGATATGTCTAAGTCTAAATGCTATTACTGTATGATTAAAAGATACATTGAAACAATCATTTAGTTACTTTTGAATAAATCTGAGTATTACCATTTGAAGGCTAATAGCAGTAAATATTTATCTGGAAGTTATTTAAGAAATTATATTCAGGTAGGACACAAATGCTGACTACATTTAAATAAATTTTGTCAGGAGCAGACATTGAAAATATTGATTTCAGCTAAAAAGACATGTTAATTTCATTAGAAAGAGATGTCTCTTTCTAATGAAAAAGAGATGTCAGCTTCCTTTTTTTCTGCAGAGAAGGAACAGTTGATTTAAAACAAGAAAAGTCCTTGCTGGAACCTTCTTCAGTTCAAAGGCAGTGGTTTCGGGGGAAATCTGGAGCCCCCTTCTTGTTGCCACACTGTTTCGATAGGAAGTTGCACATGGAGTAGCAGAAACAGTGGTGAGGCAATTACAATGGGAAAGAGAGAAAGAGGCAGATATTTATCCAGTAAGAACCATCCAAGAGAGTGGGTGTGATCTTCCAGCTGCCTTTTAAAGAGCCAAGTTCAAGCATCATTAATATGAAGCATGTATGCCCACAAAATGCTCTGCAACCGGAAAGGGTGAGGAGGCTGTTCTCTGAGTCAGAGGGCTGTACTCCTTTTCTGCTATGACCTCAGCTCCTGAGACGAGTTCCTATGATGCAAAAGCCCTGAGCAATTTTCTTATCTGTATCTTAGCATAGATTATTCATCCAGACACCGAGGGTAAAATGAGATTATCCCGAGTCCTTTGGGAAAATGGTACAGTAGATTATGAATACAGTATGCGAACTGTGTCTATTTAGATTATTCTTCCCTGTTATACTAACAACAGAATTGTACCTGTCTTTGGCTTCTCTTGCCTTCATGGGATTGATTTAGATTCAATGTTGATCAAGCCATCGTATGTGTATATATATATATATTTGTTTTCTTAAGTTTTCATGGGTACTTACATGTATGCTGTTCAACTTTGTTCTGGTATTTTCCCACGTCCTTGTAGCTGTGCTTTTAAAGTTGTAGCAACATTTCGGCAGAATCTCATCTGCCATCATCAGGCTTCTGTATTGAGTTCGTATGTGGGTCAGGCTATCACAGCCGTTAGTTTTAAATTTGAGGCTAG
>BLBF01000032.1:30189785-30219485 GCA_015471245.1 Laticauda colubrina
GAGAGAGAGAGAGAGAGAGAGAGAGAGAGAGAGAGAGAGAGAGAGAGAAAGAAAGAAAGAAAGAAAGAAAGAAAGAAAGAAAGATGTTTAAATAGCTCTTTTCACATTAAAGACAATCTTGATCTATCACTATTAAGAGTGCCCACATCAATTCCTTGTTGCTGCTTGCTGCAGGTCATGGTTTATATAGTCCCATCTTCATTATCTCAAAATATGAGACATACATACATATTTTCTTCTTCAAGGAGCTCTGAAAATAATACACTTGTAATTAGGAAGGAGAAGCTTAGCATTCTCTAAAGGGTTGTCCGCATTCATCAGACCCTGGTTTCACAATTCTTTCCAGGAAGTCTTGAAAGTTGAAATGGTTTATAACAGATGAGAATTTCTATTTTAATATGGCTAAAAAGAATTAATACAAATGTGTTGAGTTCAGCCTTTCGAAGTCATGTAGACCAAAATCACAAGAAACACACTCAATAGCCACCATAACCTCAACGTGTATTTTCAGGATGCACAAGTTGTCATAGATATGGTGAGAGGATGTGGCTGAGCTACATTGCTAAAACAGGAAATGTTAGTTAATAGGTAGGCAAAGACATTTTCCGCTCAGGCCTTCTTTGACAATACAAATAATTTTGATCTGAACTTCATTGTTAAGAGTGCTCTTATAACTCTGCTTGCAAATCTCTTGTGAATCTACTGACTGGCTGGCTACATAGACACTTATGTTGGAGTAGAGGGGCTTGTCTTCCCCAGCTAAGGGTGTTAGGACTATAATGATTGTGAAAAGATGATGGCAAACTCTTTGGGCTTGGTGTATCAAAAATTCAGAAAATGCCTAATTTGACTCTGCTCACATAGCACTCACTCTCTCTCTCTCTCACACACACACACCCAAAGATAAATAATTCTCTATCTCCCTACATCCAGGCAACCCTGAAAAGCCTCTTAAAACCATGCAAAAATACATCCCATTCTTGCATGAATTTTGGAGGCTCTGTAGAAGAGTATATCCCCCTCATGCAATTTCCAGGCAGTCTGTAGGCCATGCAAGACCATGCCCCATTCTTGTGCTACCTCTGCATGAGCCTTGAGAAAATCATATGAAAATGGGGCATCTTTCAAAAATAGTTATAGGGTGTTGGTAAAGGCTTAACATCATAGCATGTTCCCTTTGACATGTGTAGCATAGGTTCGCCATTACTGGTGCACAGATTGTCATCTTTGACACATAATAGCATTTAAACAGACTATAGGTACAGTCAGAATGGATAGCAATTAAGATTTTATTTTGATTCAGTTAAACAAATAGGAATGTAGAGCATCATTTACAAATACCATTATCATTTACAATTGCCATTATCCAGACAGAGTACTCCAACTGCCGTGTATTACAAGGATAAAATATATGATATCTGCAGGAGATATACATGGTTAAACTTGGCAAGTTTCAGACTTGTGGACTTCAACTCCCAGAGTTCCTGAGCTAACATGACTGGAGGAGGAATTCTGGGAGTTGAAGTCCACAAGTCTTAAACCTGTCGTGTTTGAAGAGCTCTGCACTAGGCCAGTTCTAACCTATAATGAACTATGAGAGGGTGCAAAAAAATCCACCCTCCAAATATTTACCACCTCAACATATTTGACCTATTCCAATTACAGCAAGTTACAACTATAAACCAATTATACAACAATGGTGCTCTTTGGTGATTTAAAATTATTAATCAACAGGAAAGGGGGAAAATTGATCCTTTAAGTATATTTTAAAGAGATTTGTTATCACACTGATGAGTAATCATATACATTTAAAGTTTTTGAGAATGTAGGAGCAACAGTATGACTACCTAATTTGGATAACAGTTCACTCATTTTTAGGATTCCTGGAGAGAATTCATCCCTGTCCTGATACCGTGTTTCTCATATAATAAGGCCGGGTCTTTTTTTTTTTTGAGCCCCGAAAAAATGACTAGGCTGTCTTTTCAGGGGTGACTTAATTCTCCCCTTGCATCTTCGGGCGGGCGGGCGGGGATGGCTTGGATATTGACCTCGGCATTGATGGGGCACTTCGTATCTGGGTCAACGCAGGCAGCACTGTATCCAGGTGTGCAACAAAAGTACTTCCTAACGGCAAGACCCTCCTCCATTCCCCCCCATTTCGCATGTTTTAATGTCGGCCTTAATTTGGGGGAAGGGGCCTATAAAACATGCTGGGACTTCCTATTGGGGGAGGCTGTATTGTTGGAGAAACAGGGTATTAAGCCAATTTTAGAGTTTTATTGCAATTCTGTTTCAAGATGACAGGGAACCTTGCCACCAGTTTTTGGCAATTGTGATTTTAAAATGTCCAAGTTCTACAAGAAGGGAGATTGGATGCGTGCAACTCTTGAATACCAATGTATCCATCCTTGAAATGCTGTCACTAAAATTGCTATGTTTCACTTCTCATCTTGGGACTGTCCCAAGAAGGTTCCACTGCCATTGGAAAGTACAGATTTTATCTGTACCATTGAGAGTAAGATAAAGTCCCCAAGTAGCCTCAATGACTCTCCTAAAGACCTAATGACTGACATTCAGAATGCTAACAACCAGCTAAGGAATATCACTGCACTTAAGTTAGTAACATTAAGTGAATCTGGCTTTCCCACTGATTTTGCTTGTCAAGAAGGTTGCAAAAAGTGATTGCATGATCTTGGGACACAGCAACGGTCAAGTCTTTTTACATCAGCCTGCTCCAACCTGATACCTTCCAAACACATGAGGATTAAAGTTCACCCATCTAGTATGACCATAAAGTTAGCAAAAGGGAATAGATTCAGATCCACAAACTTGAAACTGGGATTGTAACCCGTGGCCTCTGTCAAAATAATACCAAATAACCACAATTTTGTGACATTTTCTCCATTCTAGCCAGATTTTCCTCATTGAATATTTGAATTTAAATCTAAAATATCTGGCTTTTTCTTGGAGAATGTTACCTTAATCTATAGGCCTTTTCATTTTATAAAAATTATATCCTTTAATACTAGCTAAGTTAAAAACAAAAAATAGCAAAATAATTTTCACCTCTAATTTTAAATTGTTATTTTATTGGGGGCAGTCTCCTAAGACATTACCAGAAAATTACAAAGAGAATCAGATGTCACAATAGATTTTGTGAAATAAATCTAGAGATAGTCACTTAGAACAGTGGTAGTCAACCTGGTCCCAACTGCCCACTAGTGGGCATTTCAGCTTTCATGGTGGGCGGTAGGGGTTTTGTCCCCTAGTTTATAAATCACCATTACTGTGGAACAGGTGGGCGGTTAGAGAAAATTTTACTACTAACAGAGATATAGCACAGTATTTAAATAAAATGATTCGGTTGAGATCTGCATATGTGGGATTGATTGGGGTAGATTACAAGGGCGACTCTGAAATATATTGTGATTATATTTTATCTATATCTTAAATTATTGTACATTATTACAATTTTATTTTGGATTGTATTTTATTTTATTACTATTTCATCTTAAATCGTATTTTGTCTAGATTCTATTTTAAATTGTATTTTATCAAGTTCCATTTTAAATTGTACTTTATCAAGTTCCATTTTAAATAATATTTTATCAAATTTCATTTTGAATTGCTTTTATTAAATTTTAGTAACAAATTTTTGCTGGAACTTTGCACTTTGATATGGCCCAAGGACTAATCAATAAAGACTTATTATTACTAACAGAGATACAAAAGTGGGCAGTCGTTATAAAAAGGTTGACTACCCCGACTTAGAAGAATGGGCCAGAAGGTACTAGTTCAACACAGATTGCTTCCTCCAAAAGAGAAGTTGGGGGAAAAAAAGCTTTCCCTGGAAGATATTAGTTTAAAATTACCCAACAACAGGGTAGAATAGGGATGGATAATTATTTATATACCTCCTTTTTGCCTCTGAAACTTGCCACATCTGAAGTAAATATCTTGGAAAATTACATTAAGCCAAGACATATTTATCACCTTTCAGTTTGTCATCCCCATCTGCGAAGTACATTTCCTTCCAAAGTTCTATGGAAATGACACCTTATTTCTAATGATTAGAAATATTATTATTTTAAGTATCTATAGAGGCAGCCGGTCGGGTAAAACCAAAATAATCTGATATGTATGAAAATTATTTCTGCAAAGTGAAGCAGTCAGAAGCAGAAAGAACTCAGAAAGGAGTAGCTGAGAATATGAAATTTTTCTACTAGCTTGAAAAGAGATTTCATCCACTTGTCTACACCAAAGCTCAATGCCATTTTACCCTTGAGGGTCATTCTTCCGTCCAGCAAAGGTCCATCCCCTCATTCCTCACCCTTCCAGCCACCTGTGGAGCAGAAGTTGCCTCTTACCCATTCTGGAGGCTTCTTCCTCCAATGAAGCCGTAGCGATCCGTCTTGCGGTAGGGAGCCATGCCATTCAGCTCAGAGTCGGAGCCCAGAGAGCTGGCATCATCACGCAAGTAGAAATCAAAGGCATCTGGTAGTTCCGCCATAGCTTGGCTTATATTATCAGATGACAGAGAAGGATCTGACATTTTTTCCTACCATTCAAATCCTTTGAATCAAGTGAAATCGCCAATTTTGTGATTTATCTCATGTTGACTGCAGGCCTTTGGCCCAGCGACTTCTGAAGAGAAGACTGCCTCTATGAACGTACCCCTACTGTTTTGACTAGAGTTCCTCACAGGTTCTGCAAACTATTTCCTCTCAAAACCATTTCCTGATATAATACACAGCACTATGAAATGAGTAAGGCAAAGGGGTGGAGAACAAGAAAAGATGGAAGGGCAGAGGAAGGGAAGGGAGGCAATCAATAGTTCCCTTGCAAAGTAAAAAAAAAAAAAAGAAGGTGCAAATACACCTCCAGGAGATGACCCCCCTTCCATTCTCTCAGTCTCTTCCCTATAGGCAGAGTAAAACTAGGTGCTGAGCCACAGCCTACTTTCATTATAATGAAAGTGAATATACGTATCCCAGGATCATGTTGCAGGATCCAATCTGAGTCAGTCACCCAGACCAGAGATATTGTCTTCCAAGTTTTCGGAGTTGTGCTAAAGCAGATCCTCAGGGAACTTCAGGCTAGAGAGGAATTCCCTGAAGATGGGCTCGAGCTTGAGTCCAAAAGTTCAGAAGACAAGCTTTTGGTGACCAACCCAGATTGGACCCTGCAACAATACTTATTACTGTGGTCATTTTTATTATCCCATCTGTTATGAATAATTATTTTTTTAATCTAGAGTCTACCTTCCGTCCCCCAAGCCTAAAAGAAAATACACAGTTCTCTCCAGGGCATTTTATCCCTACAGAGAAATAATTATTGCTTCAAAATTATGCAGTGACTTAATTGAGTAGTTATTTGAACTGGACCTTACCTCCTCCTAGGATGACATTAGGACCATTACAACGTATTGTCCCTATGGAATAATTTAGGCAGAGATAAAATGCTACCAGTATGACAGGCTGATTTCAATAGTCATCATATACATGAAAGTTCTCCAAAGATTACCCCATTTTCCACTTGAGTTGCATTATTTGGAGTTGTCAAAATAAGTTTATGTGATTCCTAGATGTGCTGGAAATCATTCAGATTATCTATAAAATTTATAAATAAAAGATGCTAATTTATAGCCTCAATAAATTTGTGTCATACTTTGAACTAGACTGACTCTCCAAATGTGCAAGCACAGTTCTAGCAGAGTACCCTGGAAGATGCTGGAATAGCTGCAAACTTTCCATGCTTAAACTCTTTTCGTTACAGATGCTGTTTGCTCAACACGATCTAGATCATAAATGACTACTGTTTGCTGTTGTTGGATAGTTGTCTCAAGAAGACATGTTGTACCTCCTTGAAGACACAGGAATTACTGTGGGAATCATGATTGTTCCTTATTATCACAAGATTTGGGTAGATGTGTGTTTCTGATTAAGAATATGTCAACAAATCCAGTTTCGTTTTACATATATATATTTTAAATAGCAGTAGATATTAACACACATCCAGACATGAATAATAATGGGTTTTTAAACTCAGCATACACAAAGGATGAAAAAGTCATGAGTCATTAGTGTATATATTTAAATGCAGATTTCACAAATTCCTAAACAACTGAAAGGTTGTTATAGGAATTTTACATAGGAATTTTCTCTCTGAATTCTTTAGTGACTTGTATGCAAAGTAGTGTATTGGCAACTGTAATTGGCTCTGTACCTCTGCAGTTTGTTTGACTCATCCCAAGGTGTGGTACTGAAAGATTTAATCTGTTTTGAATTGGAAAGAATATAAATGTAGAAAAATGTAGCATTAGAGATGTAAAACTGTGTTTTTACAACATACTCATACCACACAGAATCACGGTTAAGTGCAGGGTTGTCAAACTTGGTTTCATTGAGGGCCACATCAGGGTTGTGTTTGACCTTGGAAGGCTGGAGGGTCGTGGCCGGTGTGGGCGTGGCCCTGCTGGGCGTGACCACAGTGGGAGTGACATAGTTCTTGTGTCAGGAGGCACCTGTGGTGGCCAAGTGCTAAGGCAAGACTTCCCTGAGACCCTCCTTCACTCTTATTATAATCTTCTACCTTTCTTCTTCCTTCCCCTCTTTCTTATTTTTCCTTCCTTGTTCTCTTCCCTTCTTTTTCTTTGTCTTTCCACTTTTCCTTTCTCCTTTCCTGTCTCTTCTTGCATCATCAAATGCAAAAGGGGAAACATTTCTCCTTTTGTTTTGTTTTTAGTTTGTTCTCTTGCCAGCAAAAACAGAGCTCAAGAGACCATGCACTCCGTTTTTGCTGGCAGAGGCACCACAGGTGGGTCCTTTGCTGTTTCCAGGCAGGCCGCGCGGGCCAGATTTAAACACCCTGCGGGCCACATCCAGCCTGCAGGCCTTGAGTTTGACACCCCTGGTTTAGTGAACTGATCTAATTGCCTGTCTTTTATAAGATGGACTATAAACTAACCACTTGCACTGGATCTCCACACTAGGCACAAACTATTTGCTCCCATAGCCTTGGCTTAGTCTACTGCACAAAGTCAGGGAATATTGATGGCACTCTCCAACAGAGAAGGAAGAAGGGACAGCAAAGGGGCAAAGCATAGGGAGGCAAAGGATCTATGCTTGCTTGAGGCAGGGAGAAAGGCAGGCGGCAGAGAAGACGAAGTGCAGCAACAGTTTGGTCTGGAGAAGGCAAGGAAGGTCAAGCCTGGACTGGTGAGAGCATGTGACCTGCTGCATGAAGGTTTACCTAAAGAAATTGTGACCCAAGGCAAGATATTCCATAGGGTTGATATTCCTGATCCAAGAAAAAAAGAAGAAAGCTGCTTGCTGACCAGGACTCTGGTCTCTCTGGGAGCCAAGGCAGAAACGGCCCTGGGGATACAAGCCCAGTGGCTGAACTGAGAGTGGCAGTCTGTGCAACAGGGCAATCGGACTTGCTGGTTGCCGACTTGGACTGTTCCTTTTGAAGGGCTTGCTCTGTTTGGGAAGATGAAATACCACTTTCCTGGCAGACGGAGTTACTCTGCAATCAGCCTTCTGCAGCAGCAGGATGGTATGAAGATGGAGCTTCTGCTACCAAGCCAGCAGGCAAGAAGGCCATGAGGAAGAGCACTCGGAGAGGAATGAGGACTTAAGAGTTGGTTTTTAAATTCAGCTTCCATCGGATTTTGCATTGGATATTGTTGAAACAATTTTGCATTGGATATTGTTGAAACGCCTTTCCTTTGAGGATTCAATTTTCCTGCTGGGAGAGCTCCGGCACAAGGATACAGACAACTGTTTGAAAGCTGGATCTTTTTATTTTTTCAGGAAGGTGGGGGACAGCAAGAAGTCTGTGTTCCTGGGCCAGCTACCTTCGTATAGTAAGTCCCTGTTTTTTTATACCCTCTTTTCCTTTTGTGTATGAATATTCGTATTTGTGTTTAATGTTTCAAATCCTGTCGGAGTTTGTCTTTATTCCCGCCGGAGGGCAAACTCCACAGGGTGCGGAAGGCAAACTCTGCAGGGTGGTTTGATTGTATTATCGGTTTTTCCTAATCTCTTTTAGCTTTACAATGGTTTTTTATATTTGTTTTGTGGCAATTCTGTTTGTCTCTTTTGTTATATATGTGTGTGTGTGTGTGTGCTGTTCAGCTTCCTTCGGGTATTATCCCACGACATTGTAGTGCTTTTAAAGCTGAACCTTGCTACAACTTTAAAAGCACTACAATGATGTGGGATAATACCCGAAGGAAGCTGAACAGCGCACATGTAAGTACCCGCGAAAACTTAAAAAAACATATATGTGTGTGTGTGTGTGTGTGTGTGTGTGTTTTGTCTGTTTGTTTTGCTTATTTGGCATGTCCTGTGTTTGTAAGGGTTTTCTTATTTGTCTAGTTTTCTTAATTACTTGGGCTTTTGTCTAAAGGGATTCTTCAGTACCTTTTATTTGATTCCTTTTCCTATGGTAAGTTTGTTTTATGGCTGGCCTGACGTTCCCTTTGGGCTTCCCTTGCTTGAGTGACACCACTGACTTCGCGAAGTTCCCTTTCGACAATATCTTAAGACAAGTCGCCATTTTTCTACTCTGTTTTCTCTCTCTCTCTCTCTTTCAGATAGGTACCAGTTCACCCGGCTTCGAAGGGAAATGAATTAGCGAAAAGCCCACTTCGCATTTTTCAAAGCGCTGCGGGTCCCCCCCCCCCCTCAGATTTGCCCGCCACTTGCTTCTTCCGCCTCGACCGGGACCAGCGTGAAGAAAACACTACAGTTCCCAGAAGCCTCTCGCCGCAACCATCTCCTCCTTTTTCCGAGGAGCTGCCAAAAGCTCGCGCAATCGCAAGAGAAGCCTCGTGTTGATCCCTCCAGCCTGTAGGGGGGGGGTGGCGGCAGCAGAGGCCGGGGCCCATTGGCTCTCACGGCTTCCTTCCCTGCGGGTTGCTTTCGGAGGAGGAGGAGGCTCCTTGGCAAGAAATAGGAAAAGAAAGCCGGCCTTTCCTTTCCTTTTGCTTGCTTAGGACCACCGAGCGGGGCGGGAGGGGGGCGCGCCGAGGGGGGAAGGAAGGAAGGAAGGAACCGGGCGATCCCAGCCTCTTAGGGCGCCATGTCGGACGGCGAGAAGCTCAATTTAGATTCCATCATCGGGCGCCTGCTGGAAGGTAAGGGGCTGGGGCCGGGCCGGGCTTTGTGTGGCTGAAAGCGATTGGAGTGCCCGGGCGGCACAGAGCCCCAGGGGAAGGGGCGAGCGGCGGACCTTGCCCGCTTTCTGATCCCCTCCCGGCGCTGGAATGTCCCTCGCCGCCCCCGCACCGGCGCCTCTTTTCCAGGCGGCGGGGCGCTCTCGACCGGCGCAAGGGACTTCCCAGGGTTTCCAGCAGCGCTTTTTTTTTTTTTTTTTTCAACTTCCCCGATCTGGGCCGGATCGAGCTGTCCTGCGCGATCTGGGCGCCTCGGCATTTTCTCCGGCGCCTGGGAGGGATGGAGACGGCCGAGAAGCGCCCTTTTCGTTTCCCTCTCGTGCTCGCAGGTCGAGTGACGCGGGCGGAGCGGCATTTCTCATCCCCCTTCAGCCTGGAACCGAGGCCGGTCCAGGACGAAGATCGCCTGGGTTGAGCTGCCCCCACCGCGGCTCGCCTTTCGGCGCCGCCCCTTTTGCCAGGCCTCTTTCCCGGCCTTCTTTCTGGCTAAGAGAAAAGAGCCGGATGCCGGCGTCCGAGAGATGGAGGGGAAAAAAAAGGCTTGCCGGATGTGGGAGCCCTGCGCCTCGAGAAGGGTGTGCCGGCGATCGAGGGATTCTGCCAGCGCCGGCCGAGTTGAGTTCTTGCAGATCCGATCGGGAACATCATAACAGCGATCGAGCCGCACCGGCCCCCGGGGGCTCATCCTCTCCGTGTGGAGGCGATGAGCCCCCCTGACTCAGGCGGGGAGCGGAGTTTTACTAAGGCTCACTGTGGAAACGAAAACCGGGGATGCGGAATCGCCAGGCCATGACTTGCAAGTTGTTCGGTTGGGCTCCTCTTGCCTGCAAATGGAGGGCGGGGTGAGGCGCAGGTGCCGGCCTACCCCTGGGGACAGGTTTAGGCTTGCAGAGGCCCTGACTGGACAGGGTGTTCGGGCCTTGGTAGCAGGATCAGAAGCTGAAGCTCTTTTCAGGAGGCTATCTTCCAAAGCTGACCCATCCATCTATGAAAAGGCAGTTACCCTAATTCTTGGGGTCTCCACACCCAACAAGAAAGGAGGAGACAGCAGTGTTGACTTAGAAGACCCCTTTGCTATTTCAAAAGTAGTTGCAGATCACCACAGCCCCAATCGAAGTGTTCACTCCGGTATCTGTCTGATATAACTCCGGAGATACGAAGTCCGGTTGCGGTGGGAGTTGGTTTTCCCAGATTATCCAATTGTGCCCTAGTTCTCCGATAAGCCTTTGGGATTTAAATTTTGCTGCATTTAACTTGGGAGGTGGGTTAAATCTGAAACCCGATGCAGGAGTGGGTGGGTGAGAGAGATTTTTTTGAGAGAGAGATTGGCAGCAGAATAAAGCGGGATTTTAATATTAAATTTGCCCGAGCCCAGGGATTATGGAGATTTAGGTTGATGCAATGTTTTGATTTTGTTTTTTGATTCAGAGCTGTTTATTTGCAACGGAGCAGTGCAAAGAAGAAACCCTCGATCGCAAACTCTGACTCTGCTATAACTAGAAATTTGGAATACCACCGTCACATTGCAATTATTGTGTTAAGGAGTGCCAGTTTATGCTAGATGAGAGAGGACTGCTTGTGGGACAGTGCTGTCATCCCAGAGTGTTAGGTTTTTATCAGCACCATTAACTGATCCACTTGCTTTAGAGCCTGGTTTTTATTTTAAAAAAACTAGTCCCAAAGCAGAATAAACGTTATACTGAAGCAAATAATGCAGTTTTGAAGCTCTTTAAGGCTTTGCTTACTGCATGGCAGTTCCCTAGTGGGTGTCTCCTGAGGCAATAATGCCTTGGTAACCTGTGAGAAGCTAAGCTAATGCATGGTTTTTCAGGCACAGACTTGGCTAACGGATTTTGCCTTCCTCAGTCGCAGAAGGAAGTAATGCTTTCCATGTGGGGACAAGTTAGGATTTGGCTATTAACACCAGAACTTCCTAGAAACAAGGAGAGCCAGGAATATCTCCGGGAAGGTGAACCAGCATGAAGGTGAATGATCGGGAATAAAGAGTATCAGCTTTTTTTTTTTTTTTATTCCCCCAGTGCAAGGATCACGTCCAGGCAAGAACGTTCAGCTCACAGAAAATGAGATTCGGGGCCTATGCCTGAAATCACGAGAGATCTTCCTGAGCCAGCCCATCTTGCTGGAACTAGAAGCCCCACTCAAAATTTGTGGTAAGCGGGATGCCATTGCAGATGTTTTTCTCCTTCTCTTTCTCTCGAGCTCTCAAAATGGTTGCTTCTGCCATAAAACACCTATTGAGCAGAAGATTCTGTACTGGCACTTTCAGAATGAGCTGAAGCTGGTCTTTTTATCTGGTCAGATTGATTCTCTTATCTTTTAGACAAAGCACTGAGCTGCATCACACCGTTATTTTAATTTTCCAAGCATACCTATGGGAACCAAGATACTAGAGGGCAATGCCTTGGGTTGCGTTGTATCGTCTTCCCATTAAATCAAATTTTAAAGTAGGGCAAGAAATCTGGCAGACATGAAAGATGATGTCTACAAGCACATTGATGCCTATGAATGCCAGGTGTCTGGTTCTGGGATAGTCATTTCCCACCCTTGCCACTTTCACTTAGAAAGAAGACAGCATATATATAAATGCAATGTGTAAGTTGTTGATCAGTTTTTCATTTCTCTTTTTCTTTCTTCTACCATTTCCCAGGTGATATCCATGGGCAATACTATGACTTGCTTCGGCTTTTTGAATATGGGGGTTTCCCCCCAGAGAGCAATTACCTCTTTCTGGGTGACTATGTGGACCGGGGGAAGCAGTCGTTAGAGACAATCTGTCTATTGTTGGCCTACAAAATTAAATACCCTGAGAACTTCTTCCTTTTGCGTGGCAATCATGAGTGTGCGAGCATCAACCGTATCTATGGCTTCTATGATGAATGTGAGTGCATCATGCCAATAGATTTACAGAGTGGAAAATGAAGCCATATTGTGGTCAAGTACATGTAGATAATGAGGGTAGCGGTTTGGGAAATGGGGTGTGGCATAATGTGCTTATGCTGTGTGAGTCCTTCTTTTTCTCCAAGCCGTTCAACAAGTCTTACAGGAATGTGGCTATTCAAAACTATTCAGCTTTTTTTTTCCAACTAATTTTTGCTCCTTTCCTGCTTTCCACAGGTAAACGGCGGTATAACATAAAATTATGGAAGACCTTCACTGATTGCTTCAACTGCCTTCCTATTGCTGCCATCGTTGATGAGAAAATCTTCTGTTGTCATGGAGGTAGGCTAATCTATAATGTTGGGAGTGAGGAAGCTGATCGTACTATTGATGCCACCAATGCAGCAGGCAAGAGATTTGAAGTAATGCAGAATTTCTCTAGATGGTTCGTAATCTGTCAACAGGAAAAGAAGTCAAGTAATAGGCAGTGTCAATAGCACAGTGGGGAATTTGGTGTCCTTTGCATATTGTGCAGGCGTGTTTCCTTTGGGAGGTGAAAAAAAGCCTGGGAAAAAGTGAAAGACCATATTCCTATAAAGGAAGCATCTTTCATGCAGCATTTTAGATGAAAAATTTATTCAGGCTATTTTTTTAAAAAAACAAAGTTTTTATTTTTTACAACAAACATACAAACAAAACATAAAAAGATAAAACCATCTTTCAATTATGTATGTACAATGTGTCAGTTGGTTACAATCTTTTGTGCTATCCTTTTTTTACCATTACTCACAAGTTACCGTGTTTCTCCAACAATATGGCCTCCATCAATAGGAAGGCCCAGCATGTTTTATTGGCATAAAATCAAATTAAGCCCCTCCCCCAAATTAAGGCCTATATTAAACATGCAAAATGGGGGAATGGCGGGGGGGCTTGCCGTTAGAAAGTCCTTTTGTTGCATACCCGGATATGGTGCTGCCTGCATTGACTTTGGCATTGGTGGGGCACTTTGTATCGGGAGACCTTCCTCCACCATTGCTTTCTCTTCTCCCTTGCTTCCACGACATTGAGAGCAATGCCACGGCATTTGGCGCAGCCACATGCGGCCAGCCAGGGCTCCTCCCTGCAACCGGAGCCTGGCGGAGACACTTGGCTTCAGGCGCTCCTGTCACTGCCTTCCCTTTGCCTTCGAAGGTAAAGCCAATTATTTTAAAAATGTCGCCCTACTACAACAAAGCCTCCCCTGCCAGAGAGGGCAGCCTAACCCCATGTAGGGAGGCGAATCTCCCAGGGCCGCAGCACAGGATCGGCCCACTCTGGAAGAAGCACCCAGCCGACATCCCTGCCTGGCACCGGGCAGAGTGCGAAGAGCTTCACCTGGGGCGCCCAGCGCAGCTGACAGGTGGGCCCTCCTGCCCAGCAGCAGAGCTCTCACCAAGGCAGCGAGCGCCTCCCTACTGGACCCTCCGCTCATCCCGCCAGAGCAGTGTGGGCTGGGCAGAGCCAGAAAAGCAAGCCGTGGGTGCGCGCCCGCCTGCCAAGCAAAAGAGCCGGGCTGACCTGAGCTTGGCTTCCTTCCCAAGTCCCTCCATTGCGAACCCAAAGGGACCACTGGGAGAGGCTGCCCGAGGCAGTGATAGTGCCCCCCATCCATTGACAGGGAGGCAAGGTGACTTGTCTTCCTCCGAGCTGAGCCCCGCTGAGTCAGTGCCTCTGCCTGATGCCCATTCTGCTGCAGCATTTGGAGCTGCTGACGCATTTGGAAACGCACGAGGATGGGCTAGGTGAGGAGTGGCAAGGACGGGCAGTTTTAGGCTCTCTCTGCCGGCCAGGGAAGCAGCGCTGCCATCACCTCGCCTCCCTGTCCGTGGACGGGTGGGCACTTATCACTGCCTCGGGCAGCCTCTCCCGATGGCCCCTTCAGTTTCGCGCTAGAGGGACTTGGGAAGAAAGCCAAGCTCAGGTCAGCCCGGTTCTTTTGCTTGGTAGGTGGGTGCGCACCCGCGGCTCACTTTCCTGGCTCTGCCCAGCCGGTATGGCTCTGGCGTGGCCCTGGAGGGATGAGCAGAGGATCCGGCAGGGAGGTGCTCACTGCCTTGATGAGAGCTCCGCCGCCGGGAAGGAGGGCCCACCTGTCAGCTGCGCTGGGCACCCCAAGCGAAATTCTTTGCGCTCTGCCCGGTGCCAGGCAGGGATGGTGGCTGGGCGCTTCTCCTAGGGTGGGCCGATCCTGCGCTGCGGCCCCGGGAGATTCGCCTCCCCACGTGGGGTTGGGCTGCCCTCTCTGGCAGGGGAGGCTTTGTTGTAGTAGGGCGACGTTTTTAAAATAATTGGCTTTACTTTCGAAGGCAAAGGGAAGGTGGTGACAGGAGCGCCTGAAGCCGAGTGTCTCCGCTGGGCTCCAGTTGCAGGGAGGAGCCCTGGCTGGCTGCACGTGGCTGCGCCAAATGCCACGGCGTTGCTCTAAATGCTGCAGCAGCAAGGGAGAAGGGAAAGCAACGGTGGCAGAAGGTCTCCCAATACGAAGTGCCCCACCAACACTGAAGTCAACATCCAAGCCGTTGCCGCCTGCCCACCCGAGGTTGCAAAGGGGGGGAATTAAGTCACCCCCGAAAAGATGGCCTAGCCGTTTTTTGGAGGGTCAAAAAAAAATAAGACCCGGCCTTATTATATGAGAAACACGGTATATAAATTCTCACCTTATTGATCTAGCTTGTGCTTGTATAATATCAATTATTAAATATTCATTTGACTATTTTTCCATCATTTATTCGAGATATTCTAATTTTCATTATGATTTAATCTTACAAATTCATCCAATGGTTATATATTTTATCTTGTATTCTATATCAATCTATTAATTTTTATTGTAAGGCTATTTCTTTCCCATGTATTTTTATCTAAGCATTGATAAAATAAATCCCATATCATATAAAATTGTTTATCCTCTTGTTCTCTAATTTCAAATGTCAGGCTAATTTTGATACCAGCATTGAAGGATCAGAATTGGCTTAAAGGATTGAGTATGGAAAGCCTGGTCAGATGTATTTTTTTAGTTGATATCCCTAACAAGAGTATGTTGTAAAATAGTGATTCCTGGTACATTACCTCTAGCCAGAGCCACATGTTAAAATAATCTGCTTTATAAATGCAACTATTGTATTCCAGGACTCTCTCCTGACCTCCAATCTATGGAACAGATTCGGCGGATCATGAGGCCCACAGATGTGCCTGACCAGGGTCTGCTTTGTGACTTACTCTGGTCGGACCCTGACAAGGATGTGCAGGGCTGGGGTGAAAATGACCGTGGAGTCTCCTTTACGTTTGGTTCAGAAGTGGTCGCCAAATTTCTTCACAAGCATGACCTTGACTTGATCTGCAGAGCGCATCAGGTCAGAGCATAAAGCAAGTAGAAAGGGTACACCTGGCTGGAGGGGGAGGAAAGTGTCTCGGTGAACTGGGAAATTACGTAGTTTTAAATAGAGAAGGTAGAAGTGGTGGGAAACATAGCTGCAAAAGCTGCCCATGAAATAAAGAAGGCTTGAAGCATGTTATTGGCAAGGGGACATTGAACTGGGTTGAACATGGGCATATATTTGATTGATGGACTCTCCCACCCCGGTTAGGTGGTGGAAGATGGATATGAATTTTTTGCCAAGCGGCAGCTGGTGACCCTCTTTTCTGCTCCGAACTACTGTGGCGAGTTTGACAATGCAGGCGCAATGATGAGCGTTGATGAGACCCTCATGTGCTCCTTCCAGGTAAGGACTTTTGAAGATGCTACTTTTACACCTGTTATCCTTTTGCGCACACGGTAAGCAATAAAAGGGTGTGCTATTTTTATGACAATGCCAGAACTGGAGGATTCTTGAATACAATGTTTAAAGCCCATGTCACACTGCACCAACGGATGCAAAGAGGATGTAAAACGGACAAAAAAGCTTGCCATCCGTTGGTTAACGTGATGTACTCACTGCCTCCGTTTTGCTTCCTCTCTATCCGTCCAGCATCCGTTTATTGACGTTTCATCCGCTCAGAAAGTTTTGGGCTGCCTAAAACTTTTGCGCAGAAAATGTATCCAATGCATCCATTCTGCATCCTCTAGGCATACGGGGGACATCCGTTCTGCATCCATTACGCATCTGCTATATCCACTAGGCATCCGCTGTGCATCCGCACAACTAAAATCCGTTCCAGCGGCAAACGGACGCAGGGAGGAAGCAGAACGGACGCGCAGCATTAGTAGCACGAATGGAGAAAGGATGAAAGCGGATGCAGCTCATCCGCTCTGCATCCGCTCTGCATCCTCTACGCATCCGCTCTGCATCCTCTACATATCCACTCTGCATCCTCTACACATCCGCTCTGCATCCTCTACACATCCGCTCTGCATCCTCTCCACGTCCGTTCCTTTCCGTGTTATCCGCTCTGCTTATGCAAATTTTTGCCCCTTTTGAGAGCGGATAACAACGGATGGAACATTTTGCTCGTCCGTTGTGTCCTTTTTGCATCCGTTGGGCAGTGTGACATGGGCTTAACCGTCAGTTGTATTTTAAAGGGATTTTTGTATCCATTTAAATTTCTCCTACTGTTGCAAGATTGTGTCTCTGGTTTATAGTAAAAACTGGGATACTGGGGAAACCAACATTATTAGTTTTTGCTTTGCATTTATCTCACCTGCAGTGCCACATCAGTGTGGATGGCCACTGCATGGATGGAAATTCAAAAGCTACAGAATAGAATGATTGTGGGGTGGGCTTTTTTTTTTTTAACTAAACAATGGCAAAGTCATAAGGTGGTTTTAGAATTGTAGCTAAAATACTTTGTCAGGTTGAATATGCATTGCATGCATGTTATTAGTGATCTTAAATGATAGAGAAATGTGATAAAGGGCCTCAGAAATTGCTTTTTTGCCAAAAGCAATTTCCATATTTAAAAGGAACTGGGATATTATTCCTTTTTTTCTTTTGCATTTATGTTAGTCCTTTTTAATATGGCACATGAAGCAGATACAAATTTAGTCCCATAGTTTTCAAAAATGAGGAAAATAGTTGAACGTAGTGTGGGTTTTGTGTGCTCTACTGTTCCATTTATATAATTTCAGAAACAGAATGTACGGGCCCAATGGGATTTTGTAGCTTAAAAGACCATGAAAAAAGAGAAAAGTATGGGAAGGAATTTGAAGTGCAATTCCATATTCTTAAGCTTGTTTTATTCTAAAGCATTAAGTTAGAGAATTTATGGCTGTTTTATTTTTACCCATTATAAAGAACTGTGTCTGGAATTGCATTTTCATGTTAAGAATTTTACCAGATGCTCAACTTTCGGGAGATTCGGTGTTTATTTTTTTCACCCTGAAATATTTGCAATTAGATGAAATCCTTAGGAATTTTTCCAGCAGGGATCAAGGACAGAAAAAAAAGCTGCTAATTCCCACCTCTCATCTTAACTTTTTTCTTCTTTTCTGTAGATCTTGAAACCAGCAGACAAGAACAAGGGCAAATACGGTCAGTTCAGTGGCTTGAATCCTGGTGGACGCCCAGTCACCCCACCACGCAACTCAGCCAAAGCCAAGAAGTAACGTGTCCTGCCTACCCTCCGTCAGCAGACAAGGGACCTGGGCTGTCTGGCATAGCGGTTACACTGTACAGCGGCTGCTTACCTAGGATGCTAGGATCCAGCCATTTTTTTAAAGAAAAAAATATCTGAATGAGATTGAGTACCAAAAAAACAAACAAACAAAAAAGATCTCATTCTCTAGGAAGGGAATGTCATTATTTTTGGGGGTATTTTTGATCAACTTTTTTGCCAACTGTGTCCTGATGTGTGTACCTCTTTCTCCCCTGGGGTTACCACATCATTTTTTTGAATAAACATGTAATATTCTTAATGTAGTTGCTTCTCTTTATAGTTTTGGGAAAATAAAATGAAATGGGCTGGGAGAAAAATGCTTCTTGCTTTCAGACAAAATACTTCCCCCCCCCCTTCCTCCTTTAAAGCTGGGGAAGCACCGAGTTTCAGGAGGATAGTGCTTGTCCTGTACAATTAGATGTATATTCTGAATAGACTAGTTTGGGAAAATGTACAGACAACTGAACAAATTGTAGCAATGAAGTCAGAATCTGGCTGTAGCAACAGCTCTGGTCTTGGACTCGATCACTTAAGGGATTCTTCTTAGAATGGCAGGGAATCCAATCAGATTCAAGTTATCTCACATTTGATTTGCTGAGGCCTGCTTTGGGAAAGCATGTGATAAACTCTGGATTGTATGGCCTCTCTAGAAGCAACCCTTTGATTGGAATTGTTGCTTCAATCATTTCACTGCTTAAAAGAAAATCCTAGAGGGTTGTTTCCCCCCAGTGCATCTGCTCTTTAGAAGCACTGTGCAAGAACTTTAATTAAGAGTGGTTTTCACTTTTAACTTCAAAGCTGGATTGAGCTAGAGAAAGCACCAAGAAGTAACAAGGGATCAGGCCCAGTCTTTTGCCACCTTCCATATTTACTGAGCAATGGCAGCTTTAGAAGCTGCCTAGGTTTTTTCTTCTCTTATTTCATTTTTCATTCCCAGATATCTTCCAACTAATGAGAGCTTTGGCAGTAAAACCTGTTAATTACAGGGAACAAGAGGAAAGCTGGCTCCAAACAGTGGAAGGTTCTAAAAGGAAACTTACAAGTTTGGTCTATATATTACAGCAGCAATATGCCTTGGCATAAAACACCGAGAAGTATATCTTTTTTAATAAAATGAATGTATTGGAGCTCTACATTAGTTGCAAACCTGAAGCAGGAAACGTCTCCTACATTTCTGCTTTTCCAAAAAAAAAAAAAAAGTGAGCTGATGGTTGTTATAATTCTACACTGGAAATAATAGTCCCATGACACTGTTCATTTCATTAAAAAAATGCAAAGATCTGTCTCTGGTCAAAGTATTTTGCTGGGGCAGGTTGGATTAAAATCCTCACCTGACAAAGACTCTTTGGGATTTAGAGGTGTGTTGCAAGCAGCACAGCAATCCAGATGAGCTCACGAATCTCCCTCACTGTCCTCTGCTAGTATGTCCTGGCTGGCAAAGGAACGAGTTCTGGACTGGGACTCACTAAAAATTGATCCAAAGAATAAGGAACGAAACTGCAAAAGAAAATAACAGGGAGAAAGAAAGCTGAAAAGGTGCAAGCATTCCTGAAACTTTCCACATCACAAATTAATTGAACAGGAACAAATTTAAAAACACACAAAAACAATCTTTATAAATGTAGAAGAAAAGATGATACAGATGATATTCAGAATAAAGTTTACTATACCTTGGGACTGTTTGCCTCCTTTCCCTGTTCCTCCCAACTGCTCCAAAGCTGCTCCCAAATGTACTTTTCACCACACCTCTCTCTACCACACCACCCTTTTCAAGTGACTTTAAAAACCAACAACCTGATTTTGCAATAGAATGATTATTAACAAAGCCTGGCTGTGGTCATTAAAAGTCAGTAAAAAATGGCTCTGCTCCAACAGAAGTTAAAGTTAGTCATAAACCTAGGACCGACTGAGGGATGGATAGGAAATATAAGTATTTAAGTTGGTACACAGACCACAGTAAAGTACTGTCAACTTTCCCACATTATTGAATGACTTCATTCTATGCATATGTAAACCTAGACCTTGTTTTACAATCTGCAATGGCTGGGTGTAGAGAATATATAAGTGCCAGGGAATTATGGTAGGCAATGCCAGGTGCCCACGTGACCATGAATGCAGAGGTCATAGGCACTTTGTCCCAGTGTCAAATGGATCCTGCTTTCAGTAACAGTTGATTGTACCTGTTATTGAAAGCAACAGAATAGCAAGATCCTCTTAACACATCAGGCCAAAGTGCCTATGACCTTTCCATTTGTATCACATGGGACTGATTTTGCCCCAAGAAATTATCCTTTAAAATCTCCACCCCACCCACTTCAGTGGCACCACCCCAGACACTGCCCCAATATGACTTCTAGAATCCTCGGTTTCTGAAGTAAGTGATATGTCACACACCCCCACACACTACAGTAGTCACAGTACACACCAAAGGAGCAGGGTGGGTAGATGCCAGTAAGTACTGCAATGGTCACACCTTCCTATGCTGAAAAGCACTATCTATGCTCCTGCTTCTCCCATCCTTTAATGTGGATGGTCAGGAGATTTTCCAGGCCAATGTCTGATGTCCTCCACCATGTTTTCATGCACTGAGCAGTAACACGCTTGCTCCACCTACCTTCTTTTGCGGCGGTGTGCCAAGAACAGTATCCTCATTTTCACTGTCTGATGCCTTGGTTTCAAAGCTGGGATGCCTTGTGAAAGCAGAGCTGGGACAGGGTTCCGTTTCATCACATGTGGTTTCCATGGCTATCATGTAGGTATCAATGTCATCGTTGGTAAAGTCACCAGCTGGGGCAATTGGTTTGTGAGTGCTGGAAGAGGCAAATGGGGTAGGGTTATTAACTATAGAGCCTGAGTTGCCTTTCTTAAAGAAGGTGTTCTGTTAGTCCAAGGGAAAGCCTTCCTTGGGGACACCTGGCTAAATTCTGATCCCACCAATTAAGTCCTCATTCCAAACCTCAAGGGTTTGACACAGCCAGATGAATAGCAGGAAATAACTTGTGTAAAGCTGAAATATTAAACAGTTCCCAAAGTTACTAAATAGCCATGGATATCCTTTACGATGGTCCATCAAGTCTGGGGAATGACAAACACCTCAGCCGAAAGGGCAACAAAACTGCCCATTTCAAAGTGACACCCCCTTCCTGTATGCCAGGGAGAGATGGAGGTCCAGTTAAATACTTTGTTCTTTTCCAGTAACTTGTTTTCTCTCTATGCCAAGCAGGCTTAGTGCAAGAGGTAGAATACTTCTCACCTGGCTGGCAGGTGGCTTTCTGATTCGGAAAGCGTGGCCAAGACCAGTTGTAGCTCCAGCACAGGATCCTCCACAGTAAAGATAGCTGGCCTGGGAAGATAAATATGGCAAGGGTGGCCATACATATTTCAACTGGACAGGAATAATTTTAAAAAAATAACAAGAATGGAAGCATGTCCAAGCTGACCGGAGCCACTGATGTCTCTGGTGAAGTAGAACAGAAAATACATTCACTGATGCTTCCAAAGACTGCCTTTTTTAAAAGAGTATAAGCAGGATGCTTACATCAAATTAGGGTTTGTGAGAAGCCTCTTTGGAGACACTCAAAGCAATATTGTGAAACAATACTGATACCGTCCAGCAAGTGTTAGCCAATACTGTACTTTAAAATGGCCTGGTGCCACTGCAGAAGTCTTTATTTGATCATTAAGCTTCTTAAACCAGCTGCTTAAGCCCTCCTACCTGCCAGGTTTGTCAAAGTGGATATCAAGGGAAAGATTTGAGGACTCAGCAAAACTCAAGAAACCCTAAAAATGGGAGAGAAGGAGAAAAAAAAAGTGATGAAACAGACTGGGAAGAACAAACTCAACCCCATCCCAAAGAAGGCAGGGAACAAACTCAACCCCATCTCAAAGAAAGCAGGCTCACCCGGAATTCCTTAAGGCAGAAAGTGACTTGTATTTCTTGCTTGATGTGGAAGGCCTGGAACTCATCCTCATTCAGGCACATTTCTGTCACCATCATCCGACTTGGCTCTGTCACATAGAGATGGATCAGAAAACATCTCTTCAGACAGCCACTTCTTTCCATTTCATACAACTTTCCATGAGGAAGCACATAAGAGATAGTTGCGGACTGCTGAAGAGAATCAGGGATTTACAGCCACACTCTAAGGTGCCTTCAGGCTGGAACTTGCTATCCACAGCTTAGTTTGTTAAGGGAGGCTAAGTAAGGAAGCCTCGTCTTGTCGGGTTTGGGGGATGAATTGGAAGCAAGGCCTAGTGGGCAGCTTACCTGTCTCTTCTTCTAGGTAACTACGGAGAGTCACCTTGCCATTAGGGCTGGCACCCAGAGTCACCTCAGCCAGGTTAAGTGGGAAATGAACCACAGCATCTGCTAATAGCCTGAATTGGATGGAGAGAGGAAGGAAAGAGGCTGAGTAGAAACATGGAAAACTTTGTAGCAATTCCCTTCTGTACTTAGTTCTTATTGTTTTAATAATATAATTGGGACAACAGCATTGGCTTGCAGAAAGCGCTTCCTCTCACAGTTTGTTCACATAACATATTCTTATATGTAATATATCAATTTGGGGGAGGGAAAGATAATCTATTATCAGATTCCCCCTGCACTAAAATCTCTCTCAGTCAACATGATCGTACCTGGGAGAAGCAGAGTTGCCTTATTGGTGAGAGGGGTGGCATATAAATTTAATAAATAAATTAAAATAAACAATCCTCAAAACACCCTCCCATCCATTTCAACATTTGTAAATTATGTTATGCTGACATATTGCCTGCTGTACTGATAAGTGAACCTCTGGATGGTGGAATTCACTGTGCAAAGGATGCATACAACACATGAATGTGCAGGACTATCAGTGCCATTCCTATAGATGCATCTATAAACCATAATAGCTTCCCATCCTCCTGCACTAAAATCTCTCATTCAACAACATGATCGCACCTGGGAGAAGCATGCAGTAAATGGGCATATTGTGTTTTGTCATAGACAGCCTGTAACAATTCACATTCCTGGAATGACAAATCGTGAGTCTTGACAACCCCTGTAATGAATATAGAGAAGGGAGAGTAAGTGAGAGAACACAAATTTATTACACTAAGACATCCTTTGAACACTGATTTGTTGGAATGCCATAATTCACTAGACCCTATATAAGATGAAACCAAACAAACCCCATTTCTTAAAGCCAATCTGATTGTCAGGGAAAATGGCCTAGGTTCATATTGCTCACAGTATCCTGAGCCTAATGCTGCTGCAGATGTGAAAAATTTAAGGTGGGAAAAGCAGCATTTATCCCTTTCGAGGACAAAAGGAAAAAAAGGTGACACTGATGGGGGGGGAAGCTTTTGATGAAATATGTGGTTATTAAAAAGTGAATCACTTTTCCATGCATTCCTTAAAGATAGCACTGTGAAGACAGTTCATGCTTCTTCCAGGTTAAATTCAATCGACAAGCCAGCCATTCCCAATGTTACGCACATCACAAAAGTTAAAATCTCCTTTGATCTGAGCTCGATTCACTATGATGAGTTCATCGACATGACCAAGCAGGTTTCTTAGCATTAGTAGTTAAATTAGTTTACTACTGACACCTGCAATTTTTCAATGTCTCCCATCTAGCTTATAGCCCAGGCATTCTGTGATAATTTCCCATTCATGATGCTGCTTAGCTTCCAAGTTCAGATTGTTACAGCTCTCTCTTTCTCTCTCTCTCTCTCACACACACACGGAGTTCACAATAACTGTATCTGTGAGTATAACACACTTAGACCATTCTCAGATAGAGTGCAAGTAATAAATAATTTTCTCTGGTTCTAAACTTCAAGAATTTGCCGGCATATGAAAACACTCTGAACTCTTCATTCAACATTCAGGATATCTGCAACCCTTTATTACTTCAGTTAAAAAGTGATGCAGGCCTATGGCTTTTAATATTGGTTTTCAATAGATTCTTTACTCTTGCCTGTACTTCTTTTCCCCCAATTCATTTGAACCACTTTTGGATTGTGCTCTCTCACTTAGGTATGAATAGGCAGCAGGGTTCCTGGACCACCGGTCAAATGACCCCCTTTTTACTGTCTGAAGTTAAGTCTTTTCGTGTTCAAGGAGGGCTCTTTTCCAGGGCTTACCATATTTGCAATGCAGTTGAACGCGGAACCGGTTCGTCTTGGGCATCAGCGACATCAGACATTTCTCCACTGTCTTCTCCAGAGCAGGGATTGAGCGGAATACAGCTAGGAAAGACTGCAAGGCACGATTGGGAGAGATTGTTCTTAAAACAAAAGAAAGCCACAAAGAGGGCCTCATTCTGCATAACGATTGAGTGTCAAATTAGGATGGGGGAAAAAATTCAAGTTCAAACCCCAAGATTAAATTCAGTGCGCCACTCAAAGGCCAGGTGGACTACACTGAAGCCGGTTACAGACCAAACGGTTGGATCTGTATATGTCACTGACTTGAAAGGAATGCAAAGACCTCAAGAACCCAGAGGGGGAATATTTACTTCAGCTTTGAGGAAAGTGTGCACGCTCTCTGCAATGTTCAAGAGCATCTCACCTTCATGAGCATTTTGCATCGGAAAGCACCAGCATCTGAGTCTGATCCAGATTCCCCAGCCTGGTAGTGCTGGAAGAAGAGTGAGGTGAACAGGAAGCAGGCATAGGCAGAGCGAGATGTGTTTATTGCACGCAAAGACAACTGGAAAGATAAAACAGGAAATAGCAGTTGAACAGGAAATGGCTCCCCATCTCTCCAGCCTTTAGCTTTCTCTCAGTTTCCAACACCTAGCAGCTAGGGGAGGGGCGCTTGGTCAGATCAGGTCCAGCATTCCATTATCCCACTCAGTGTCTATTGGTCTCCCACATGCAGACCATGGAGCACTGTTTCTCAAACTTGGAATCTCTTATTTCAGCTTCCACAAACTCCCAGCCAGCATGCTTACAGAAAATGGCAACTTTACATTAGTATTCCCTAGCCAAGTGTTACTGGAGACATTCTGATTCTCTTTCTTTTCTCCAATTATTCAGTGGATCTTCTGAGGTGAACTTTGACCAGAATTATATACAGTGTGGTTGCTGTCACTCAAAAGAATTGAATAAAAGCATTCCAAAATTATTTTACATTACTTTATTTACACTCCCAATAGTGAAACGTGCCTTTCACTGCAGTGCAGCACATTGAAGTTGCTATTTTTTCTCCAGTTATCTGTACCATCCATTTCCTGGTCAATTATGACATGTCTTGTAAGGATTCAGCATAACTTGTCCAAACATGAAACAAATTTGAATTGTCAGACAGCTCTTGGTACAAATCAAAACTGCTGACAAATGAACTACACAGACGCACCAATTTAGACTATATTGTAGTCCTGTTTTGGTTATGACGGTGCTTACCAGAACCTTATTTTTATGCAAATAAAATTATTTCCTGGACACCTAAGGGATATGCCTCTACTGAATAATTTCGATTTGTATTGCAATAAATACATTCAATGGCCTTAGTATAGCAAATGTCCATTATATCTTGTTCTATCTTGCAAGGTTTTATATATTTCTCCATCAGAGTGGCAAATGAATTAACACCTAAAATCTAAGCTTTCTCATAACATTTTATATTTAACTTTTTTTTAAAGTGCATTAATTTTTCTGTGGAATATAGTCATGTGAAAAAAGAAAAAAAAATCTTTTTCACATAATTGTAGCTTTCCATTTGCATAACATTCATTTAAAAGTTTTCCAAGCCCAGCAAATATCTCCTAGATCCCCTCTTACCCCTTCTTCGAGTGATTCAATGTAGATTTCATCTCCAATCCGGGAGAGAGCATGTACTGCTTTCCCCAAGGCTGCATAAGAATAGAAGAACACGAAGTGGATAAAGTGAAGTCTCATACAGTGTGAATGCTGTTTTTTTAACACTAGCTAGGAATCTGTGTCGGGGGAAATGACCCATCATAACTCCCTCCTGCTACTAATTAATTATTGGGATTTACATGAAATTTCTTTATTTTACAGTTCTCTGTGAGGAAGGAGGAAGGGTGCATGTAATAACAACAGTGGAAAAGGCTAAAGCCAAAAATGATAATCTTTCTCTCTTTAATCCTGTACTTGTTCTTAGTCTATCCTGTAAAGATTGTTATTTTATGAATGAAAAACCTCCTTTAAAAGTATCTTCTCTCTACCAATACTCCCATTTTTAGAAGGACCTGATCAGAAATTAATACTCTTACACAAAACTTAAGGGACTCACAAAATTGGACTCAAAGTGGCAGCTGATACCTTGTGTGCCAACTGCCTCCTTATGTGAACCAGGAGGCCCTTTTTTATATACACTGAGAATATTTCACCAAGACAAATCTCTTGTGTGTCCAATCACACTTGGCCAATAAAGAATTCTATTCTATTCTATTCTATTCTATGCTATTCTATTCTATTCTATTCTATGCTATGCTATTCTGTTCTATTCTGTGCTATTCTGTGCTATTCTGTGCTATATGCTATGCTATATGCTATGCTATATGCTATGCTATATGCTATGCTATATGCTATGCTATATGCTATGTTATGCTGTGCCATGCTATTATTTTGAGACAGTCACTCACACTTTAGTCATCTTGTGTGTGGATCACTGCAATCTACTTTATATCAGGATAACCTTGAAAGCTATTCAGAAGTTGCAGCAAAATGTGGCATTATAGTTGTATCTCATCAAACTCATGTAACACTTTTAATCTATGAGCTACACTGTTACCAGAAGACTTTCAGTTGCAATTCAAAATGCTGGCTATTATCTACAAATACTTCATTAGTTATCCAAAGAACTATCTGTCCTCTGTGGTTTCTGCCCAGCCCAGATGATCATGCTCCTTATCCCATTCATTAAGCAGTGTCATCTGATAGGCCCTTGAAACCATACTTTTTTTGGGGGGGCGGGGGGGGGGGTGTCATAGAGCTTTTCAACACTAATCCTCATGAGATATGCATGGTGCCTAACCTGGTCATGTTCAAATCAGCTCTGAAAATCTATTTTTTTCCCAAAGTCTTGGGTTAAAGTAGGTGATGACTCTTACATTTTTAATGATTGCTTTTCTTATGGCATTTGGGTTTTGGTTTGCTTTAATGGCATGGTATTATCATTTGTACCATATGTTGCCCAGAATTGTTGTAGAGTTAAATAGCTTTATAATTTTTTAAAATAAATAACTAAATAAAATTGTTGTACATAGCTCACCTTTCACATTGCCCCCTGTAACTATGCACTTCATGCCAAAGGAGAGATGTCAAAGAGAACTCTAGCAGAACTGCGAAGAAACAAAATATGTGCGTGATTACTCTTCATCTAATACCTAATATTTCACAAAGAAGATACTAGAAAATAAGAGAAAATTATATACACACACACAAATCATCATAAATTTAAATTTTGGCAATAAATCCACATACTGTCTATTTAAATTAATAATCTTTATTTATACTTTTTGGGCATTTGAAGGGCATTAGGTTTCTACTTTGCATATTTGTTCCCCAAAGTCAACTGCTAACTTAACATGTAAATTAAAAAAAATACATTTATACAAAATAATTACAGAACCACTAACAGAGTATCGAAAAGATTCTCAGCCTAATTCATAGAACAGAGTTTCCATGTGAATTGGATATGGCAATGCAAAGAGATGTGACAAAGTGCCAAGATTTTGATGGAAATTATCAAAGTATGCGGAAGTATAGTCCCATGAAACCATCACACAGAACTAGTTTTCTATGAGGGCCTGCCCCTCGCCTCCAAAACTGTCCTGGAGATCAATCCTAGCCTGCCTAGGAGTTGGTGTCTTGAATTGGATTTTGAATAGTTGCTTGAAATGTACAGAAGTGGAGTATTTGGCTTTTATTGCTCAGAAAGTAAACAATAGAAGTTTCAGTATTGCATTTTTTCACAATCCGAAGGTATCATAAGGTCCTTTTTACACCACACAATGTAACACATATAATACTTCATAGCATTTGGATGCAAAACAAATTATGGTTTCAGGAAAGGCTGTGCAGTGGTTTTACTTTTGGAAGAAACTATTCAGCATCACTGATTTACATTTAAAAAAACTATTTTATATCATGTGTTCAAGTTAAATGGAAAATTGTCAAATGTGTTTTTTAGAAAAATATGAATTTAATTTCAAATTCCATTATGTGCTTATTGCTATATACAGGTAGTCCTCGACTAATGAACACAATTGATCCCAAAATTTATGTTGCTAAATGAGAAATTTGTTTAGTGGTTTTTGGTCCATTTTACGATTTTTCTTGCCGCATTTGTCAAGTGAATCATTAGTAATAAGATAGTAATAAGTTAGTAATAAGATAGTTAAGTGTATCTGGCTTCTGAACTGACTTTGTCAGGAGGTCACAAAAGGGGATAACATAACTCCAGGACACTGCAACCGTCATAAATATGAGTCAGTTCCCAAGCATCCGAATTTTGATCACATGTCCATGGAGATGCTGCAATGGTCATAAGTTTAAAAAACAGTCATGCCCCTTTTTTCAGTGCCAATGTAACTTTGAAGGATCAACTAAATGAACTGAAGTAAGCTGAGGACTACCAGTAAACGCCAGAAGTCACCTGTCTGAATAGCAGAAAAGCACCAGCCTTGCCTCTTCATTATCGTCTTTTTTAAAATAGTCATTTCACGAGATCCTATGCCTTATAACAAGGTGTGGAAAAATTGGTTTAGCATTCCAGATACATAGATAGATGGCTGTAGATGGTTTGGCATTTCATATACATCGGCAATTGCTAGAATAATAGGATTTGTTTTATGAGAGTGATTTGGTTGTGATGCTGACCCAGTCCAAACTAGACAAGGATAGCTGTTCCTTTCGGAAAAAGGAGCTCTTGGGGACAAATTCAACCAATATTCTAAGCAATATCCACGATGCACTTCTGCTTATTTACGCAAAAGTAAACTCTACATATTACTTTAAACAAACATTGCAGCTCCAACAGGTCTGACAAGTTGAAGTTTTCACCCAACTTACTTAAAGGAAGGGAGTACTGTGCAAGGTCAGGCTGGACTGTCTGTCTATCTATCTAATCAAAGATACCTCGGCATGAAAGGCATCCGTCCACCGTCGTCTGAATGCTACATTTCCCCACCTCGACACGAGTTTCGCTGTGCTCTTTTGGACACAAGGCTTCCCCACCCCATCCCAAAACTAAAGACTGCTGAATGGCCCCCCCTGGCATGAGAAAGAAGCTGCTGCTCCGCAATCCTGTTAAAAAAAAAAAAAGGGGGGGGGGAGGGAGACGGAGACGGAGACGACTCCACAAAAAGAAAACACCGTCCCGGACCTCTTGCTAGGAGGACGCCCTAATCCCTCCTCTTGACGCCTCCCTCCAACAGCAACGCAAAAAAACCCCAACCGCCCCTCCACCCACCTTGCCTTCTCATTGGACAATACGACTGGCCAGGTCGCGCCGGGCAAGCACGTGGGAGAGGGGTTAACTCTCATTTGTGGAGCTTCCTCCACGTGACCGGAGGGGAGACTGCAGCTCCTCCTCGGGAGGAGAAGGGAAGGGAGGGGAAGGGAAGTGGGGGCTCTTCTGATTCTCGCTAATCCTTTGATTGATGGCTGCGGTCCGAGGGAAAGGGGAGGGTCTACGCCTGCGCTGAATGAACTGAAGGGGGAGGTTCCTTCGCAATGGGAAATCTTGCCTTTACTTTTAGCTATTGAAAAGGAAGGGCCGCTTATTGTCCTTAAACTCGCTTTCTTTCTTGGAGTAAACCTTATTGAAATAACCTCTCTCTCTCTCTCTTTTTATATATATATATATATATATATTTAAGCTTTCGCGGGTACTTACATGTGTGCTGTTCAGCTTCCTTCGGGTATTATCCCACGTCATTGTAGTTCTGTTAAAGTTGTAGCAACGTTTCAGCAGAATCTCATCTGCCATCTTCAAGTCCCAATAAAAGAAACTCTTGAAATCATCAAAAATAAATACC
>BLBF01000032.1:30229485-30270255 GCA_015471245.1 Laticauda colubrina
ATATATATATATATATATATATATATATATATGTGCTGTTCAGCTTCCTTCGGGTATTATCCCACGTCATTGTAGTTCTGTTAAAGTTGTAGCAACGTTTCAGCAGAATCTCATCTGCCATCATCAGGCTGAACAGCACACATGTAAGTACCCGCGATAACTTAAAAAAAACATATATATATATAAATATAATATGTGTGTGTATTATTGTATTATATATATGTATGCATATGTGTGTATGTCCAGTACGAGATATGTACACTAAAGATATTTGTTTTATTTTAAAGAATGTTTTTCATTATGTAACTTGTAGTGAGCTGTGAAAAATGGAGAGGAGAAAAATCAACATTACATTTACATTATATTTAAGCCATCTCAAGTGCAAGACATTGGGTTTTATTCCAGGTGATCTCCTTATTTACCTCCCGCCACCCTACTTATTGTTAAAAAATAAATAGGACCCCGAAATCGCACTACAACATCCATGAAAAACTCATGGATTTCCTTTTGAAATTAAATCTTGCTAATTCAAATCAAGGTGTTAAAAAAATATAACATTATGTTGGCAGCAGACTGTAGTTTGTTTTATTGTCATTGCACCTCGTACAACGAAATCAAACACCATCTTCGGTGCACATCGTGACCATGAAAATAAACACAAACACACATCCTTCACACTCCACACATTGAACTGAAAAACCACAACACCGCATGAACACAGTAGTATACAGCAGAATTCAATAGAGTTACTGCTCTGGGATAGAAGCTGTTTTTCAACCTATTTGCCCTTGTTTTTGTTATCCAGTACAGTCTGCCAGATGGTAATAGTTTAAAAAAAGGGTTCTCAGGATGAGATGTATCTTTGAGAATGTTTTGAACTTTCTTAAGGCAGCAGGAGCTATAAAGCTCTTTCAGAGAGGGGAGAGGGCAACCAATGATCTTCTGGGCGATGACGTTAACCCTCTGGAGTGCTTTCCTATCTGCCACTGTGCAGTTGGCAAACCATACAGAGGTGGAGTAAGTTAAGATAGTCTATGGTGCAGCAGTAGGAGGCCACCAGCAGTTTTTCATTCAGTTGTTGTTTTCTGAGAAGTCTCAGGGAGGATAACCTCTGCTGGGCCGTTTTGACCAGGGCTGCAATGTGAGCACCCCGGTCCTCTTTTATGGTAACACCCAGAAACTTATAACTGGCCATTTGCTCCATTCTGTCTCCATTGATAAGGGCTGTAAGCAAATACCCGGGGCTAAAGCTAGGTTCTAAATTGCAAAATATAGTTGAAAAGTAATTATGACTTCATTACATCATACATGGTTTAAAGCAACGATAATATGCACATCAGGAACAAAAAGTACTGTAGCCATTAATAATATTCTTAAGAGATTTACTACATAGTTTCCAAAATCAGGAATAGATTTGAGACTAGCTACTTAAATAGAAGCATTCATTATTATCAAGTAATGATCAGTCCTTTCCACAATCCAGGCAAGTCAAATTTCTTGACTTGACTGACTGCAAACAAGTTGTATCATGAGATAAATTCAAATGTATTACCTCATAGCTGTATTATTAATCCAACTGGTAAATTAAATTATCCATGTCCAGGGAATCCTGTAAATATTTCAGGATATGAGACTGCATCATAAATATTTTCTGAACTTGGATGATTTTTAAAAAAATAAACATATTTTACTGACTGAAATAAACTGGATATCCTGCTGGAAATGCCTAAATAAAAGCTAAATAAAGGCCCAAACAGACATTAAACCCTCAGTATCTCTCTACTTATTCAATAGAAATGTCTTCCTCTAAAATTGCTAATTTAGACCAAGCAGGGAAATGGGGAGAATGAGTTGTATTAGGCACACTTACAGCTTACTGATGGCTGACATGCATAAGATGCATAAAGGATATCACTCTGGGGTTATCTTTACTCCACATATTCTTAAAGATATATTACTGTATAAAAATATATTTTTACAGACTTCAGCAGGTTCCAATTATTATACTCTGGTTTATTCTATAGGAAGCTATGATTCTGAATCTTTTTTTAGGAGATCTGCCAGGCAGATCCTAACAATAAATTTCCTGCCTTTGCTTTCTTTTCATATTTAAATGCATTTTGATTTTTAAAACATTTTTGCACATTTTTGTAGCTTTTATTCAAGGCATTTGGAATGCTTGTGGAAGAATGTTATAAATAAACAGAAGACTGAAATACATATTTTTGGGAGAAAATCAGATTCTGCCACTTTTCATCTTGCAAGCTTTTTTTGTGGAAAGATATTTTGTTGATGTTTTTCCTGACCTGTAGAAGGCGCTCTGCAACCATTGCTTTGAAAATAGGAGCTTCCTGTGAAGGCAGGATGTACTTAAGATGGGAGAGAGGGCAAAAAAGATGTAAGCTGAGTTGAGAGATAGTAAGAGGTCTGCTGGGAAATAAATGTGTTCTATTTGTATCCCATATTCAGTTTAATTAAATGGATGCATGTAATTATAGGCAGAGGTGACAATGGAAATTTTCCCAGGAGCATGCATTTTCACAAGCATTTTCACAAGCATTTTCACATATTTGTCCATTACTGATTGTATTTTCACATATTTGTCCATTACTGATCTTATTTCAAAAGTTAAAGATTAAATGGAGAATGGATGAATCAGGTTAGGGGTGATTTTAGTCTATCATAAGCCAGAAATTATAATGTGCTACTAGTCCAAGGCAAAAATACACATATAGCCAACTATTTAGGAATTTTATCCACATAGTCATTAAACATAGTAAAATGTATTGTAAACACACACGCACACGCACACACATATATATTCATCAGGCTACTCCTGTTTAGGGTAAGCAATATGTAAAATGCTGAAAAAGCATTAGAAACAACCAATGATAGGAAAGAAAATATAAGTAAATCTAGTGTACGTCAACACCATTCTGTTTCTGTTTTGCAAATTATTGTTTCTATCACCTTACAACAGTACTTCTGCCTTTTCTTTAAATCTCTCTAAGAATCTCTTCAACATTATCCAACAATGAGTTTCCCATTATCCTTTTCTTTTTGATCCATCCACTCTTCCTTGTTTTGTGATTTTCCCCCTTCTATTTGATTAAACCACCATAATGTACTTCTTCTGCAATGGTCCCTAATTATTTTATTCAGTCTACATTCTTACAGCAGCCATTCATTCTTGACCCTATCTCATCTTGTTTTGCCATGTAAGTTTGTGTGTAGAGTATTCAATTTACTGTGTCTCCTGACATACCTAACTCTCACTTCCATAAAAAAGTGGACATAAGGTATGCTCTTATCACAATCATTTTGCTGCTTTTAATACATATTCATTCCTTGCAAGAGACCATAAATTACTACCTACCATTTTTTCCCCAGTATTTGCATATTTTAAAAGTTTCAGTTTCCCCAGCCTTTTAAAGCATTGTATCAAAATACATAAATTCATCTAATTGCTCTAGTTTTCACTATTTACAATTTTTCTTCATTTTTCCTCTTAAACTCACCTACTTTAATGTTTTATACATTAATTTTCAGATTCATATTTTCAATTAGATCACACTATGTATATCATTGTTTTCAGCCAACAATCTGGCATTATCTGCCTAGAAAATATGCACATTCACATTTCTGCTTAGGACATTATTAATATTACCACAATTATTCCTTATATATTTGACTTTAGGTCAGTCACTCACTCTCAGCCTAACTCACCTCACAGAATTGCAGTTGTGGAGAAAATAGGAGGGAGGTATGTTTGGATATGTCTGCTACCTTGAATTATTTGTAAAAATAATAAAAGTGGGAAACAGATAAGTACAGGAGAAGAGAAGAAAAGACTATTAGGTATGTTTCCCACCTTGAGTTACTTATGAAGAAATAAAATTGGAATTAAAAATATCAAATAAGTAAGTAAATAAATAATTTTCCCTCAGGTTGATTTTCCCCAATTTCAATTGTAATGGTTAACAATTGTGAATATGATAACTGGAGCCACAAAATAGCTGTGTGGTTTCTCATCTACTCACCCCATCTTCTCTCAACTCAACAGTTTTCCCTATGTTCAATAGTTGTATTAAAACATTGGGACACTTTGATATTTCAAGTAATGGCTTGAAATATGACCACAGAAAGATTTCGTTTTGGTTTCAGGCAAAAGCTTTGCTTTTGTCGACCTCGGGAAAAAAAATCTGTCCACATTTGGGCAGATTGGAAGCCTCTGAAACATTACAGGGGTATGCATGTTTAGCAGAGACTTTTAAGAACTTAGCAAGAGAAATTGCCAAGTTGTCTGCGCTGAAAGAGTGCCAGAATGAGCTGATGGGAATCCACAGAGTGGGCTCTTCCTGGCCACCAGGAGGTGATGCAGTGCTGAAATAAGGGACATTTGTAGATGGCAAAATCCTTCTTTCTGCAAAGGATGGGGGGGGGGGACACAAATAAATGAGCGAGAGACAGAACATAGAGGAAAGATAATTACGGGACACTTTTTATTTGAAAAAATTATGGTCCATCTTGGAAAAATTGTTTCCATTAAAAAGGACATGTATTTTGGGGGACATCTCTTTACATGAGATCCCCATGATAGGATCTCATATAAAGGAATCTCTTATAAATTATATTAGAGCCCCAACTTGATTATTGCGTTACAATGCTATAGCTTACTGTCTTAGATAAAGCACTGTCCCTCAGCAATAGGGGCTAGGTTCTATTTGCAATATTACTGAAACATTTCCTGTGATTTAATTGCACTGGTGAGGGATTTCCTGTTGTCAATAACTACCAGTTTGAGATCGTCCTATCTGAACAAGGTAATTGCACTAGATGACATATAAGATTTCTCTCAACTCAACAGTTTTACGTTTCTTAATTCTACAATTACAGAATCTGATTTCACATTCTATAAAAGAGAGATAGATCACCAAGGAGCAATACATAAAGTCTGAAATTGTAGAGAGGGTATGAAGAAAGTAAAAGATCAGAATAAGCTGAGTATTAAGAACAATTCAAAAAACCCAAATTCTTCAAAAAAAAATTTAAAAAAGAATTAAATGAATTAAAAATGAATGATTTTGATTACATAGGCTAGATATTATAAAGAGTTATTAATAACTTTAGAGAAAGATGTAAACTTAACTTACAACTGCTGCAAAGAAAATCAGAAGCTACTTTATATCTTTTTTCTTTTCGATTTTTCTACTTTTTCTTTTTTCACTTTAGTTTTCTCTTTAATTCCTTTCCTTCCCCCTTCCTTGTGGTATTAAGATTGTATTAATTTTTCTCTTATTTTTCAAAACCTTAAATAAAATTATTTTAAAAAAAGAATTAATCACAAGTTACTCACAGGGGACCATAAAATGTTAACACAAAATGAGAAAATGGCAGAGCTACTCCTATTTGGTCTCTGTCTTCACCAACTGTGGTCTACCAAGCAGTTGTGAGGAGCAGAACAAAGAGGCAGAATTGAAGCTTGAGATTGATAGAACCATGGTCAATGGATATCTATTTACTTGGAGACTAAATCTCTAGGGACAGATGAATTGCATCATAGGATACTAAAGGAATTTGCTCATGAGCTGGCCAAATGTTTATAAAGTCTGAGAAACCCTGATGAGTGGGTGAAGTGCCTGATGATTGGAAGAGAGCAAATATTATCCCTATCTTCAAAAAGAAGAAGAAAGAAATTCTGAAGAACTGTATACCAGTCCATCTGACATCAATATCTCATCAGATTCTGGAGCAGGTGATAAGGAGATTAATCTGTTAGCACTTAAAAACGGTACAGTAGTTACCAGACTTCAACAAGAATTTGTGAAGAACAAGTCTTACCAGACTAATCTTATTATTTGATTAAGTAATTTCCTTAGTAGATTGTCAAATGCTTTGTAGAAATAAATATATAATAGAGTTACATGCAAAATTCCCATGATTTGGTAATTAGCAAGTCGGAGTTGGATGGCATGACAGCTAAAAGTTAGATACTGCAGGCTCAAAAACCAAACTCAAAGAATGCTCATCAATAGTTCCTTCCCAAACTTGGGTAAAATGAGGAATCAAGTGGGACACTGGATTCTTCAAAATTTTCATAAATGATTTGGATTAAGAGTTTAGAGGGAATGTTAGCTAAATTTCCAGATAACTCATTATTGGATGGGACAGCTATACTCCAGAAAATGGACATAAAATTCAAAACTGTTTTGGTAAACTAAAGGAATGGGCTGAACAAAAATTAAAATTAATAATTTTTCTGTTAGAAAAATAAATTCAAAGGGAAAGAGGGCTAACAGTATACGTGAAAACATATAGTAGTTAATCAAACTGAATAAGAATCAGCAGTGTGATATGACTGAAAAGTAAAGGCAAATATAATTTGGGGTTACATCAACAATTACCAAGTAACAAATTCTGTATTACTCTTTGATGGTCAGGCTCCAACCAAATTCTGGGCAACACAGAATTAACCCAGAAGTTAATTTTAACAGCAACTGTCTCTATAGATAAGACTGTTTAAAAGAAGAGGGACAGGCTGATTTGAAAGTGGATTTAAAAATGACAGGCTTCAAGAATGACATGGAAAAAGATGTTACACTGGACATAAAAAAGAAATTGGCTGATGATTTGAAAATTAAAAGTGGTATACAAATAACCAACTAAGTGAACTAGACAATTTTTCTTTATTGGATTTACACAAAGGAGGCTTGTTAAAGTTTTGAATAATTTTGTGAAAAAGGACAAAGAACATACTAAAAGAAATTAAGTTCTAGAATGTAATTTGAAGGGGCTAAAGATTGTTTGAAGGAAAAAGAATGAATGTCAAGTTTGTTTATTTGATCAAATTTAAAAGATATTTTTCTAATCTTTAATTGACTTTTGCTGACATCAGGATTGAAATTACAAAGTTTTATGGTACTTGTTTATAGATAAGGGGATATGGGAAGAAGAGATCATTTGTTGTATTTTAGGAGAAAAAATGTTTCTATTTCTTGTAATGAAAAGGGAAGTCATTTCTTTATGTATTTTTCTTCACTAAATTCTTATTTTCTTTTTCTATGTTTTTTCTTTTCTGCACCTTTTCTTTTTGAGTTTGTATTAGTTTTTAGTGTTCAAAAACTTTCATCAAGTTATTGTTTTTTTAAAAAAAAGAACAAGAAATTGGACATAGCAGCCTCAGTGCTATGATTTTATTCAACTCAATGTCTGAGAATCTCTGAAATTTATCAGATAGTGCCAACTTATATCTGAAATTTGAATAGCTGAATGTAAAATTTGAATAGTATGTAAAACAGATATGTCTGTGCAGACTGATCCCATCAATTTGCCCCATAGGGATGTGCATAGCTGTGTTTCCAATTTCACCATACGGATTCAGAAAGATTTGGCTGCAAATGAAATGCAACCGTTATGTTACAACCATGTCACTTCCATCAGCCAATTGCCTTAGGGCTCCAACTGCATCAACTCCTTTGACACAATGGGTTCTGAGGGCATTAGTTCCCAGGTGTTCTTGTATACATTCATTGAAGGCTGTCTCTAACAACTTTAATCACTACTTCAAGTGAGATCCAAGAAAAGTTGAATCACAGGCAAATGTTAATGAAACTAGAACAAAGGCATTGCTTTATTTCTTTAAGAGTAAAGCAGGTACTACACATATTTCTATCATCATGTTATTGTGATAAGAAAAGATGAGTCCTTGAACTAATCAATGAGCTACCTCTCCCTATCTTTAGAACTGGATATGCTTATTGGCTGATAGGCTGAAAGATGATTTGAAATTGCTAGAGAATTACTCGTTTCCATTTTAGTCCTTGTCTCTAGAATTGCCAGTCTTTGTCATTTACTTTCCATGTCATTATTTGCTTCAGGTTTTGTGCAGTGCTTTCCATTTTTTGTTTTTGTTGCTTTAGATACGACTAATCGATTTCTATGAGCATGCTTACTTTCCAGTGGGCTTGGGGAACAAGAGACAAATTATTTTTTCAACATGCTTTGTTAGAAATAGACAATGGACACAGCAGCACCTCACATTCTGTGTTTTTGTTCTTACCATTTCATAGAACATTTTTATTTTTGTGATAAAAATTAAATGAAAATCAGCAAAAGGAAACCATTAGTTAAAGTTTCTTATTTCTCTGAGCAACATAAATCAACATCCAACACTCAGGAGTAGTTGTTGAAAGGAAAATCCCTGGTCACACATACAACTTGCTGGGAGTCCTGAGCAAGCAAGAACTACAAACAGGAAAACTTAGGCAGCAATCCCATGGCCACTTATCGAGAATTAATTCATAGTGGGACTTGCCTGTGCTCAGACATGTATAGTGCTACAGTGTCTATTAACTTTGATAGGCACCTTTTCTTAATGTACTTGTAAGTACATGTAGAGCAGACCAAATAGATTGACATTGTTGCAGAGCGGAATGCCAATACTAAGGATTTATATAGAACACATACAGTACTTTATCTCTGCTTCCAGCCAACTGTGAAAAATAAAACCTCAGTAGTACTGAAAAACTCAAGGTTGGGAGTTCCTTTGGCCCTCCCAAATCTGTAAAGGAAGTCTCGACTGAACCCTTCCTATACAGGAAGTTAATTCATCACTAAATGTGCATGATTAATTTGTTTTTACATTAAGTGAATTCATGTACTAGTCAGAATTGCTCTAAGTGCCAAGCAGTGAGTTCAACATCCAGTTTCCCCAGTTGTTGTCCCACTGCTGTGCCATATGAAGCACTTTCTGGTAGCCTAGTAATTATGGGGGTATTTCAAGCTATGTGCTTTTTGAAGAACCCCATGAATGCTTCATCACAGCCGTTATTGAACTGGCTCATTCCAAGGTTGTCAGAGAGGTAAGCATCTTTGTATGCCTTATATTAGGTGAGACAATGGGTTCAAATAACTTATCCTTGTAGTACTGAAGGCATCTTAGAAAGGACACCCACTGAGAATTCTTTTAAAGGCCAGGAAAAGTTCTAGGCAGGATATCCTCTGAGCATCGGTCTCTTTCTGGGAATGAATTTGTCTACCTGGAGTGTAAAACTAAAACTCACTATGTTCACAAAACATGCAATCTATTAGTTAGCTTTTGACTCAGTATGTTGTGTGAACCTAACCACTGTGATCAGTAAACTCTAGTTTGTTATTTAGCATACAGGGTGAATCTAGTTGGTTGTGTTTTATTGGATGAGCTATAGCTTAACAGAGTGTTTCATCCATCATTATTACCTGTGAAAGTAGCAATTGTACAAAATGCTTAGCCGAGTACATAGAACCACTCAAGGGACTCCTCACGGAACTAGATGCAGATATCAGCTTCGGAAGCCATATTGAGATTCAATTCTCCCACGCTGCCACAATTGAGCCTGGGAAAGTGGGAGGGGGGAATTCATTTGAATATATCTAGTTTGACAAAATAAATTTATTTTGTTGTTTCAAGGTCACATAGTGTTGCACATAGTGAAAAGGAAATTTTACTTTGGGACAGATGGTGATTGCGCCATGTGATGTGGTGATGGGTAGGGGGGATGGATTTGTAGTTTTTACTTTTGCAAAGAAGCCCGAAACTTTCAGATTCGGGATTCTACAGATGTACTAGTTATTATCCAAATACAAGGAACCTTTCAAAAATGTCTGTCTCCAGGAGTTATTGATTGGAATGGAGGTTTGCTGGAACGTTGACAGCAGAGACATGAAAGCTGCCTGGTTTTAAACAGGAGCATTCATCTTCCTTCTTGTCCCATTCCTAGCCTCTCTCTCACCCAATCTAGCGGGAAGGTAGTGAGGGCTTGCCTGGACTGAAGTTAATTCCAGGCAAATCTCTCTCGCCCACCTTCATCTTCTCAGAAGAGGCATGTCCTCCAGTCCAATACCTGGCTAGGGCAGTGTTGTGCTTTCAAAAGATCTGTACAGGCAGGCAGCTGAGGCCCCTTGAAAAGAATCTATTCTTCTGCCACAAGCCTGGTAGGTGAATAGAGGGAGAGAGACAGAGACAGAGAGAGACAAAGAGACAGAGAGAATGAACTATGGTAGTATCTACTGCCTACAGCAAAGGCTAGAACTGTGGTGGAGATCCCCGCTTTGATCATATAAATGTTAAGGAAGCTATCCCAAATTAAGTAGATACTTTCTCCATTATAAATGCCTGATCAAGATGCTGTGAAGATAAAGGAGCTACAAGGAGGCATTAAATGGGACACCCTAAAGGAAGATGACTAATTATTTAGTCAGGGCAGCATTTAATGTTTGCAGTAAACAAAGCTCAAGGCTATACAATGCAGTTGAATATAAAAGCTGGTAAAGTAGGAAACTTATCAGAATGGAATGAAGTCTTTCAAACAAACTTTTTCTCTCCTCAAATAGCCTTTGATTCAAAATGAAGCAACCCAGGAGGCGAAGATGGGGGGGGGGGGCAGGGGGAGGCTTTCCTAAATCCATTTGCTTCAGGTGCAACATAAACACACTGGAAAATCAAGGCTTTTTTATGCATGTGCTATAAAAAGCAACTCACATCCAAATTATTATTTGTTTGATTTCTTTTTTTTTTTTTCATTTTCATAATTTGCTTTACCTTTTCAGCTTCTTTGAGTAGTTATTAAAATACAATCTTGTATCTTAAAAGCTTTCATCTTTGGAGATAGGAAAAGTTCATAACTACACAGGGTTTGTTTGTTTGGTTTAGCCCCCATCCATAAATAACTGAAAATATTTTTGTAGTCCAAGTAGATATGCTGTATGATCACAAAAAGTCAGTAAAATTTGAGTTTAGGAAGATGCCAAATGTTTCAGAAAAAAAAATTAAAAATGGAAACAAGCTTGCAACTATGTATACATACATATGTGTGCATGTATGTTTGCATGTATACATATCCTGCATGGTGTCTCTAACTCTGCATAGGCCAATAGACAATCTAAAGGCTACCATCACATTAGAATTTGCAAATATCAATGTATTTAAGAATGTTTGAAGATCATGCATCAAATAAGTAAGGAAGAAGAAACAAATGGCAGCCAATTGGAACATGAAATATAATTTCTGTAATTGTCCATGGAGCCTGACTGTGCTGTATATATTGTATATACTGCATATACATACATACACATAACATGAAAACATGCATATATTATGGGAAGTCGGTGGCTACAAATGTTCTGTATGTAAATTGGTTGACTCCAAATATGCAAACCTGATTGGTCAAATAAACTAAGCATTGGATTGGTTCACTAGGAACCAATCAAATGAGCTGCTGGAAAGCGGCAAATTTAAACAAATGCCATTGGCTACAAGCCGGCAGGCCAGCCTATATAAAAGGCTGGCCTCAGTTTCAGCCGAGCGTTCCTGTTACTGACTAGTTTGAATAAAGCCTTTTTGTTGTTGGAACCCGGTCTACCTCGTGTGTTTTCCGAACAAAACACTGGCAACGAAGGTGGGATCGTCCTGAACGCGAAACCTGCACGCGGTGATAAGAAGCCAGACGACAGCAGAGATGCCTGGAAACAATGCACCGCCCGCACCCTTCAATCCTAACGAAGAGGATTGGGAGTCCTATGCAGACCGCTTCCAAATGTATTTGGAGAGCAATGAAATGGAGGGCATTTCAGAGCAACGCAAGCGAGCTGTGTTCCTAACTCACTGCGGGCCAACGGTGTTCAAGATGGCAAAGGCCCTTGCGAAGCCCCGAGATGTTAAACAATTAACGTGGCCAGAATTGCAAAGAATTCTCAAAACACACTACGCTCCGGTGGTGTCTAATTTAATAAAGCGACACGAATTTTACCGCAGAGACCAGAGAGAGGGAGAGACCGTCGCCGATTTCATTGCTGCCCTTAGGCAAATAGGGGGTGAGTGTGATTTCCTGAACATCAATGAAGCGATGAGGGACCGCGTGGTGTTGGGGCTAAGAGACTCTACTGCACAGAGTAAATTACTCAACAAGCCCAATATCACTGTAACCGAAGCCATCGCAGAAGCCACAGCCGCAGAAGCCGCGAAAAAATCGGCTGTCACAATGAAGAAGATGAACACTCACAGCGAAGAAACAACCCCAGCCAAAGACAGAAAACAGCCTACCACCACCACCCACTACGAAGAGTCTGGAGAGGCAATTGAGCCGAGCGAAGAAGACGACGAGGTCCACCGTTTATTCGCGAACAAAAAAGAGCGTGAAAGAAGGAATTGGGGGGAGTGCGCTGGCTGCAGAGGAAACCATGCCCGAGCCGAATGCGGATTTCTCGACGCTATCTGCAGGTATTGCAAGAAATGAGGGCATATCGAGAAAGTCTATAGAAACAAGAAAAGCTATAGCCCAACGAGATGCCGAAATTCCCCAATACAAGCTGAGCCTAAACGAGCTGAAAGAAAGTGGCAACAATACAAGCGAGCCAATACACACCAAACTGTCACTGTAGAGAGCGCTCAGACGGAAAGCGGGAAGAAGGTTAAAGTCATAGTAAAAATCGAAGGGAAGCCCTGCAAGATGGAGGTGGACTCGAGGTCCTTCCTTTCTATGGTATCGTGGGACACAATAAAACAGCTAGTCCCAGATATCCAACCCAAAAAATTACAGAAGCAGCACCTAACTCTCAAAGACTACCAAGGTAACCAAATCCCTGTAGTCGGCATGGGACATTTCCGAGTTGCCTATAGACAACACGTCAAAATACTACCACTGACCATAGTCGACCGAGACAGACCAAGCCTCCTGGGCATCGAATGGTTCGCGCCATTGGGCATCGGGATGACCGGGATCGATCGAGTGAATACAACCGGCTGGGAAGAAGACCTCATCCGCGAGTTCCAGGACGTTTTTGACGGCTCACTTGGCAAGTATCGGGGAAATCCCATTTCTTTCAGTCTAGACCCCCAAATAGCCCCACGAAGAATAAAAGCCAGGCAAGTTCCCTTTGCACTAAAGGCAAAGATAGAGGAACAGCTAGACAAACTAATAGCCCAGGGGGAGTTAGAACCTGTGGACCATGCCAAGTGGGAAACGCCTATTGTCACACCCATAAAACCTGACGGGTCCATTAGAATCTGTGGTGACTATAAGGCTACCCTGAACCACGCATTACAACCAAGCGCATACCCGGTGCCAGTAGTCCAGCATTTGTTTCACTCCCTGGGAAAGGGCAAAGTTTTTGCTAAACTCGACTTGGCACAAGCCTATCAACAACTCCCAGTGGACCCAGAAACAGCAGAAGCACAGACTATAGTCACCCATAAGGGCGCATTCAAATGTCACCGACTCCAATTTGGAGTAAGCGTGGCCCCAGGCGTTTTCCAGAGTCTGATGAAACGCCTCCTAAATGGCATACAAGGAGTCGTTCCCTATTTTGACGACGTCCTAATCTCGGCCAGAGATGAAACTCAATTAAGGAAAAGACTCAAAGAAGTATTAACTAAGTTTAGGGAATCTGGCCTCAAGGTAAAAAGAGAAAAGCGCTGCCTAATTAAGAATAGCGTCGAATTCCTGGGCTACTCAATAGACAGAGAGGGTATCCACCCTACAGACAAAAACTTAAAGCAATCAAAGACGCACCTGAACCAAGAAATAAAACCGAACTACAAGCATTTTTAGGACTAATTAATTTCTATAATGTGTTCCTGCCAAACAAGGCCACTATAGCAGAACCGTTGCACCGTCTTTTAGACAAGAAGGCAACTTGGACTTGGGGTTACAAAGAAAAGAAAGCCTTCCAAAATATTAAAAGCTTGCTAACATCAACAAACGTTCTCATCCAATTTAGCAACACACTGCCATTAAGAGTGACCTGCGACGCCTCACCATACGGAGTAGGTGCCATCCTGAGCCACCAACTACCTGATGGCAGACAAGCACCCGTCGCATATTACTCTAGGACTCTATCCAAAACCGAGCGGAATTACAGCCAATTGGACAGGGAAGCTCTAGCAATTGTCGCTGGAGTGAAACGCTTCCATGAGTACTTATACGGGCGGACCTTTCAAATCATAACAGACCACAAACCGCTGATGGGGATTTTGGCGGGAAACAAGCCAACACCTAATATACTGTCCCCAAGAATGACTAGATGGTCAGAGTTGCTAGCAGCTTATTCCTACACTCTGACACATCGCCCAGGGAAACAAATTTCCCATGCGGACGCTTTGAGCAGAGCACCCTTACCAGCAACCGACGAAGACCCGGCACCAGCGATGACGACACTACAAATTGAGACTTGCCCCGATCTACCCATATCAGCTTATGATGTCGCCAGAGCCACCGCGAAAGACTCATTGACTGCCCGCGTTCTTAGCTGGGTAGGTAAAGGCTGGCCGGAGAACCAAAAAAATGAAAACTTTAAACCTTTCTGGTCCAGACAGACTGAACTTTCGATCCAAAAGGGGTGTTTGTTGTGGGGTGATCGGGTGGTAATTCCTGCCAAATTACAACCCAGGGTACTTAGGTTGTTACATGAAGGGCACCCGGGAATGGTTAAGATGAAAAGCCTTGCTAGAAGTTATGTTTGGTGGCCAGGTATTGATAAGGACATAGAGTATTGGGTAAGCTCGTGCAACAAATGCCAGGAAATTAGACCGTCCCCACCAAAAGCACCCGTTAAGGACTGGGAAACCCCTCGGGGACCGTGGTCAAGAATCCACATTGATTTCGCGGGTCCTACCAAGGGGCATACCTTTCTGATTGTCGTTGATGCCTATTCGAATTGGCTTGAAGTAAAAGTTATGCCATCAACGACAACAGAAACTGTAATTAAAAAACTGGACAACCTTTTTGCCACCCATGGCCTACCGGACATTCTTGTCTCAGATAATGGGCCACAGCTAACCAGCATACAATTTGAGCAATACCTAGTCTCCCTAGGTATAAGACATGCCCTAACCGCTCCGGCTCACCCGGCTGCGAACAGCAGGGCTGAGAGAATGGTCCGGTTTACTAAAGAAGTTTTAGAAAGAATGGACACCGGAGATGTCCAACAGAAAGTAAACCGTTTGCTCACACTCCAGCACATAACGCCCAGTACCACAACCAACAAGTCCCCAGCAGAATTACTTATGGGGCGGAAGTTAAGATCACACCTTGATAGGTTACACCCAAATTTTACTCCAGAAAACCCCCCTGACTCCTCTACACGGCTTAGACAATTCGAAATATGCGATTTAGTATACGCTAAAAACTTCACCGGGGACCCGGTATGGCTACCAGGACAGATTACCCAAATCACAGGCCCCAAATCCTACCGGTTAACAGTAGAGGATGGCAGGGAATGGAAGCGGCACATAGATCAACTTCGATCCCGAAATATAGAAAGAACCACAGACGTACAACCATTCACTGACAAAACCGACGAATTGCAAACCAAGGTGGGGGGGGAAATGCGAGAAGTAAATAAAGAACTTTTTAAAACCAAAACCAATGAAACATATAATCAAAAAGAGCAAATAAAAGACTCACTGTTTGGAGAGACTTGCGTGAAAAGCCCATCAGAAGGGGCCAGCCAGGCCAGCTCGACCTGCCCGGAGGAAACAGGAGGGAGCGGCAAAACCGCCAGCCTAAGAAACTCAGGCAGCGGTAAAATGGCTGACTCACCCTTCCAGACGGTTCCAGGGAGAAGAACGGACGACACAGCAGCCCCATCCGAACCGGTCGAAGTCTTCACTAAGAATGAACTGCGCAAGTCAAGTCGAGTTCGGAAAAGCCCCGCCTACCTGCGAGACTACATCACCACGTAGGACTGAACTAAGAGGGGAGGAGTGTTCTGTATGTAAATTGGTTGACTCCAAATATGCAAACCTGATTGGTCAAATAAACTAAGCATTGGATTGGTTCACTAGGAACCAATCAAATGAGCTGCTGGAAAGCGGCAAATTTAAACAAATGCCATTGGCTACAAGCCGGCAGGCCAGCCTGTACAAAAGGCTGGCCTCGGTTTCAGCCGAGCGTTCCTGTTACTGACTAGTTTGAATAAAGCCTTTTTGTTGTTGGAACCCGGTCTATCTCGTGTGTTTTCTGAACAAAACAACAAATATAAGTGAGTAAGTAAATAAGAGCATATCTGCAACTTGAAGAACAAGTATAATTGCTCTCCAGGGTCACTGTAATTTTATTCTGGCTTGATTTTGAGACACAGACAACCGGTTAGAGGTTAAAGGCTGAACAGTGGTAGAACAAGCCTGTTCACTACAAGTCTCTTTTTGAACCTGGACCATGCACCCTTTTGTTCATAGTGGGATGCGCCCAGGGGTGGGCTGCTAGGGGTTTGGGAGAGCCCCTAGCTTAGATTCTGTGCAGTTTGGAGAACCCCCAAATCCCACTCCTAGCTGGCCCTGCCCACCCCACCCCTCCCAGGAGTCTATATGCGGCCTGTTTTGGATGCAGGTAAGTGCAGGGCACCTGCAGAGGCTTGGGGAGGGCGAAAAATGGACCTCCCAGAAGTTCAGGAAGGCCGGAAATGGGCCCGTTTCCAGCTTCCAGGGATCCTCCGGAGCCCAGGGAGGCCGTTTTCACCTCCCAAGGCTTGAGGAAAGCCTCCGGAGCTCAGGGAGGGCAAAAACACCCCACCACCACCATGGTGCAGGAGGCCAACTAGGCTATGCCCACCATGGCCACACCCACCCAGCAACTGGGCAGAGAACCCTTTGCTAAAATTTTTGAAGACCACCCTTGAATGTTCCATATGAAGATGCTGCTCAAGGAGCAGAAATTGGCAGCAATTCTGCCGTGTGGACAGGAGATGTAGAAGTACCTACCACTGCAGATGCCACAGAAGTAAAAGCAGATATAACGTGAAGTAAAAACGCAAATATAGATATAACTTTGGTTTTTCCTTTTGTATTTGCACCGCATGGATTTTCCTCTTATGGTTGCAGAGTGCTCCACAAGTGCCACTATAACGGAGACATCTGGCCTAAGAATCAGCTATGACTCTTCATTGCACGGTGTATTGATCCCCACTACAATAAAAGTTCAGCTTAAAAAAAAAACCCCAAACATCATTTCCCTTTCACAGCGTTCCCTGACTTGCCACTCCCTTGGTGGAGGATGAAGAAAAAGTAGTAAAAAGAGACTCTTGGCATGAGGGTTTCAAACTTGAAAAGAGCAGCTGTGGGAATGTCAGCAAGAAGAGAACCTTTGCATGTGGTGCAGGGGGAGGAAGAGATGAGAGATGAAGGAAGATCTTAGTGGAGGGCAGGGAACACTATCTTTCAGTGACAGCAAGCATAAAATTATATCACTGAGAACAGCGTAAACAGTCAGACATCTCTCTGGTTTATAGTAACTGATGGCTAGGATTTCAGACCCATGTCTCTGGGATTCTCTCTGGTGATATCACTGCAGACCGAAAGCAGACATCTATGCGATTCTCATATCCCACTGCCTTGCCTTCCAGAAGCAGGGGGAAAAAGAAAAGAGAAGGCATCACATGTTTGGCAAAGAAGAGGCTGGGAAGAAACTCTATCAAAGGTTGGAAGTGGGAGGTTTGACTGGGGCTGGCGCCACTGGAGGGCAAGAGAGCGATTCACTCTTCTCTGGTGAGGTCAGCCACCCACAGCACTTCCTGTGTGCAGAAGGGGAAGGGGGGAGGAAGTGAGAAAGGCAAGGCTGGGGATGGCAGAACTAGGCAGTCAGCCAAGGCTGGGAAGGCCAGCTGGTGAGCCATCCAACCATGGATGGAACGGCTCAGCTTTGTACTGGGTTGAAAGTCAAACCAGGATGCTTCTGACCAGGCCAGCTCCCAAGGAGGAAACCAAAAAGTGCTTGAGTTAGAAAGGGAGTCTTCAGCCTGCCTAGCTTTCTGACATCCCGTAGCAAAACCTCTTGATTTTCACGATCAAAATGGTGGCTGAGGATTTATGGGCATAAAGAACCAGTACTTTGGAAGAATGTAGCTGGAAGTCAGCTAGAAAGAGCAACAGAAATCAAGAAGATTTTGTAGTTTCATCTAGAAGCAGAAACTTGGTGGTTGACATTGAAAATTTGCCAAGAGGGAAAGGCCACTGATTACTGTCTAGCTATCATTCTGATATTTTTCACTGCAGTTATAAGCAGTTGTAAGTACAATTATATATTAATATAATTCAAATATCAGTGGGGAAGCCAGATTCATTTAGCAACTGTATTACTAACTTAAGAACTGCTGTGATTCTCTTAACCACTGTGGCAAGAAAAATCATAAAATGGAGTAAAATTCACTTAACAAATGTCTTGCTTAACAACAGAAATTTTGGGCTCAATTGTGGTCGTAAGTCAAGGACTACCTGTCTCTTCTTTTTATCATCTGCCTTTCTAATCATCAAAGCCATAAATCAAAAGTTTAATTTTGACACAAATAGAGATTTTCAGTCACAAATAAGTGTAGACCATGGGTTTCAAGCTCACCGTGTCACATTGCCGTCATGTGATGTATCACTTTGTTTTTTTCCCTTCACAGAACAAGTGGGTGTGGCCTGCGCATAATACAAATGGCCCACAGGCCACCAGTTCGACACCCCTGGTATAGACAGTCTACACTTTTCTCTAATTAAAGAAGTTAGTTTATTCATTTCAGCAAGATCTGTCAATTTCACTAACCATTTCTCCTATTGGGTAGTGCCAAATCTTTCCATCTCTGTGTAAGATCAGTCATGATTCTCATTATAAAGAAGGTCTGGGAAAATATACTAGAAATTACTGCTTTGATGCTGTGGGGACTGAAAATGATTCCAATACACAATATATCTCCTCAGATATATATGCCTTGTTTCTTGACATCTCACACCCATCATAAGCACTACATGTAGTCCTCGACTCATGGACACAACTGAGCCCAAAATTTCTGTTGCTAAGAGAGACAGTTGTTACATGAGTTATGCCACAGTTATTAAGTGAATCACTGCAGTTAAATTAGTAACATGATTGTTTATAGTGAATCTGGCTTTCCCATTGACTTTGCTTGTCAGAAGGTCGTAAAAAGTGATGACATGGTAGCTGTCATAAATATGAGTCAATTACCAAGTGTCTGAATTTTGATCATGTAATCATGGGCATAATGCAATGGTTGTAAGTGTGAAAAAAATCATAAGTCATTTTTTCAGTGCCGTTGTAACTAAACGGTCACTAAATGAACTATTGTAAGTCAAGAACTACTTGTACATAATGCTCTAAGGAATAGAGTTTGGTGATCTTACATGAAAAATTCCAGGATTCTTCCTAGCTGTGCTTCCTAAAGTACAACAGAGTTATGGTCAAAGAAACACTTGAGGAGAGAAATATATGATCTCTATCTCAAAGGTGCCTTTTCATAGGCAGCTGGATTATTTTTTGAAGAAGACAAAGAAGATGTTTTGCTTCTCATCCAAGAAGCTTCATCAGTCCATCTGCCTTTTGAAAAAATACCTTTGATGCAACTATGACCTGGATGACTGAGAATCTCCATAGACCAGAGGTCTCCAAACTTGGCAACTTTAAGACTTGTGGACTTCAACTCCCAGAATTCTCCAGCCAGCTATGCCACAGATGTATGATCTTTTTGTGCACAAACATATGGAACAGAAATTGTATCTGTTGCGTTGTGGGAAAGGAGATGCGAGACCCAGTTGATTTTTTTGTCTTTTTATTTTCTCTATAGGAAATGAGTTTGTGGAACCGCGGCAGCCTTTCTATAGCTGGCTGCTCACAGCTCGCGGCCAATGACGGCTCGTCAAAATTCCCGCCATCCGGACCAGCCTATCTGAGGTGAGTATGCAAATATATAACACCCCTCCCCATGTGGTCCAGTCCAACCAATCAGGTCTCACCTATGTTACATAGTCACGTAAATGGGTGGGGCTTTCATGGTTTCGACTGGACCTGCGCAATTCAGTCGTGGGTTTGTCTCCGGACTGTTCGGATGGAATTGCTGCTTCTCCCGTCCTCTTCTGTGGAGCCTCCTGGAAGGTAGAGTCGGCCATGCCGCTCCCACCAGGCTTTTCCTGGCTGGTTGAGTCAGCTCGGCCGCTCCCACCAGGAGTGGCTTCTTGATGGTTGTCCGAAGCCTTGCTCCAGTCTCCCCACGTTGTCTTCTTCTACCATGGTTCCAGGTACATTTTTGCGAATTCTGATCGGGGCTAGTGTTAGTCTTGGTTGTTGTATCATTGTTAGAGTTTGTTTTGTTACTTCTCTTATTTGAGGAGGGTCTTCCCCTCCCCTCTTGTTTGTGTTTGAGGGGTCTCCCCCCTCTCTGGCTTGGCTATTTTTGTCTAATATTGTAAGTTATTCTTTAGTTTGTGTAAGTTCCTTCTCTTCCTCCCCCTGATAGTGTTTCTCGGTGTGGCCCTTGATCTGATTTAGTCTATGTGTCTTCTCCAGCTCTTTCCATCTTCTGTCTCTACTCTGTATGACCTAGGCCCCGTTATTTGAGTTATTGTTGCCAGTATCCACAATGGTTCCCCCATTAGGTTTTTTGCATAGACTAGGTCCCCTAAGTTGAATGTGCGGCATTTATTGGATGAGTCTGTTGGTTTTTCAGGGCTATATGTGGGATGTAGTCTGTCTAGATTTAATCTTAGTTTTCTGCCCATTAACAGTTCTGCTGGGCTTTTATTTGTTGTGGTGTTTGGTGTAATGTGTTGTATACTTAATAGCTTATATATCTTTTCCTGTATATCTCCCATTCCCAATTTGTGTAGTGTTTCTTTAGTAAAATGGACCATGCATTCTGCCTGTCCATTTGTAGCTGGCCGGCCCAGCGCTGTTAGCACATGCCTTATCCCTTGTTCGGCTAGGAACTTCTCAAATGTAGTTACCGTGAATTGCGGTCCATTGTTAGATACAACTAAATCCGGCAAGCCATGTGTTGTAAAAAGCTTCCTTAGTTGTCTAATAACAGCTTCTGTTGTAGTTGAGTGCATAATGCTTACCTCTAGCCAATTTGAGTAAGCATCTACCGCTATGAAGAATGTGTGCCCTTTAGTTGGTCCTGCAAAATCAATGAGTATTCTAGACCATGGACCCCTAGGTGTTTCCCACTCGAGTGTAAGTGCAGAACGGGGTGTAGGTCTAGATTCTTGGAAATGTTTGCAGGTTGCTACCCATTCACCAATATCCTTATCCATCCCTGGCCATCATACATAACTCCTAGCCAGGGACAATTCCCAGGTGACCCTCATGTAATAACTCAAGTATTCGTTCCTTCAGTATGTCTGGTATGATCACCCTATCCCCCCATAATATACATCCTTTTAAAATCGAGAGTTCGGTTTGTCTATTCCGAAATGGTTTGAAAATCTCATCACTAGCAGTCTCTGGACACCCTTTACCTACCCAATTTAAAATCCGCGCCAGGTTTCTGTCTCTCGCAGTTTCCCTAGCAATGTCTGTTGCTGTTATGGGTCGGTTTTCCCACGTCTCGACTTGCAGTGCTGATGTGGTTGGTGCAGGATCATCTTCTAAATCAGGTAGGGTGGAACTGCTCAGGGCGTCAGCATGTGTTATGTTCTTCCCTGGTCGGTAGATCAAGTTGTAGTTATAGGCAGCGAGGAATTCGGACCACCTCGTCATCCGCGGTGACAGTATGTTGGGTGTAGCTTTGTTTCCTGCGAGAATTCCTAGAAGAGGTTTATGATCTGTGACAAGTGAGAAATTTCTGCCATAAATATACTTGTGGAACCGTTTTACTCCTGTTATTGCGGCCAATGCCTCTCTATCTAGTTGGCTGTAATTTTGCTCCGTTTTTGGTAGGGTTTTTGAGTAGAATGTGATGGGTGCTTCTTTTCCATCTGGTAATATGTGGCTGAGTATGGCACCAATGCCAAATGGTGACGCATCGCATGTTAATGTTAGTGGAAGGGTTTCGTTGTATTGTATTATCTGATGTATGTAAGTCTTTAATTCCCTGGAATGCTGTTTCTTCTCGTTGTCCCCAGGTCCAGGCAGCTTTCTTATCAAGCAATCTGTGCAATGGTTCCGCTATCGTTGCTTTCTGTGGCAAAAATACATTGTAAAAATTAATAAGGCCCAAAAAGGCTTGTAATTCTGTTTTATTTTCGGGTCTGGGAGCTTCCTTTATTGCTCTGATTTTGTTTTCAGTGGGGTGGATACCTTCTTTGTGTATGAGGTATCCCAGGAATTCAACTTTGTCGGTGGCTAATTTGCACTTCTCTTTTTTAACTTTAAGTCCCGCCTCCTTATTTTTTTTTTAAACCTCCCTTAGGCAGTCTTCCAGTTGTTCTTTGTCTTTAGCTGATACTAATATGTCATCAAAGTATAGTACCACCCCCTTTATTCCTTGTAATAGGCATTCCATTAAGCTCTGGAAAACCCCTGGGGCCACGCTAATTCCAAATTGTAGTCTGTTGCATTTGAATGTCCCCCTGTGGGTCACAATTGTTTGTGCTTCCGCTGTTTCTAGGTCGACTGGTAATTTTTGGTAGGCTTGCACAAGGTCCAATTTCACGAAGATTCTACCTTCCCCCAGAAATTGTAATAGGTGTTGTACCACCGAAACTGGGTATGTGCTTTGTTGTAGCGCACGGTTAAATGTTGCCTTGTAGTCTCCGCAGATGCGCACGGACCCATCTGATTTAATAGAAGTAACAATTGGGGTTTCCCACCTCGCGTGGTCTATTGATTCTAATACCCCCTGTGTGATAAGTTTATCTAATTGTTTTCAATTTTTGGTTTTAACGCGAACAGAACTCGCCTCACCTTTAGCCTTATTGGGGCTATATTTGGATTCAAATTAAATGAGATAGGGGACCTTTGGTACATGCACAGTTCTCTGTTGAAGATGTCCTGGAATTCTTTCATCAGGTTCTCTTCCCAGTCTGTCTCAGCGATGTTATTTATTCTGGTTACTCCAATTCCTAATGGTGCAAACCATTCGAGTCCCAGTAGGCTAGGGCGATCTCGGTCGACTATGGTTAACGGGAGGACTTTAATGTGTTTTTTGAATACAACTTTGAAATGTCCTATTCCTACTACCGGAATTCTGTTTCCCTGGTAGTCTTTTAGTGTGAGTTTTTGTATTTCTAGCTCTCTCTTTCTTATGTCAGGTATTACTCTTTTTATAGTATTCCACGACACCATTGATAAGTATGAGCCTGAGTCCACCTCCATCTCGCATGATTGACCTTCTATGGTAACTTGCACATGTACCTTTTTTGCATTGATTGAGTTTGAGTGTCCAATAGTTATTGTTTGATGTGTTTCCTCTTTTCTATTGGCTTCTCTCCACCGCTTGTTTCTATTTTCTTGATTCCAATGGCTCTCTGTTTGCTTTTCCCTCTCTCTGGGAGGAGTATTCCATCTTTGTCTAGAGCTATAGTTATTTCTGTTCCGGCATGCCCTAGCTATGTGTCCCCGCTGTTCAAAGTACCTGCAAATAGCATCGAAAAAATGGCATTTGGAACGTGGATGGTCTCCTCCGGACCTGGCACAATGGAATTCTGACTTCCTTCCTTTCCGCTCCTGTCTACTTTTTTCCGACTGGAGTTGATTTACCTCTTCTTCCTCTTCGTCTTCTGAGAGGGGTTCAATGTCCTTGTGGTGTGTTGTGGTGGTGAGTTTTTGAGTTTCCTCTGATGTCTTATTGTGTGTTTGATTAGTGTCTTTTGGGGTTTCCTTTATTGCTCTATTCATTTGTTGCATGGTGTCTGATGATTTTTTTGTTGCTTCCACTGCGGTGGCTTCTTCAATTGCCTCTGCTAATGTTATTTTAGGTTTTATTAGCAGTCGACCCTGTAATGTAAGGTCCTTTAGTCTGAGGACCACGCGGTCCCTCATGGACTCATCCAGGTTTAGGAATTCGCATGCTCCACTAATGTCTCTTAGTGCTGCGACAAAATCTCCAATGCTCTCATCTTCCTTCTGGTTGCGCTTATAAAATTCGTGTCTTTTGATGAGGCATGAAACAGTCGGTGCATAATGGGCTCGAAGTAATTTATCTAAGTCCGTCCACGCCATTTTCTTCACATCGTGGGGTGATGCCAATGCCTTTGCCATTCTGAATACTGTGGAACCACAGTGGGTGAGGAAGATGGCTCTCTTCTTATGTTTGGAAATTCCTTGGAGATCGCTCCCTTCTAGAAACTTGAGGAATCAGTCGATGTAGGATTCCCAGTCTTAAGTTGCTGGGTTAAATGGTGCGGGTGGTGAGTTGTTCCTGACCATTTCGTCTCGCTCAGTCCTCGTTGCCATGTGCACAACTAGGCTCCTTTGTCTCAGTATCCCACCTTCGTCACCAGTGTTGCGTTGTGGGAAAGGAGACATGATTTTTTTCTCTTTTTATTTTCTCTACAGGAACTGAGCTTTGTGGAACCGCTGCAGCCTTTCTATAGCTGGCTGCTCGCAGCTCGCAGCCAATGATGGCTCGTCAAAATTCCCGCCATCTGGACCAGCCTATCTGAGGTGAGTATGCAAATATATAACAGCATCATTTTCATGTTATGTCTGCTTAATGCATGGATAGTATAAAGTTAAAGGCTGTTAAGTGCATTATCCTTGCTTAATAAGCTGAATTATCTATATGAAGATGGCCTCACCAAAAAAAAATTAATAGATGAAATCCTGCCCAATAGAAGTAAATTCCAAGAAGGGGAAAAAACTATCAGATTCAAAAGTTATAGGAGACTTATAGACCTTCATAAAACTGTTTGATTAAGATAGATTATATTTTAAAACATGCCTTAAAACTGAATCATGGCTTCCAATTGGTTGTGGGGTTTTATCCTATGTGATCTAATAAATATGCTCAATCCATTTTCTGAAACAGAAAATCACAGAAAACTGATGGAAAATTTTCTCCAAATCAATGAACCGAACAGCGTTGTCCAAGTGGTGCTTTTCGTTAAGACACAGAATAATTTACTCAACACAAACAATTTCCATTGTTGATATCCACAACATATACATCTTTGTTGTGCTTCTTTATATTGACCAGAAATTTTAAAGACAAAAATACCTACTCTTGTTTACATCTAATTATGAAGTGAGATATAAAAGCTGAATTTCAGGTGCATAGCTTGTGTTTCTCTCTCTCTCTTTTCCCCATTTAAAAACATCTAAAACCAAGGAGCCTGTGTCCCTCAAAATTCTAAAGCCTTTGCAGGGAGGGAGGGAGGGAGGGAGGGAGGGAGAGAGAGAGAGAGAGAGAGAGAGAGGGAGGGAGGGAGGGAGGGAGAGAGAGAGAGAGAGAGAGATTATTATCACTTAAGATAAGGTTGGATAAGATACATTCTGTGTATCTTATCCAATCTCACAGTGCTGTTGACTATTATTATCCCAGATGTCCTTCATTTCAAATATCAGAATAAAATATATAAAAAGTGTACTACTATAAGGACACAATCTGCATGATAATTTCAGCTGAAGTGTTTCTAAAATGTACAGTTCCTTGAATGCTTGCTTATATCATTTGAGGCAAAAGCCTGCCATAGAATCATGAATCAGTCTGTGAACTCATAGAAAATTCTATTTACTCTTAAACATGATTATTACGGTCCTGTGATAGAGCAGAAAAGGATGTACACTGTTTCCTTCTTCTCCCACAAAAGGGTAAACTCTTGAATATTATCACACAAGATGCATGAAACTCTGCTGCTTTATACATTAGCATATGATGGGTTTTACTCACAGATTGGGGGGGGAAGATTGTATTATTATTGTCTTATTGCTGATGTTAAATAGGAATGAATTTTCCTCTTGCTGCTCTGCTTCTTTCAAATGAAGTAGAGAACAGAAGCCATTTTATAGGGCTTGAGGGAGGTACCCCACCACCTTTTATGTAGTAAGAGTGATTATGGTTAGAAGTATATTTGGTGTCTACTTTTTGGAAGATGAGTTTTCTATTTTGTAGTTTGCAGGCCATCTCAAGACCTGCAAGTTCCAGTAGCAGCTCACATTTGGTAGCATATTTTCCCTCAGCAAAAAATACATTAAAAATTACTGCTTCACACTGAGTTTCCGGATAGGACAGAAGAAGATATGAAATATCCCAGCAGTAATTTTTTATGCATTATAATTACAAAAATTTGATGGGCCCAAGACTTACGCAACAGGAAAAGACTGTTCAGGTACATAGTAGTGCACAAAATATGTCCAATTTCAAATGATGGAAGATTGTCATCTTAGATGGCAAAAGATTGCTATTTGTGTCACAAATATAATCTTGGCTGTCTGTTAGTTGTGGAGCCCATCTCTGCAAGAAGTTGACTTAAAACTAAAGCTCGAAACCTAAAAAAAACACCATGTCAATAAGTTACTGAACTACAGTTCCAAAAATCTGTCATCACTGGCTATACTGACTGGGATTATGGGGAATTATAGTTCAGCAACTTCTAGAGGTTCCTCACTCCTGACCTAAAGGAAATGAGTCAAGTCATTTTATGGCAGGGGTCTCCAAACTTTACAACTTTCAGACTTGTGGACTTCAGCTCCCAGAATTCCCCAGCTAGCATAGGGAAGTCTTAACTTTGCCAATTTTGGAAACCACTTTTTTAGGGCAAGATAACAGGGCCTTTGGGGAGGAGGGGGAGAACACATTTGTTGCAGTTACCAAGGAGGCCAAATTATCCTATAGAATTTAAACTCCTTCAGCATTTTCTCTGTCCTAGATATCTTGATACATAATGGATCAGGATGCACGTGACAAGTAGTTTGCTTGAAATAATTATGTTCTTTCACTTCACACTGTAGTTCCAAAATCCTAGAAATGCCCTCATACCTACCATCTTTTCAAGAGTAAGAAACTATGAATTGGGATCTAGATCCAAGCCTCTAGTTTATCAAGGATTGCCAACAATCTGTGCTCTAAAGGAATATATAATTTCTGTATGTAGTACAAAATAAGCATACTATTGTGACTAGTACTGTTACTTTTGTTAAAACTGTTAATTTTCCTGACAGCTGATACATAGACACCATACAAAATCAGTTCTTGCTGTTTGTCACCCATATGTATTTTTGCAGATATTCTTTATTTCAAAGACAGTTTCTTGCTCTACAATTTCACAGTCCTCCAGGACAAAATATACATTACACATTTTTCATGTAAATGATATATTTTAAAAACTCCAGCTCTGTCTTTGGTGTTTTCCTCCTAGGAAAGCAAACTTGGGACTTTACAAATAAAAGTATCCTTTCTTTAGGTAAAGACTAAAAGTTCACAATTTAGGTTTTAGATTGATCCCTATTGTCCCATAATAATCAATTTTAGTTTATTTTATATTTTTGGTTTAATGGGCTGAAAAACAAAGGAGTAGCAAGTGTGTTGTTCTAAAATCTCTATATATTTATAAACACATAGAATTGTTTCATGAACAAACAAATGATTAAATAAGCAACAAGCTTTGTGTGGTACTCCATTAAGTATATACATTGAGCAACCACTGCTTACCATAAATATATATTTTATGGCTGCTTACATCAGCCAAATCAGAGATACATAAATCTTCTTGTGATGATGAAACTGTTATTTCAAATAAAAACCAGACTACGGTGAATTTGGGGCACAAAACTTTTAAAAATCTGAGGACTTAAAGCACAGACTGTATTTGAGATTTATTCTGAATTTTACCTTTTGGAGGCACAAAACACTTTTTGGGAAAGAAAAAAGAAAAAAAAAAGCATTACAATTAGTTGTGTCTGTTAGTTCCTTTGTTTTTACACAAAGCATTACGCAAAAGCCTGCAAGGAGAAAAAAGGAATAGGTTTCCATCCCCCTCCTCCTTAAACTTCAAAGCCTCATAATAGTTTTTCCATGTAAATAGCGAGACAGGTTTTAACAATGAAAAAACGTATATATTCACAAATGCAATTAATTCGGGTTGAAGTGATTGGATTTCCTCAAACAACACAAAACTTTTAAACTTTTTTTGGGCTTGGTAAATATGTAAATATTTAGTAATGAGAATAAACAGGGTTTTGGTATTTTTCCACTTTTGCCATATACCTGGCATGCCAGCTTTAATAACATGTGACAGTTTATTTTAAATATAAAGTTTACTTCTAAAGTCCTCATCTAGTTAGAAAGCTTCCCATCAGCAAAGTCGGTTCTAATCAAAGGAGGGTAATTGAAAACAAACAATTGCTTGACTATTGAAATTCAGAGAAAGGGTTAGAGTGGGCTTTTTTTTCCTTGGGTCAAATAACTTTTTAGACATAATTAAAGAAAACAAACAAACCATTTCAATGTTGCTCAAAATTTTTGCAAAAAGGGAATTCTCCTAAAATCTCAAAGGTCAACACTTCAAGATATTTTACTTGGAGAGTAGTAGGGAAGGAAGAGAACAATGCAGCAAAAGCTTGATGGATCCCAATCACCTATGCTGCTAATTTGCTAATGGAGATGCTGTGTGTTCAAGAACTGCAGAACTGGGGACTCTCCAAAATTTGATAGTTTCCACTCAGTTGACAGTATACAAATCCTGTTGAAATCAGCAGGGCTACCTTTTGCTAAAAGGATCATGCCCATATAGTGCACATTTTTGAGAATATAGGGAAGTGCTGTTTATCACCTCAGCAGAGAGTGCTTTCACTTTTGTATAGGTTATACTTGCAGGGTAGGGTTTTTGAAGGAGTCCTTCTTTAGCATCCATCCATCCATCTGGGGTTCCCTCCCCTCCACCTTTTCCCCTTCCTATAGTCTTCCAAACTTTTAGGCAACCTCCCCAGTTTCCACCTTCCACCCCTTTTCAAGAAACCCATCCAGTCAGGGAGGTCACCCCGAATGTCGAAGAGCTGAGTCACCCATGGTGAAAGAGGACTGGAAAAACTTTTGCTGAGTAATGAATTAGTGTTGGATCCCACAGATATGAGACATAGAATGAGTGGATGGGAAGAACAGCCATGGGTTTGAAGAGAGAGAGAAATGGGTACAAAATACTGTGTGTATGTGTGTGTGTGTGTGTTTGTGTGTGTGTGTGTTGTTATTTTGTTTTGTTCTGCCTGGAGGGAGGGGAGGTCACCTTTTGCTCCCAATATTCCCCCAGTCAGAAAGTAGAGGCACACCCTCCTTTCCACAGGATGGGGGAGTGAGTTTAGTCACCTGCCAATGACTAAAGGCCACTCAGTTTACAGGAATGGGGTAAGCCTTTGAAGGCAACCCACCAACAAACGATTGTGCTTTGTTTCCTACACAAGGGCAGTGGGGCATCAGGAGGAAGCCCAGTGCTTGGCACTCAGACTGGCATGTGAGGGAAGAGCCTTTCATAGTCCAGGCCAAAGGTCTGGTCCAAGGGAGTTGTGGACAGGCAACTCTAGGGCAGAGACTGGGAAGTGCTTGGGAGGGAGGCAAAAGAAATGGAGAACAAGAATGGGTCAGTTTCTTTGCTCTATCCCCACCCCTTTCTTCCTTCCACCCCCCCCTTCCAAATCTGGCATTTTAGCTTGAGACAGGGTGGGTTCACACACTCACCTCGCCTTGTCTCTTTGTAGGGGAAAGGAGGCAATCTGCAGGACCTCTCCTCCCCTTATGCCCCCCCCCGCATACATCCCCCCTTCAGGGACTGGGTTTAGCTTTGTGGTTAAAGCTTTACACGTCAGAAAGGAGGGGGGGTTAGAAGAAAGGTTGCACAAATTATCTTCCCCAAATTAAAACATACACATGCTTACACACACGCACACATCCACATTTCAAAAAAAAAACACAACCCACCCCACAACCAAAATCCCAGTGAGTGGGATTGGCAAATGGGATTATTAATCCTGGCCCAGAATAAAGGAGGCAGCAGATTCCATGCAGAACCTTCGGCAAAAGGAAGCATCCAGTCACACACCTACCTTCAAGGGCTGCACCGGACTGGGGCTTTAACCAGATGGCGTGGAGAGCAGGTAGGAGAGCCTGGGGTCCCTTTCTTCAATCCCCATCCAGAGGGCAACTGGCCCACTCTCTCCTTACTCAGAAGCTAAAAGAAGACCCCGCAATAAGTTGGATTTTCCAATATTTGCTGGAAATCCCCCCCACACCTTTATTTTTTTATTTTAATTGATTTTTAAAAATTCCACTAGCAAAACTTGGCAGCATCCAGAGATCTAGAGAATAGGGTGGGGAGGAGTATGGTGGGCTGGCATTTCCTCTGGATAGTTTTTAGACAAACGACCCAGGAAAAGTCCCTTCCTTCTTTCCTTTCAGAAGAGTCCTCTTGCTTGTAGGACTTTTACCTTCCTCTTGTACCCTCCCCACTCCAAAGTTTGAAGTGGGGCACCTCAGGCTGAAGAGCAAGCAGGAGAGGGAAGAAAATGAATGGGTGCTTGTCAACAATGGTACCAAATACATTCTTGAAAGCAACCTGGTTCTGTTTAACACTTTTAAGTTTTTAAAAAGGCAGCTACCTTAAGAATATTATGGCCTTTTTCTTTCTTTCTCTTTCTTTCTTTCTCTCCCTCCTCCTTCCTTCCTTTCTTCTTTCTTCCTTCCTTCCTTCCTTCCTTCTCTTTCTTTCTCCTACATTCCTGGACACCAATCAAAGAACAAATCACAGGAGGTGGAAGAGGAGAGAGAGAGAGAGAGAGAGAGAGACTGCGTGGTGAAAACTTTGCATACATACAAAACAAAGTACAGACAGCTATTCCCACCTAACACCCAGCAAACAAAAACCAAAACAAATAGGGGAAAGCGGGGGGGGGGGGGGGGAGAGAAGGAAGGAAGGAACGGAACCCGGGGCAGAGCCAGCCAGAGAGAAAGGGAAATTTTCACTCCGCGCTGGGATCTGCAGCGATCAGTCGGAGCACAACCGTTGGTCTGCTAACCCGCCGTGTCGCCCCCAGCCCACACTCTGAGTCTACTATGCTATGTGTTGCTGGGGAGGGTTCAGGTAAGGGCTCGCATCTCGCTCCGTTTTGAGAAGGGTGGGGTGGGGTGGGGGGTCTTGCTGTGCGCCTTGTCTTTTTTCCCCCCAAACGCTCCTGATTCTAATTTGATTTGATTAAAACGTCTGTCTGGCTTTGAGACTGATTTAAGACTTTCCCTCTAAACCCCCCCCCCCTTTCTCTCTTTTTCATGTATGTTTGTGATTACCGAAAAAAAAAAAAAGGGGGGGGGGCGTTTGGAGAGGAGAAGGCAGTTTAGCAAGGGAAGATCATCCCAAACTGACAGAGGAAAATCAAAGTCACCAACATTTTAGAAAACAGCTAAAAAGCGTTCTCTCTCTCTCTCTCCCCCCCCCCCGCCACCCCATGTCTTGAGTTAACTGCTTTCCCAAAACAGAAAGAAAGTATGTTTGGTTATTAAAATTAAAAGATAGTTTATTCGTTTATTTTTAAACAAAGAACGGGACAAGGGGGAAAAAAGCCACCCCAAAACACTTTCTTCCCCCACCACCCAAAAAACGAGGAAATGTCCTTTTCTGGGAGGGGATAGAAATGGAGGGGGGGGGGGGGGAGATCGCAACTTTAGGAAGTGCCTGAATCTTTCTGAGTGCTTTCTGTGAGTGGTTTGGAGTGTTGTTTTTGTTGCTTGGTAAAGTTTTAACATTTTTGCCCGGTTAGCAAAACTTTTCTCACTGTTACTTTGAGAAGGTTGAAAAGCTGGAGGGTTGGGGGGGAGATTACTTAGAAGGAGAATACTTTTTCCGGCAGGCTGTAATTTTTATAAGCAATAGGTTTTTTGTGTTTTGCAGACAACACCCCAGGCTTTCTGGGAGAGGGCTTGTGTTTAAATAAAATAGAAATGTAAAAAGAAACCTTAAAAGGTCAAAAGTGGTTTGTTTCCCCAGTTGGCTTTTTTGACAATCAAATCATGCCATTTAGTAATAGGCGAGCCTTTTGCTCCTACAATAATTAGTTATTTGAAAAGAAAAAGCAAACAAAGCTTTGCTGTGTTTTTTTTAAAGGACACAAAACAAAAATATTTGGGATTATTTTTCCGTTCTGGATGTTGGAAAAGGCTGAGTAAAGAAACTGAAAAGGAAGATGCCGGAAAACGTGAGGCCAGGGAGGCCAGCTTTGATTCATTCCTCCAGGAGCAGTCAGGCAAACCCAGGACGTAATGAGTGAGAGACCCAACAACTCTTAGGTATAGTGGAAAGTGATGCTGCCCATTGCCTCTTGGGACTCTCTTCAGCCAGAAGGTTCTGATTCTTGGCTGAGATAGATAGCAAAATTAAAAAAGGAGAGAAGAAGAGACGTCCAACTGATAAACGTTTATTTACGGCTCTAACAGTCCCATCCGGCAGCTGCAGAAAGCAACCTGGGACCAACTTTCTTGTTGTTTCCCCCCTCTCTCTGTAGGATAGACAAAATTAGGGGGCAATGTTCCTCATCAACATGCCGGCATGGCTAGCCTCTGAACTACCTAAGCTTTAACCCAGCTTTAGACCAACTTGATAGTAATGGAGTAGCAGAACAAAGATTGAGTGGATCATACTGTATGCTGTAGAAACTACTATAGGGAAAGTTTCATGGAGGATATAGGTGAAAGGTCCTAAGAAAGGGCATAATTTTTCATAAACAATACTTTCTCTTTACCTGCGTGCACACATATGTGTAAGATTATTCAAGTATGCAGCTATGGTCAGTCAGACAAAAAGACACCTCTTATTGCTGAAGTCTTCAGTTTTTGGCAAGTAGTTTTCCACCCTGTGCGTTAGCGCCATAACATAGCCAAACACAAACTGTTGAGTCACACGGCCTTCTCTGAATTACAGGGACCTATATAGCATGTGGAAGAAAAGGTAGGAGCCCTTTGTCCACAGAGAGAACTTGTAGTTCCATCTAAACCCAAGAAGTTTCTCCACAGAGAAATACTATGGTTAGAAATCCAGTGTCCTAACAGGAAGCCAATTCTGTGATACAGGCAGGAATACGAAATTATCTAAGAAGCAAATACCTAAGCTAAAAGCCTAACTATCTAGCCAAATACTCAGCTTTATATATATGAACATCCTCATCAAGAAAGCACATATACATACTCCAAACATGTATATACCATGTCAGCATCTTCTTTCTATGCAGTATTTATCTTGCTGCTCAGAACTGACAGGGCAGGGAGGTTCCCATCATTGGTTTAGTTTGATGATGATGATGATGATGATGATATCCATTCAGTCTTGTCTGACTGTCAGCTGCCAGCTTCTTACTTAGAGGTTCAAGCTGAGGAGGTCTGACACTGACTCTTGGCGATTCTATGGACCAGGTCTGTCCACATCTTTTGACCTTGCACTATTTCTTTGAGTTTTTCTCTGTTCTGGCTAGTGTCAGCTTTGATGGTGACCATCATCAATTTGGCAAACTGAAGATATATTAACCCTTTGAATGGATTTGAAGTATCGAGAGCAAGTATACAGTTGAAGAGCTGTTTCTGTATAAAACACATTTAATGCTATTGACCAATTGTTTAGAGAGATATTGGCATATCTGGATTTCAAAATGAACATGAATGTCATATGTATAAGGAATGGGAATGGTAGCACCAGGCCCTGCTCCAAACCAAAGCGGGGGAACCATCAAAAATGCATGAGAACTGCAGGAATCTGCATAATATCAGACCTTGTTCATCTCATAGCATCTCTCTCACCCAGCCTATCTGAGTCTCCACATGGCTATTTAAAATTTGCAAAGAGACAGAACGTAAACAATCAGTGTCAGAACAATCAGATACACAACGGGAAGCAGACTAATTCATACAGTCTGTCCTATACAGGGATCTCTGTACAGTTCTTCCAATACCCTGACACGGATATTGCTTCATATCCCCAAATGAAGGCTGCCAGGACTTGACTGTCTGGAAATTCTAGATTTAGCTCTGTGGAGAAGGTATTCCTGTATGTATTTGAGGAATTCTTTTTCTAACTTGATAACAGGGGTTATGGCACCAGGAACCCAACTTCAACCCAGAATATCAAACCTGGTTGCTAATGCACCGTTAAACATTCATTAATGCCTCTTACCTATTAGGAGTTAAACCTTGATTTTGGAGGAAGGTTCAGAGCAAAATTATATAAGTAAATTCCCTTTCCCCTTTTCTTACTGCCTTCCATCTCACAAACAGTTGTATTGAAAGCAGCTGTTTAGATTTGAGAAGTAGATCAACCTCTCCTACACACTCATATTTTTGCATGCACACATTGGTGCACACGCACAGAGGTACACACTTTTTATATACACACTTTTTTCCTAAGATGTTCTTCACTACTTGCTGATCTAAGTTTTCTAATCCTGAATCCTCAGTCAGTAAATTAAAGAAAAGAAAAGCTGTACAAACTGTCTTGACAGTTTTGCATTATTGTGCAGTTGAGCAAGGAAAACAAAACAACGGAGGTTCTGTCAGGACATTTTGAATGAAACTTCAGTTTTAAGGGGGCATATTCTCAGCAGTTTCCTGATCAAGTATTAAGCTCAATTTCAATGTTTTAATGTTTCATATTTCTGCTTTTATTGTCCAGAATTGCTTTGGATAGTGAGATGGGTGTATATAAATTTTATAATAAATAGAAAATCTCTTATTCATGCAGCGGTAGAGAAACCATAAATATAGTCTGATCCATAACCTAGGTGGCCAGGGTTAAGAACAGAATCTCTGCATACCCATCACCAGGGCATCACAATGAATTGCTAACAAATGTTCCAAAAGTGTCTATACTTTTATATCTCCCAACCTTTGAAAACAAATTTCCTTTGCTTAGATATAAAAATTGGGGCAAAATGTATACCACATGGCTAAAACAGATGAGACTGCCAAAACTTAATAAACTGTTTCATGGGCCAGGTCTGACACATAATTAGGCACGCTCTGGGAAGAAGCCAATGCTTTTTCTATGAAGTACCTCCTGTGCTTTTTATTAATTCCATCAATGGAGTGACTAGCATGAACAGGAATGATGCCATGGCATTTACACAGCTAAAGCAGCTCACCTAGTCTTCAAATTTAGAGACATCCAGATGTTCTCTTGAAACTCGTATTTTCTGGTGTATGTAGGGGTTCTGAAGACATTCTTGACAAAATCCAATTTATAAAACCAATTCAGGAAAAACTCAGTTCCCCTTCCAAGACCACAAGAAGTGTAACATGTCTACACAATAATTCTGTGGTCACAGTTATTTTAGCTTCTTACAACCAAGATCAGGTTAAAGCTTCACTTTTGCTGAAGCCCCCCATATATAGCCCAGGCATTTGGTAAATCTGGGAGCAAAGGTCCAGTATAAAAACCCGGATGACCAGTATAACTGTTTCTATCAAGCTCTCTGTCAAAAACTGACATAATAGCGTTAATGATAGCCAGAAGAAGCCAGCATTATAAAAAGCCAGTTTCTCACATGAAGATATTCCTTGGTTCCTGAAAGATAAGAATAGTATGTTCATTCGTGGACAGATGTCAATCGCAACATGTTAGGCCACCTGTGATCCATTTTTGTAGGTGAAATGTGATCCTAAGGTGTCATCAAGGGGAGATGGATGTCAGGAGGACAAACAGTCTCAGGATGACAACATTGTTAACACTGGAAAGCTTTTAAAGTGCAGAGAGGCAGATCTGGCAAAGCAAAGCAAGGGGGTCCAAACAATAGGCATCACCTAAGTAGGCAAGGTTGGTTGGCAGAGACAGAGCCTATATCACAGGTAGGAACAGCAAGTCTGTATTAAGCTGGGTCATGGGCAAGAGGCTGCCTGGATGATAGCCCAGAAGATGTGGGACAATTAGTCACTGGAACTTAGTCAGAGAGAGATGTCTGAGGTCTTGAACAAAAGGCAACATGGTGCTTATTCTGACTATATATGGGAAAATCAAGCTCTTTTTTGACCGCATTGAATTGCAGGCAACCGAGGAGGACAGTCTCACGAGGTCTTGAGGAGAAGCCAAGAGAACAGAACACAAAGGTGCGGGCGGGGGTGGGGGGAGGACACACAATTATCTGAATGTAGTAATAGTGACACATGAGAGAGAAGCCCCAGGAGAGAGGAGATTGCCATAAAAAAGAGATCAAGGGGGGACCTAAAAGAGAAGAAGGCAGGGAGTCGCTAGTGAGTTTGATCGCAAAAGAGGGGATTGGAGGGCACCATTAGCTCTTTGGAGGAATACTCTGGAAAGGGGCCTGAACTTCTGCAGGACATCTGCAGAAAAAAAGAAAAGAAATGAGGCTTAAATGGTTAAATGAGTCTGGGCTGCCAAGGAGGAATCAACACAATGGTAGAAGGTAAAGGCTCTCTTGCTTTAGGCCTAGTGGCTACATAGACCATATTGTTTTGTTGGTTGCAAAACAGTGAGGGCGGTCATTGTTTTCTTTCCATAAGGCACTTTTTTTTCCCCAGGCTAGGCTACCGCCTTGAGATTTCCTAGTGGTCTCCCATTGAAGAATTAACCAGATTGATTTTGGTTAGCTTTTCTAAGATTGGTGATGGTTAGCTAAGTGCTATTACCTGTTGGGATCTACTCTAGAACAGCAAGGGCATTAAAATAACTCATTTTCTTGTGGAAGTTTACTCAACTCTGTACAGATAGTCCTTGACTTACAAAAGTTCACTTAGTGACCATTCAAAGTTACAATATCATTGAAAAAAGTGACTTGTGACCGTTTTTCACACTTGTAGCACCCCCGATTTTCATACTTGTAGCATCCCCATGGTTACATGATTTACATTTGGATGCTTGACAATGGACTCCTGTTTGTGACAATTGCAGCGTCCAGGAGTCACGTAATCAGTCATCTTTTGTGATCTTCTGACAAGCAAAGTCAATGGGAAACCAGATTCACTTAACAACCATGTTATTAATTTAACAACTGCTGTGATTCACTTAATAAATATGGCAAGAAAAGTTGTAAAATGGAGCAAAACTCACTTAACAACATAAATTTTGGACTCAATTGTGGCTGTAAGTTGAGGACTAACTGTACTTCCAACTTACAGCAAGACAATTTCCTGCTTTTGAAAATACGGTAAAATAAGTGTGTGAAGCCACCATTGGCTTGTTGCACCTATTAAGAAACCCACAAATTTTTAAAAGCAAAGCAGAATGAGGTAGTATCCTTAATTCAAGGTTACCTCCTCACTTTAAAAAGAAAGAAACCACCTCCCTCAATCTACAGCAGGATGTCAAACTCATGTTGTCACAGCGTCATCAGGTGATGTATCACGACTTCCCCTCCCTTCGCTAAACCAGGCATGGGCATGGTCAATGTGTGACACATCCAGCCCATGGGTCAAGAGTTTGACAACCCTGATCCATAGCCTCTTCATCCCATCTGGAAAGATAGTTTGTTTTCTATAGAAACTAGAAACAAGATACCCCCTTCCCCCAGTCTAATCTCAGTGTTGGTTTTATTCTTGATATAAACCAGCATTTCTCATCCTTGGGAACATTAAAATGTATAGTCTTTGACTCCCAGAATTCCTCAGCTACCATGGCTCACTGGGGGAATTCTGGGAGTTGAAGTCCACATCCTAAAGTTGCTAAGGCTGGGAAGCACTGATATAGACAGATCATGAAAAGGGTAGCAATTTCTCATTTAGCTTGTCATAATGGGAGGCTCTATTTATTGTAAGCATACTTTGTGCATTCTTGTGCTCTGGCATACAACTGATTAGATCAAGAGAGGGTTATGCCTGCTGGCTTTTCCTTCTGTCTGTAATCCCTTCTACAGATCTTCAGAGTTAATCTGCAAATCCAGCTGTAAAGGCACTTAGAACACCAGATTTTCTGTGAATGCACTATGCTACTTAGATAGAAAGATCACTAATGAAGATTTCTCCCCAGCATTCTTTGAGCAAGGTGATCACAAATTACCCTGCAATTGTTTTCACAAGTACTTTGAAATTCCATGGGAAGTGGCTTCTCATGTGCTCCTGCCAACAGCTCAGTTTCTCCCAAGAGAACGGTCCACAAAATGAAAGGGAATCAATTTGCCTTAATCTTCCAATTCTTGGGAGAGTTTTCAGTCAGAAAAATCCAGAAAGCACCACTGATGCTTCCATGTCAAAGAATCTGCTGCCCCGCGAAAGGAAAACATTCAGAGATGCCTTCAGCTCTTTGTATTGACTGCCTGCTTCATAGGCAGATATTTCAACTGACTTAAGTTTATCTGGGCTTGATCTAAGAGAGGCCATTACTGGCTCTTGTTTGCACATGTCTCAAGTAACCAAACGGGCACTAGAATTTAAGCTTCATAATTTCTCTTTTGCTTAGGATTAATACATGGTTTTGTACTAAATCATATTGTACGAAGGGGTTTCTCCTCAGTGTGGCTTCTGTCCTTCCCCTCCTCCTGGCTTTGAGAAATTTGGATTTTCCTCTTGCCCCGCCTTCTAGCCTTGATACTCTTGGAAGCTCACATCACCCTGTGGTTTTAGACTAAGCTAGTCAGATTTAGTTTCAGCAGAGCTCAGCTCAGTGTTTACTTCAGCTCCGCTGGCTTCTGCTTTAAACTATAAAGGCACTTATGGAGCCTCCCTGCAAGAAAGCCTTTGCAGTCAACTAAACAGGGCCTCAATTTGTTGCTGGGACCAAGGACAGTTTTGAGGCTGTGCAGGCCTCTTCTACTCTGAGTTTACGCAAAGTAAATCCCACTGAGATCAAGAAAGCTTACCTCCAAGCAAGCACGGGATGAGTTTTATATAAAGCAAAAGCAGCCATCGGAGAAGGCTTCAAAGAAACACCACTGTACTCTCAATTGCTTCCCAATCCCTGAACTGCTCTGTCCTTTGTTATCAGTCCGTGCTTCCAATCACTACTTCATTCCTAAGAATGCCTTGCTATAAAATCTGGTGCCAAAATCTGGTAACCCTTCACCACATGCAGCAATTGAAATAAAGTGTTTCCTTGCAGCATTTCAACACATGGCTTGTTCTCTGCATGCTTGAGGTCTTTCATCCAGAACAGTTGCTTTCCTTCAATGGAAATCCATCATATGTCACACTGCAGGAAGCCTCTTGTTATACACAGAATGCGATGCTAAGCACACGGTGTAGAAGTAGGGCTGCAACCCTAGGCTCATTCTTCCCAGATTTAAGTCCCTACAGGGAAACTAACACTCAATAAAATGCGAAGCCTTGCAAGATACGTTCCACCGAATGTAGTATAATTTACCACTGAGTAAGTACACAAGAGGAATAGCCTACGACTTCATGCCCAGTGTTTGGACCATGTGCAGAATGCCTCCTTTCATCTTCTGCAGGCCTCCTGTGATGTTCTTATAGCCTCAGTATTTAGTATCTCAAGTATCCTTTCAGCATTGATCTGGAAGGTGCAGAGGGAGAGGGAAAGGTGTTCAACATTTTCTTTATATTGTAGAACTGGAACTGCCAAACTTTCTGACCAGCATCCATATCTAAAATTATATTTGTATAATATAGCAATAGCATTTAGACTTTTATACCGCTTCACAGCCCTCTCTAAGTGGTTTACAGAGTCAGCCTATTGCCCCCAACAATCTGGGTCCTCATTTTACCCACCTCGGAAGGATGGAAGGCTGAATCAACTTTGAGCCAGTCAGGATTGAACTGGCAGCTGGCAGAATTAGCCTGCAATATTGCATTGTAATCACTGCGCCACCACAACTCCTATACAGTCCAGACATGATCATGTAAACTGTAATCCAGGGGTACTGGACAAACTTAGTGGTCCTGCTTCATAAGTGTGGAGCTAAGAAATGTTTAGTTTCTTTGCTTTCACTTGCAAATATGAGTCTAGTCCAAAAGGATCTCTTCACAAACTTGTCTAAAGTAACTTGTTTTTCACTTGTCAAGGAACTATACTGTAGTATCCACATATTTTTTGGCATGGCACAATAGAGCACACTTGTATAGCTTTAGTGCATCTTGCTTCCCTATTCTTTTCTGACATTGTCTTTTGCATATTGCTGTGCAAGTAAATTAGTGACACTAAGCATGTAGCTTCTGACCTTGTTTGTTTTTACCTCCCTTGCAACATTTCTCTGTTCTAGGCACATTTCCCCTTCCCTGCAGCTACTGATATGTAAGTAGTTATTGATGGTCCTCCATTTGTTCATTGGCTGTAAATATAATATATTCACTAAGGTTGCAACCCTAGTCATATTTACCAGGTAGCAAGTTAACCTGGAATCAATGACCCTTCATCTCATATGTGACTAGAAAATTCTAAGTTTGACATAAAAGTTTAACATCTGCTGGAAGATCCAGTAAAGGCTTTCTTATTCCTAGCAGCATCCTGGTATATCTTCAATGTGTTGTTGTTACATAAACAGTTGGAAATACCTCAGTAGACCATATTCATCTACAGAAATCTTCTCTTCATCTAGGAATTTCTGGATACCTTATTCAGTTTCACACTTTTTCTGTTCCTTGTCAATATCCACATTATCCACCTCTACTGGAGCAAACAGCTTACCTCAGAATGGAAAAAATCCTTACAAATCACAACCTGTCTGGTTAATTTCACAGTTTTTTTTTTTCTTTTCTTTGCATAGCCTTGACTCTGTCACTGATGCAAACAAGCCTGTTGGCTGCTTGAGGCTCCCCAGTATCATCTGCAAACCCCTCATTGCTCAGCCTGCAACAACTTTGAGGGAACAAAATAGATGTAAGGACAATATGCATCTAACGACAAACCATCTCATTCCATCCTAATAGCTCCTTTTTTTTGGCTAAAAATTCACCAAATGAGTGGACAAGTATTTTCTCAGTCTAGGGGCTGCAAAATGAAAATAAATTAGACCACAGTTGGTTGGTTTTGAAAGTGAAATGTAATAAAAGCATTTGGCCAATGCTACTGATTCCCTGTAAGGATCCAGATGCTAAAAACAGATGCCATATCATTTGCAGTATGCCATAGTCAGATGGGAGACACCCTCAAAGATTCATAAAAATCCATCATTATCTATCTATCTATCTATCTATCTATCTATCTATCTATCTATCTAT